>JANZLQ010000013.1:18522871-18533426 GCA_026212715.1 Elanus axillaris
CCTCCTGCCTCACTCACCTTGCTGTCTGCACAGGGGTTCCTCTCACATCCCACGCCCCTCTCTGCTGCAGGTGCCCCCTCTTAAATCTGCTCTCCCAGAGGCACTGCCACTGTCGCTGATTGGCTCGGCCTTGGCCAGAGGCAGGTCTGACTTGGAGCCAGGGAAGCTTCTAGCAGCTTCTCACAGAAGACACCCCTGCAGCCCCTCCCCACTACTAAAACCCCACCACAAAAACCCAAAACACAGTGGGTTATCCTTCATCCAGAAGAACGAACCCAGCTGTGGTACCTCTAAGGGCTGAGGATATATAGCCTGAAAATTAAAGACATTAGAATAATACTGCAAATGTAATAACTGCTAAGCATTTCTGGATCCATTTATTTGGAAATGCAATATGTATTCTTAGCAAGTGTTGTTTTCAGACAGAAACAGTATGAAAACTAATGTGCAATGACTTTTCCACAGTTCCGGACAGGTTAGCTAAGGAATGACTAGCTTTCAGATTTAGATGAGGTTCAGCTGATTTTTTGAGCTACTGTTTTTAACTTGGCTTTCTGCTGTTTGGAACAAGTAACTTTGAAAAAATACCAAGTAGCTGTTTTTAATTGCAGTATTGAATTGGGATGTCCATTAGACTAAACCTTTTGTGTTTGCTGCGTCTGATGCTGCATCACAAAGACTCAGCGTGGAAGTCACTGAGCCATGACAAAACTGTAATGTTTCTAATCATGTACAGAACTTCATGCGCACCTGGAAAATGTGTATCTCAAACTGAAGTGTCGGAGGAGTTGAGGGGGCTCTGTAGTTTGAAGGTTGGAATTTTGGAAACAGATAGCTAAAATTCACATTAACCCCAGTTATGCTTAACAGCATTAGCCTTCTGGAGACTTGTTCCTCCCACTCAAGACTAATTTGAGTACTAGTGGTAGTAACAGCTTTAAGACCCTTCAGGAGAGGCCACATGACAAAGCAGCAAGCCTCAAAGTAGTAAACTTGTAGCTGTTGGAAATAAAACCCAGTTTGTATGAACTGTTATACTACAGATCACTTTAAAGCTTGTAGGTAACCTACAAACTACAGCATGAAATCCTTAATAGTGATTTGAATTCTAGGGTTCCCATAAGTAATTCTATCAAATTTAATTTCAGCTTTTGGAGCCTTTGTCTTGCTAACTGCTTGTTAACTGCTGTTCCCTCAGGGAGTGAGGAATCTTGAATTCCTGTGTTCATTAGAAGATATACATGTGGAATCTTTTTTTTTTTCTCTTTTTTTCACTTACCCCCACCTCCTTTGTGAATAATTCTCTCATGTATTCCTGCTCTATCATGCAATACTATTTCACAGCACCCTGTGAAAATTGATGCAACACAGAAGATATGGTCCTTATTTCCACAGTCCAACCCCCACACCCCCTGCTGTCTTTAGCATGCTCCCCTAAATTTTCTTAATAATTTGATGATTAAAATTGATAAGTGGCCATCTACTGAGTCTCAGAACAGGTTGATAGTCATGTGTGAAACATGCTTAATAGTTGAAGACAGCTTTTATGAGTAAAATGCTCAATATTTTTTTTAAAGTAAATTAAAATGACAGTTTAATCTTATTCCTAATCCTGGAAAAGGATGTAAACAGACTCTGAAATTTGTGAAGCTGCTGAGGTGAATTGGTTACCAAACTGTTGCAGAAACTCCATTCAAGGAGTTGCAGGATTTCCTCTGTCATTTAACAATGCTTTTTTCAAGCTAAAAACTATTTTCTTTCATTAATGAAAGCTTTACATGTGTCAATTACTCTGTATTTTAAGGAATGAAGAAAAGTGGAGAGAAACAAAGAGCGCAGAATACAGGAACAAGCAGTAATAACTGAATTCTTGTTCTGTGTCCATTTATATAACTAATTACCTTTTTGATCAGCATAAAATAAAGATAAAAGTCAGTGCCTATGATCTGAGATACTGAAAGACACACTTTCCATTTCCAGGTATATTATTTCTTGTCATGTTTTAACAGCATCAGTAAAGATTTACCCTCCTCCCGCCATCTGGCTGCTTTCCCAAACATGCTCACAGCTTAGGGATTTCCAGTGATGCCTTTTTGCAGACTAACCTCCAAATAGAGGGACATGACCAGAGCTTATACATGATGATAAAGTCATTTTGTGTACATTTTCTTCATTTTTAAAGAAAATTTTTACAGGTTTTTAAAAAAATTTTAAAGAAACTAGGTCCACATAAAACTAGTAATTTTCTTTGATATATTCTCAAGACATTTCAGAAATGTCCATTGCCATAATGTCCTGAATTTGTGTGTTTCACAATTCTATTTCCATATCATAAAAAGAGGTTGTTTTGTAAGATGCCCAGATATTAGTGCAGAACATTTTGCAAACAAAATTCTGTAAGCATTAAATGCTCTCAAATGCCTGAAGACCAACTAAGACAGGGAAAATATTTTCAGTTATCAAGATCACTGGAAACTGAAAAGCTATATTAGCTCAATTTTCTCAGCTTAAGCATTTTCTTGTTATAGAAATAAAATTAGAGTTAGTTTAAAAAACTTGGCTTGAACATTATTTGAAGTTGAATTTTGTAGATGGTGTGGTTTCATGTTGTCTTCAAAAACGGCAGTGTCACCTTTATTTTAGATATATGCATATTCTAAACATATAAACATTCCACTCTTTTAACATTTATAATGCACTTTGTCATTATAAACTTTTAATTCTACACCAAGTTTAAAAACTTGGCATTCCTCATAGAGCAGATATTTCAAGTTTTTCTTTTAATGAGTTAGTCAATATGTTTAAGGAGAAACAGGATGTTAGAGGAAACAGTATTACTGTAAAGTGCCCTACAGTACAAACCACCCTTGGATTATACTTTTGAGACTTGAATATTACTTCTTCCTATTCATTCATTTGACCTTAAAGATGGCTGATATTCATTATTATATTATATATTATTATCTTATTACTGTATTGTTATTTCTAGTATTACATATAAATAATTGAAATAGAAATAGACTAATAGGACATAATAAATAACAGATTAGAAGTATAGAAAATTATTTTTATTATTAGAAATAATAACAGATAAATAGAAACACTGTAAATAATAGAAATATCTAAAATCCATGTGCTAGGCTGTTCTTTACAAACTGAAACTTTTTATCTGCTGTCTATGTGGATCAAACATAATAAAAACCCCTTCTACTAAAAATTGAAATAGTATTGTATACTGTATTGTATAATGCAGTACCTAATAATAAAACACAGTCTAATACCTGTAACAAAATACTTCAATACTACTTTTAGAATATACAGTTTGACTTTTCTAATATCTTCTATGTTGAACAGTGGCTGCAATTCTCTAAAATGTTCAAAAAGGAAAATCTATCTTCCTTCTTGTTATAATTTTTACTCTCAGTCTGATCATTTTAAGGTGACTGGTATTAGTGACTAGTTAAAAAAAAAAAAAGAGAGAGTTTGCTAATGAAATATTCATTGTTCCTAAGGAAGAAATTCTCAAACTGTTATGTTTTCTACATTAATTCAGATATATTACTTCTGTGACGCTTCTGCTCTTGTGGTTGTTTGTTCAGCAAATCAGCTTTATTTTAAATAATTTTATTGTATTTCATGAAAAAATTCCACATTTTTTTAATAAATTAACTAAACTGTTCAAGATTAATCATGTTGTTATTCAGATTTTTCAAAATGATGTGTTTGATTTAAACAAATCACTACAGTAAGTCCAACTACTATCAACAAAAAATTGCAATATTTGAGAGCCCAAGCTCTTCAACTGTAAAAACATAAAATCTCAGAGATTGATCTGGGCTTTTGTTATTCCTAAAAGACTTTGCTAACTACTTTATATATTAAATAGTCCTGTGCCATATATGCTGTCCCTGTGCAGGTATGCATACAAGTGAACTAAAATGTTTCCAATGAGATTAGGTACCTGTGGGTAAACAACTTAATCCTTTCTCTCTGTTTTATGACATTCCAAATTTTCCTTAGTCTCCACTGACTTCTTAGACTGCCAGAGATTTTAGGCATGTTCTGTCCCCACAAACATGTAAATGGAGACTGTAGAATGTTGACTGAATCTTACCCTTGACTATCAGTAGAGTGAAAATTGTGTGCTCCTGTCCCTTTGGTCTTCAGCACTGCTTTTTAAGATGGAATTATACTTAGTCTGTTGCTTGCAGTCACCTCTTTGGAACTCCAGGTCACAGACCCAGAGTAACCAAGATAATTAATTAGTTTCTGTATTTCTGCAAACTACTTCACTCAATATAGAAGGAACTCTGCGCTCAAGACAATGACTATCCAATGATTAGTTTAGTCTGGCCAAATATATATAAAGTAGTTCTCAGATACAAAGTGGTTGATTGTCAAATTGGTTTACTCACTGTTCATAAAAATAGAACATTGCCCAGTTGATTATTCAAGAAGTCAGCAAGAAAAGGATAATAAAATCTCCCCTTAAAATAGTAACATTAGCAATAACAATAATAATATTTATTACCAAAAAGCTCTAAGTCATTTTATGCCATCTTTAACAATAAAATTGTCTCATCAATAGTTGAGGCTGCTACATCCTTGCAGAGTGTAATCTAATCTAACTCCAACTGAAATAACTACACCATTTTTTCTCAGCGTATGAAATACATCACCAATCTTCTTGGAAATCAATGGTTTGCAAGGAACACCTATATATTAGTAAAAACAAGGATGCAGTCAAAATCAGAATACTGACATTGAACTGAAGTATTTCAACTGGCTTGTACAACTGTCTGACTGTGTATTTAGATAATGCATTGGGTTTTTCTATTCCCATGTAAGATTCCTTCTAGTAGTGTTAAATTCTAATTATAAAGGACAAGGATCCTCAGGTTCTTAATGAATTGGACCCTATTATCTGTTTTTAAGAAAACAAAACACAAAAAAACCCAGCAACACAGGAAATTTCTCCGTCTGTACATTAAAAAAAGTAGAGGACACTATAAGAGTAAAGCCAACTGTGTATACAAAATTTTAGCTTGTCAGTTGTGTTTGTTCTGGTGACAGGTTATATTCTATTGCTCTCAAGCAGATTGGGTCTTAAGCATTTTCTGTCCGGAGTGAGGCTGCAACCTAAATTGAGAAGTAGATGCTGTGGAAAATATAAAATCTATCAATGGATCGGTGGTTTACAAGCCAAATGGAAGTACTACTCTTTTTCTTCCACAGTTAGTCTCTCTTGACAGCACTTTTACCTACATACTAAAACCCACCCCAAATCAAACCACTAAAAAAAGCCAATTCCTATATGCTAATGAATAAAAAAGAACCACTGAAATGTTGTAAGTATCAGTTGGTAATCAGATTCAAAGATCATCAATAATACAAGATTAGAAGGTTGCAAATTGCTAGCAAGATTACAAACAGACCAATGCTAGAATTATCTGAGTTTTATTCTCAGTAATTCATCTGCAAGTTTTCCTGAATGGTAGAATCATTATATAGCTTGGACCAAGCGCAAGTAAACAATCAGCTGTGCTTGGCATGATTCTGTTGTGAAGTTTTATTTTGCCCATCTCAAAGTTCTCACTGAGGAAAATGTAACTCTGGAAGAGGACTTTAGGAGTGTCATTCCTAAACACAACCCTGAAAAAATCCTAACTTGATCTTTTCAATATTCATTAGAGACAGAAAAATTCTATTAGGCTGCAGAAATTATTTCAATAATCAATTACCTTATTAAATTAAATTATGTTGGCATTAATTTCCAGGTGTCAGGCTCCAAAGTTTTTATACTTAATTGAATGTTATAAACTCTACATTTACTACAGTGTCAAAGTTTGCATATATCAGTTACACATGGAACACAGAATTTTTTATATCTACAGCCTATGTTATCTTGATTGTATTCATAACTAATTCCATTGTTAACCTGAAAATCTAACAATTCTACTCACCACATGGGCAGCATATACAGTGCTTATATCACTTCTTAATCTTCTCTTATTAAACTCAATAGATTAAATGTCCATCACAACATTGAAATTCTTTCCCTTAATAATTCTCATGATTCCATGTTGAACCCTCTCTAATAATTTAATTATTTCAGCTACTCTTACTTTTTCTGTGAACCCTGAAAATAGGTACTGCATTACAGCAGTATGAATAGTGGAATGCAGCTGAAGGTGAATTGCTGGAAATCAAGCAGTGTTACCAGTGTCAACTGCAGAGGTAATACAAAGTCCATATTTATTTCTTTTTTTGTTTGTTTAAGCTTTGCTTAACCTTTCTGACCACAACATTTGAGCAGGTTCTTATCTTTAGCAAATTAATCACCATGGTCACCAAGTTTTACAGGATAAAGTAGTAAGTAAGGGATGAGTGCCCTATACTTTTAAGTATGTCTTTTGGATATAACCTTATATTTTTCTTTATGAAAAGACAGGCACCATGGTAGAACGAATTCCAGACCTTCAGGTAAAAGTATTTTTTCCTAAGTCATTGCTAAAATAATTTAGGAATAAGAAGTGGATTTTGTCAGTGAAAGTTTTTGAAAACAGAACTACTTGATGATAAATCCCCATTAATTATAAAATAAACATTTTGATTGTGTATTGTTTTTATTTCTTCAGCAAAGAGTTTGATTTGAAAATAGAACTCAGTAATGATAATGGTAACATGACTAATATGTATTGCCTCTATTTCTTTGCAGCATATTGACATTAAGTCCCTGTTTCATGGCAGTTGTTCATCACTAATGGGATCATAATGAATATTTTCCTCTGTTTGTATATTACTTTACTGCTCTTGGTAATGATAAGGACAGAGGTGTGTTTACCTTCCACTGAAATAATTGCCAATAGTCATGGATAGAGATAAGTCAGGAAAGGAGACATGGCTGGTGCACCTTACTCATGGAATTAAATTGGCTGTCAAATTTGGGGCTTAGGGAGTAATATTCCCTTAATCTTATTGGCAAAGAATGTCTTTGTTTTTCATCTTTCATTTATGGCAGACATATGGATAGAGATTGTAGCTAGGACATGATCCAGAATAAAATTAGTCTTGTGGTGCAGTTCTCAGTAAGAATGGAAGAAAAGTAAAGCATGTAGTAAGAATAAATTTGCAGGGGGAAAAATACCTCAGAGGAATTAGTACTGAAACATAACATTTTAATGAACATTTAGCATTTCTGTGTCATCTTCCTCTGAGAACACTAAATCAACTTGTGTATGATGTCAACAGCCCAGTGACAAAGGTTTTTAATTAAAAATATCAGTTCATGGTGGAGACTAACTGGAAAAGTAGCAAATATTATACTTATGTGAAGAAGAGTGAAAATTATTAACTCGACCTTGATATCATACAAGGCCAATTTTAAATAAAACAGCAAAGATATCGGAACATGAGAAATAAATTTAAATAGTTTTTCCAAAGATAGTTTCTGCCAGAGTAAACTGATACCTTGCTTTATTCAAGAGAATTGTTATATACCTAATCTATGCAGACTTTAGTAAAACATTTTCATTTAGCACCAGATTGGAAATTATTAGTGGGGCTGACGAAGACGAGACATAGAACAGTAAATTGTGTAAATGGCTAAAGGAGAGATGGCAACAAAATTGAACTGAAAGAGGACTATGAGACTTGTTGGAATTTGTTTATGGAGTTCCTTAAGAATTTGTGTCTGATTATTTTAAGGTGACTGATATTAGTGACTGGTTTAAAAAAAAAAAAAGAAAGTTTGCTAATGAAATATTATAATTATATGGTGATGTGAGGTGCTATTAATGCAGAATTTTAAAATAGCATATGGAAAGACTTGGATGACCTTGAAAGGTTGAGTAATAGATTTACAATAAAAAGTCTATGTGCAAGTTCATATAAAGGGTAATTTGTAGCTCTTATGTGCCTACTATACACATTATGCATACCACCACTTTTGTGTAGATCTAGTCACTCATGTATGGTATGAAGATGATTTATGAACATAAGGTGATTATAAAGAGGTCACTAAAGCTGTCTGTGAAAATGGGAGCCCACTGTATGAAAAGTGACTGAAATACTTGGTGGGTGAATGAGGGGACACATTTGGAAAGATAACAGTTTTGTATGCCTTACCAAACTTTAATGCAAAATCAAAACAAGAAAAATCTCAGGTCAAAACCTATTAAATCCACAGGATAAAATTAATATCAAAATAAGGAAGATGTATAAATAATTACAAAATGTACTTTCTGGTAAGAAATTAAATAGATTTAGTTTTATTGTAGGTTGTCCTTCTAGGAGAAAAGGGCAAAAACTTTAGTTAATTTTAAGATAGCTCTTTCTCTGTTTGTGGAAGTCATATATGAAAAATGAGTTGATGAATCATTTCAGAAGCACTGGAAGTCCCTTCCAGTCCTTTATTTCTAAAATGTCTTGTCATATGAAGTAGAACATTTACATATATCTAACTATTGCACAAGAGCTACGACATATATCAGTCATGTTATCTGATGAAAAACTGTAGAAATTTGTTAACTTCTGTTTCCAATGACTCCGTATTGCTTTACATTTTCTATGTTATGTGTTTTGAATTCTTTAGACTTTGAGCCCTGCATGAAATGTTCCAGTGTATTCCTGGGATCAAAGCTAGGTTATGAACATATAATTATATGGCTTATCCTGCTTGCCTTTTTAAAGTATTGACCCATTAGCTTTCTTCCAGTCCTCTGGAGCTTCCCTAGTGCTCCAAGACTTATTGAAAAATCAATGTCCATTGTCTAGAGAGCTCTCTAGCCAGCTCTTTTAAAATTATTGAACGCAAGACTGATTTAAAAATATCTAGTTTTAGTAGTTGCTGCTTAACAACCTCCAGACTTACCGTGGGAGTGGGAAGTATTTCATCATCATCATCTAATATGGCTATACCATCTTGACTTTTGCTAAATACAAACAGATAATGAGTATATTTCTGTTTCTTCTGCATTATTATTGACATAGTTATATGTTTTCCTTATATTCATAGATAAATATCAGTGCTAGGATTTCTTATGCAGTTTCTATTTTACATTGGAGAGTTCCCAGTTTCTGATTTATACTCATTGCTATCAGATTCAATTTTATCTGAATCTTAGTAACAAAAGTAATTATTTGTGTATGAATTTTTATAAAATTAGTAACTTCCATAAATTTAGACTGTTTAGCCAAAAGCCACAGAGCAACTTGTCTTAACTGCAGTGCTGTTGTTTAAGAATATTGTGGAAAAAGCATTTTCTTACATTTGGTTTGGTTTTGTGTTCAGGGAATAATATCACCACAACCCTAATCTTATGAAAATACTCCTTCCCCTTTTGTGTCTATTTTATTCACGTAAGTTTTACTACCCTGAAATATTCCTTTAGATACAGCATTTCTCAGTTCTCTTTCCTGTACCTAAGCAAAGTTTCCTTTTCTTCCTCCCCAACAGATCTCCAATGTAGCCCCTTTTCAGAAGCTAAAATAGGTCTCTTAATTCTTTAGGATAATTCTAATAATGCCAACTGCTTTCCTGAGACACCTGCTACAGCAGAATTATTATTAATATTTAGAAGTATCTTACTGATAGATTCTTAAGGGAATGTTCCTATAGTCTTCTTTTCACAGACACTCTATGAATGATTAATATGAACAAGTCTTCATTATTAATGTGCATTTAGAAACTGATTCATCTCATCCTAAAGCAAACATTTAAAATTGGCTGGATGACTCATGCCTGGAGAGTGTTCGTTCCTTTCTACTGCCTCCAAGAGTAACTTCAGATGGACACTTATGTAGCTAAACCAGGTGAAACTTACCCTGTTTCCTGACCGCTTTCCTCACTGAGTGTTGCCATGGCATAGCTTTTCAAGAGTGGTTTTAAGTTCTGTTCTAACATAGCCCTATTCCAGTCAAAATTCCTCATCATAATTTACTTTCCATTGTCACCATGTCTCATGCCTTGTTAATAGTTTAGGTCTTGACTATCACAGATGCTTTATCCAAAGTTCTGCCAATACCATGTCTGAAGCACTTTATATGAGCCACATAGTCCTCTTGATTTGTTGGCATATCTAACATGTTGCATGCTTTGAATATTTTGGTTTTAGCTTCTGCAGTGCTCTCTGAGATGAGGCTATTATTTTGGTTAAACAAATCCCTTCAGGGAAGTACTTCACATAACACTTATAAAGTCATCTCTGCTGACATGTGCAATGATATTCAGATTAATTTCTGAAATTTCCAGTGACTGATACATGTAAAACCATAGCTGACACTTAGAACCATGGAACTGAGCCACTTTAGCTGTACATCTATGGTGGGTTGAATATGGCTGGACACCAGGTGCCTACCAAAGCCATTCTATCACTCCCCCCCTCTTCGCTGGACAGGGGAAAGAAAAAAAAATATAACAAAGGGCTTGTGGGTCAAGATAAGGACAGGAGAGATCATTCACTAATCACCGTCACGGCCAAAACAGACTCAGCTTGGGGAAATTAACTCAATTTATTACAAATCAAAACAGAGTAGGGTAGTGAGAAATAAAACC
>JANZLQ010000013.1:18551923-18563613 GCA_026212715.1 Elanus axillaris
GGGGGGGGAGGAGGGGGGAATGTCCTGCCACAATGTCTCACAAAAAGAAGCTTTATTTCTGGATAAGCTTCCAGAATGTTTGAGGATATTTCTAGTAAATGCAATAGATTCAATGCTACATGACAGAATCTGCAAAAAACCTAACAAAAACGATAGAGTTAGCTAGCTGGGACCTAATGCACTTAATGAACGATTGCCTTCAGTGAGAGTCTGACGATACTTGCAGATTCTAGAAAAAACTTTATGTGAAAGATAATTATTAGTATAATAAATAGTGTACAAAAGAGTATTTTGAAGTGTTCTGTTTGGGAAGGTTACCACACCACAGAGAGTGGTTGATATTAGGTAAACCACCTTGATATTAATAAGAAGGAAATTATATTAGCTTCCTTATATTTGGACAGCATAAGGCTTTCTTAAGTATATAGAACAATAACAATGAACAATGATCAAAGTTAATCCAGGGCAAAAGTCTGTTTGTTATTGGTGACTCTTGGGAGTTTGTTTTAATGCTGTTGTTGTTGATTTTGGATTTTTTGTGTGTTGGGTTTTTTTCACTTGTTTGTTTCCTAAGTTAAAAGTATTGTAATTTTTCACTATCTTAGAGGAATGATTGTTTAGTATATGTTCTTGGTTGTTCCTGAACTGCATTATGACTGACATAACAATTGATAAAAGTCCTTTTTTTTCCGCAGATGTAATTTTTTCAAAGTTATAAAGAGTATCATTCCACTGAATATCAATGGATTTTTTTGTTAGGATTGTTGTTGTTAGTTGCTTGGCCTTTCTGTTTATTTTATTTTGTTCTTGGTCTGTGTAATGTAAGAAATAAAAGGTAAGATTGCTTTGAGCACTTCAGAACAGATTTATGGTTTTCACTCTGAAACGTCTCTTTCCTTTGATCATTACTGTGGCCACTTCATTCAACATAGACAAGATATATTGCTGAGGAAAAAATAGGTGAATATGAATATACATAATTTTTGGGGATAGTATGTACCTTCTGTTCTGATATCTGTTTCATACAGATTGCAGTTCTAGGTGGCAGAAATTTGTTGTTATTTAGTAAAAGAAAGTATAACAAATATATATATGTATTACACTCATCAGAAAATATGTGGCTTGGACCTCAAGAAACATTTGGGATGAGATTTTGATTCTCTGGGGAGATAAAGACCTTCTTCAATCCTCCAGCCCAAAACAAGTGGAAATATATTTTTATAAGTATAGCCAACTGATCAGAAATTAATTTATTAAATTCTTTTCACTACTTATTAAGGTCATCATCAAGCATAACTAGTCACCTTTTTAAGGATCACTTTTGTGGATTTAGTTTCTGCAGTACTTATTAGTTAAATCTGGGGCAGATTGAAGTCTAATGAGGAGGAAGCATATTGTAGACTTTTCATATGCTGGTTAGGAGCTGCCAGAGAAATTTATATACATTTTTATTAAAATGTGTTGTAAAGCCATCTGGTGAATGCTGTTTGTAGTTTTATATGGCCTCAAAGACCTTCCAGCTTTTACTCAGTTATCTCATTTACAAAGTTGTTAGGTAATTGTTCCATAAGGGCAAACCACCCTCTCTCCACCACCACCACCCCCCCCCCCCCCGCCTTGCCTTTTGCTAGTGTTGAGACTGGAAGATTATTCTTACCAGGTATATATGGTGGGGTTTTTTTTACAATACTACAAGGCGGTATAGGTTGTAATTTCATTTCTGTTGTTATCTATCTGACTTTTTTGCAATTTTAGTTAAAAGCTGTATTTCATTCTGAAAGTGTCTGGAACAAACATGAACATAATAAAAAGGAAGAGGATGGGTGGCAGAATTCACAGATATATGCTTGGCAGTTTGAAGAAATGGTAACAATGAACCTAGGTGCTGTGTTTCAAATAGATTGAGTGGAAGCAATGAAGATGTTAGGGAAAACAGAGAGGAAGATAATATGATAAGAGGAGAAATGTTAAGGATTTTGCTGGGAGGTTTTGAAGTCTGTAGGAATAAAATTGACTTTACATTTCAGAACAGAAAATAAACTTAAATGAACTATAAAGAGAGAATATGTATTTCCTTTATATGCTAAGTTTCTAATTGATTATTGTTCATTGAATTGCAGTATCTCCATGGAACTGTAGAATTATTCAGGTTGGAAGGGACCCCAGGACATCTCTAGTCAAATTCTCAAAGCACTGTTTAAATTGAATTCAGATCAGGTCGCTTAGGCTTTTGTCTAGCTGGGTGTTGAAAACCTCCCAGAAGGAAGATTCCACAACCTTGTTGGGTATCCTTAATTATCCTATCAGTGATTTTTTAAAAAATTTTTCTCCTTATATCCAGTTGGAAACTCCCATTTCAATTTATGATGTGTCAATGATTGCATCTTGTTTGCAAGCTGTACAAGTTCACTAAAAAGTCTGGCTATGCTTTCTTATGGCAATCTCCTCTTAGGTACTGGAAGTTAGCTATTATGTCTCCCTCAAAAAGCTTTCTCATTTCCACACTAATAATCCCAGTTCCCTCAGTCTCTCCTCACACAGGTAGTGCTCTCCGTCCTCTGACCATCTGGGTGGCCCTTTGCTGAACTCAATCAAGTTTATCAATATCTTTCTGGTACTGGGTGGCCCTGAGCTGGTGACAGTGCTCCAGATATCATCTAATGAAGGTAGAATAGAGGGCAGTAATAATTTGCCTTAATCTGTTGCTTATGCTTCAGTCAGTCCCTAGACCATGCTGAAGGAAAGCAGTTAGTCTGCTCCTCGTGTAGTACTTTACATCTGTTAAATTACATGAGGTTCCTGTTGGACCATTTCAGTACCGAGTTTAGGATCCTCTGAAAGGCCCTCTGCCCTCCAGCATGTCAAGCGCACTCCTCTCCCACCCAGTCTGACATCACCTGCAACCTTGAGGAGCATGTTCTGTCTCCTCCTTCAGGTCACTGCTAAATAGGATAGGTTACAGGATAGACCCTTGTTACCCTGTAGGATAGAGGAACTGCACTTGTAACCAAATTTCATGTGGAGTATGAAAAATTAACCACTATTCTTTAAGCCTGGCAACCCAGCCAGTTTCATTCCATTTAGTAGTCCATCTACCCCTTTCCCATCTAGTGTCATCTTGATTGTAATGTCAAAACTCAGATACAAGGATGCTGTGGGAGACTGAAAAAAGTTCTGCTGTAGTCAAGGTAGATGACATCTGCTGCTCTTACCCTTGGTAAAACCAAGCTGGCTAGTCCCAATCACTTTCTTCTCCTTTTTCACAGGCCCAGAAATCGTTAGCAACAGGACTTGTGCCACATGTTTCCCAGGGACTGCAGTGAAGTAGACCAGACTGTTACTACCTGAATTGCCTTTCTTGCCCTTTTTAAAAATGACTTCAACTTTTGCCACACATCTTTTAGTAGTGGTTATTTCAGGCACAAATAAAAAGCTAGGAGCTGCTATTGATATAACAAGCAAAATTAAGTTAAATATTAAGCAAGTTAACATTCATAATTTCTTATTAGGTCAACCAACAGAGCTAGTAATAACAGACAAGCTCCAGGTTTGTTTATTTAAAAGCTTGTCTGATTATATGAGCTGATCAGAAGTTATTACTTCTTCCTGTAAAAGTGACCTAGAAAGAGGCCCAAGACTTTAGATCATAAAAAACATTCTGTGCACTGGACATACTGCATTTTTATAATTTCAATGTTTTGTTTCAACGATTACATATGTGAAATAAAGGTATGCAACTGAATATAAGTACATTCTAAAATACCTGTTCTTGGTTTACTTTTTTGAAAATTATTTCAATTTGCAACATTATTCCTACTAGATTTTATGTATACAGAAAATTGGCAGCACTGGAGTACAAACTTTGTCTCATCAATAAGGTATGCATAATGTGAAAATACAAAGAAGTTGGACTACATTCTCAAACCAATTTAAAATTTTTACATTTGTCAGTGATAAAGTTATTCCTATTATCCTCTCTGAAAGTGTGAAATCTTATCCTCAACTATATCTGCCATTAGTAGAAGACAACAACAAGCTTTTTCTAGGAACATCAGCAAATAAAGTATTCTGAATGCTTTTTGCTATACCCACTTACTTATGTAAACAAGTAAAGCCTACTCATTTAACAGACAGTTTCACATATCTCAGACATTTGAGATTAATGAACTAGTTCTGTTCAGGGATAAGTATCTGAATTCTATCCACCTCAATTTTATGTGATGTAGTTGCAATTTAAATGACTCGTATCCTTTGTAAATAAATCAATCCACAATGTGTACAATTCTATGGTGCAATGTTATTTCCCCCCATTAGAAAAGAGGCTATTTCATTATCTTGCTGCTTATGCCAAAGAGAGTAAAAGAATAATAAATAAAAAAGTAATAACTGTAAGTTAGAAACATCTAAGTGAAAGGAAAAAGCCTGTGACACTAGGATTCCTGAAACCAGCAAAACAAAACTTGTCATTGGAACTCTGCTAATATACATAGTCATATTCCTGGCTAGCAAGATAACTAGCAAAGTAGCTGATGTGTATGGCCTCCTTGGAGAGAATAGAATGTCATAGACCCTGTGAATATTACAGAATGTATGGTAAACGTTCTTTTTCTTACACGTGATTTAAAGATGATCAAAATAATCATAGAAGTAGCTAGCTAAGAGTTAGATATTTCCTACAAATACTAGTCTGTAAATACTGAATTATATGTCTGCCTTAACTGTCCTGGAGAAGCTCTGAATAAGAAAGATAACTTCTTCCTCCACAGTAAAACCCTCTGTCTGTAGCTGTTAGCCCCTCCAGTGAGCTTTCGTGGCCCTGAAAAGGCTTTAGTGGTCCTACTCAGGATCCAGGCCCAGCTCTGATATGGCTCAGCTGTGTAACCTTACTCAGGCTGCTTAAAAAGAGCTCTGAGAGAAGTCTACAGAGAGATAGGAAAGGTAAAATTATAGGGAGGGGTAGGATGTTTTATGAGGCAGGGCTGTTAGTTGCTGAGGAAGAAACAACAACAAAGGTAGGTATACGATCCTACAGGAAAAGTAAGAAAAAAATGGGGACATTAACTGTGGTGGCAGTGCGGTGCAGGGCTCATCCGGAGTCATTGGCCGAGCATGAGCCGTAGGTGTCAATGGAGCTGGCAGCAAACACAGGTCTGCAAGGTGGAGGGTCCGCTGCCGGGGCACAGGGGTTGGTCTGACCCTGCTGACCCACCCTGCCTGCCCAGCCACAACTCTCTGGGTGCTGCCTCAGGGCTGATGAATGCGCAGGCTCCTAGCCTGACAGCTAGACCCCAGCTGCCTTCTGTCTGCCTGAGCCAAGTAACAATTGCTTCGTACTTTGAAGATGTATGTGTACTGCTCTCAGAGTCTCTATATGCTCAGTTAAAGATTTCTGTGGAAGCAGATCCAGAAGAGGATTAGTAAGGGCACCTGGCTGCTGCTAAGTAATCCCTGAGCATCTAATTTTATCAAACTGGTCAACTGAATTGACATTAAAAGGAGGAGTTCATTCCAAAGGACAAGAAGGAGAAGAAATCCAAATATCATTATGATATCTAGTACAAAACCAAGTTAAGGGTGTGGACTCACTTAGCTAAGAAGGCTTTAGTACTGAATATAATCTGGAACTGTACTTATTGCCTTATTTTTCCTCTTTAGGTTTGCAATTAAGTACTTTCTGTTTTAAATAAAAATTTGCAATCACTTTCTTGGCCTAAAATATCTGCTATTAAATGTGAATTTTTGAAAAAGGCAGAAAACTTGAGGTTTATGCTTCATATGTGGATGTATTCTGGCCACCCAATTTCCTTGCAGAGGCTATTCAAATATAGGAAGCCTGTATGTGGCATCTGTAACCCTCAAAAATCAAGTTTTACCTCAAAACTGTAACTGTCTTTTAAAATGTCACATGTGTAAGAGTAGTATCTCAAATAATATCTCAGAAAAAACTTTTTCTGGACTGGTTTGTATTAAAAAAAGCACCAAAAGGTGTGTTTTCCATTAGCACTTTAAAATTCAGTTTAAACTGAATCTGTGGTCAGCAGTGAATCTCAGGCATGATATTTGGGTCCTCTGAACAACTGCTCAGATATCTTGGAAAAAATTGCGCAGATCCTCACTCTGTCTACATACGAAGCAGCCCAGGGCTCTGAATTCTGATGTGACAGCCAGGAGCCTAATCTTTGGATTTGGCATTGACAGATTTAGCATTAGAGAATTTATCCGTTTCCCACAAGAAGTCTATGGCAGAGGACAGAACTTGGATCAGTTTCTCAAATTCCAGCCTAGCTTCCCTCTCTGTAATATTCACCTTCTCTCCTATTACACAATGCCTAATTCAAGCAGGCACATTCCCTCTTAACATGGAATTGAGAAGGCTAGAAATTATTCAGGGGTACTCTGCACCATGAATAACTCTATCTAATTTAGTTCATGTTCTGTTTATTACATAATCAGAAGTAAAATTGGCATTTGTCATGTAACAGAAGGCATAGCACAGTTTAAACAGCATGCTCTCAGAATGGAAAGTATTTTTCTTTGACTTGAAAAAGCATTCAAACTTTTGTCAATGATACCTGTTTCCTGTGTACTGTCATTTCAATAATGCATGAAAACGTTCACACTTTGAAATACTGAAATAAAGGCAGCTGAAAGCATTTTTATATGTCTGAAGAAGATTATAGTTTGCTGCCTGCATATACAATAATTACACAATTTAAAACCCATATTAAAATGTTTGCTGCCCATTTGAGTATATTTAACATCTTCTGATTGTGTAGGCATAGACAAAACAAAAATAGATTTCTATCATAACTGTCCTAAAAGTACATACTGGGTTTAAGTACTGCCTCTTCCTGGAAGCTAATTTGCCAGCAGTATCCAAGGAAACTTTCATGCTGTCACAATTTTTTCATATGAAATCACTGTGACTGCACTTGATTGGAACTCTCAAATGTTTTTAGAGACACTTTTAGATGTATAATTTTTGCCCTTTTAAGCTGTCAGGCAATGGGGTTTTTTCCATCTCTTTAAAGTTCTTCTGGGAAATATTTCTACAGTAATAAAATTCTACCTTTTCCCCAGACCTTGTAAATTATGAGTACACAAGCATGACACCAGGTTTGAAGTCAGACATCACAGTATTTGATTCATCTCTTGTTCAGTTCCTTAGAGTGGAATGATGCTGATGTTTTCTTTCCTTTCAGGAATCTGGTATGTGCTGTCATATTCACTTGCAATTAATACATGTCTGTCACAGTCCAATGGCTTTAACAATTGCAAACCTTCAAATATTTCTTCAGCTTCTCCTAACCAGGTGTTGCCATGGTATCCAGTCTGGCAGGAAAAAATAGCATATTCTGCTCTTGACAACTGTGTTGGTGAGTATTACTGCTTTGTCTTATAGCTCTAATAAACACAGTCATTGCTAAAAACTGTGAGAAATCTGGTCATTCCATTAGGGTTAAAAGACTGCACATAACTTGGTTGTAATCCTGTAAGTAATTTTACAGATCTATACCCCTTGTTCATATTTTATAACAGTGAGTAGGCATTCATGGACAGGATGTCTTTTTACTATACACTAAAGTTTCTGATATTGCAGTTAATTTTTAAAGGCAAACAATAAATGACGTTGGAAACTCATGAAAACAGCATATTCTCACCTCAGGGTTGAAATTCTAAATGGACGTGAATGAAAGTAGGCTTGCTGCTACACTGGGCTAACAGAGCTTCTGCAAGTGAACTGCTACAAGAAAGAAAATGTCCAGCCAGAGATTGTTGTTTAGTGACCAGTCCTTTAAAAATATGTGTTAAGTCCAAGTGTTACTTTGATTAGAAAATATGCACTAATATAAATGAGGTATATTTTAAAAAACCTGAAGGGTCTTTGTATTTGAATAATAATCATTTAGATAAAGATAAAACTAGGCAGATTTTTTTCTGAATGGAAGCTGAGGGTATATATACTTCCTGGGACTTTTTTTAAACTACATTTCAGTTCATTACACCCATATTCTTATGGCAGCTCACGTACAAGGGAAAACCTTCTAACCTTTTTTTACATTGCATAGTTTCTCAAAGTAATAAGCTTCCTACTAGCTTCTCAAACAACCGTGGAAACTTTTCGGTAGAAGATGTCAATAATCAGACTAAGACAACACTAAATCAGGTAGCTGCTTTTCCTGAAGCTCATTAGATAGATTATCTGGAAATGAAAAGCAGAAGTGAATAGAATAACTTTGCTATGGTATTGAAAATTAAGTCATGGAAATGTAAGACTAAGCCTACTTTTCTAATGTATTTTAGAAATATTCTTAGCAGATATTATTCAATATTATTTCAAATATTATAGCATAAAGATAACATTTACTGAACTGCCAACGAAAATTTTGCTAATAAAGGAAAATTTTTGTCTTGAGTGTAGAAAATCTTGTATCCAATTTTACCAATAGAGGAAACAAAAGTGCACATCTTTATATGCTATAGTCTAAATCACCTAGAGAAGAGTGGACACTGGCTGAGAGTGTAAGGTGAGTTCTTTTTAGTAACAGAATAAAAAAGAAAGAAACAGAAGGGATGGAAGCGTAAAATAGGATATTATAGTAAATTTCAATGGAGCCCTAATCTACATTTTCCCATTCTTGATTATCAGGCCATTTTGATATATATACCAGAAGTTTTAATTACTGGTCTGCATTTAGGATATCAAGCTTTTGGGTTACAAATGCGCTGCATGGCAAATACAGACATGGTTGTTAAGCACATGGAAAATTTCCATCTGAAAAATAAACTATCACCTGTAGATCCTGTTGTGAGTAAACAAAAGCTTTGAAAATTAGATATAAAACAATGAAGATACTTATTTTGATGTATTCAGAAGAGTAGCATATTTGAAAGATGGCTGTCAGTAAATCTGAGATTCTCTTTCAAATTGCTGTCATGTATGACTTCAGTTAAATGAGTCAGGGCTACTGGGTGACAAATCTGCAACATTAGCTACATACCTTTAAACATTAAATTATCATCTGATGCAAACACTACAACCCAATTTATGTCAGTGTATTAAGTGTTATAATTATTCAGACATTACAGAATTTTACTTTATTGCTCATCTGATGAATAATTTAAGATTTTTATCTTTGAATTGTGACTTTTAGTCCTGCTTACATAAATTTTCAGAATTTATTTTTCTTTACATTTTTCATTCATAATTTCTATTTTTAGTGTAATTATTACATCATTTGATCTTTGTTAGAGAAGTGTAAGCAAAAATTTAAGTCTAATGTCTAGAGGTGCATATTTAAGAACAGCCTGAACTTTATGCATTGACTAAAATAGTGCTACTGATACATTTAAAACTCAGCACTTCTAGATTCACTGTTGAATCATCCTTTTGGAGAGCTGTACAGCCATAAAGATTTATAGCTGGAGAGAAAGAAAATTCCATGTAATGTGGAGAAAAACTAATTAAATAAAAACTGAACATCCTTGAAAAGAACTCTTAGATTGAAAAGTCATCATAATCTGAAAAACTGCAAATACTTATGAAGGGTAATTTTCAAAGAAAGATTAGATACCTAATGCAAAATTTAAGTATATGTTAAGAGTCCAACTTCAAGTTTATAATTCTCCTTTCTCTACTTTTCTTCCACTTTGGAGCCATCAAAGCCCACTACATGCTTTATTTTGACCTGAATTTCATTATAAATTTTAAGTATTGCAGCACTCACCATTCAGTCTGGAAAAATTGTTAATTTCATTTCCTCTTCAGTTAGATAGTGACTGATCAAGGTCAGGAGGAGTGGAGGAGAAGGAAGGTGGAAGGTAAGCTTAAAAATTGAAAGATTTGGAAATAAGTGCCTAAAGTCAGCCTGAATTTCATTTCAGCGTAAATTTTTGAGTTTCTGTGTAAGTTCTTACAAGCTTTTTCTCAGAAGCCTGATCAGTTACTTTAATAGTTATCTGTGGATTTAAGAACATATCTTTAAGGACCAAGATAGAAGAGTTTAAAATTCCCTCCTGTGCCAGAGGTTCAGTACTACACCAGAAAGTCCACAGAATTCCTCCATACTGACCATTTTTTAATTTTTTTTTTTTTCTGTGACAGAATAGAAAGAAGTTCTAGGTGATTCTAAACTACTGGCATACAAAAGAAATCTCTCTGGACTCAAATTATTTGAAATTGTATGACTTGATACAGAAGGCTTTTGGAACTATGGTAGTACAACTTGAATCACTGTCTCTTCCAGTCAATAGTTGATGAAGAGTTAATGTTTATGTATATTGTATATTGTACCTTGCTGGGCTTTGAATACTCTAATCCAATAAATATTTTTTCTTGCTTTTGTACTGCAAGCACTTCTTTAGATTTTGCGGTGACATAAAGGTTCATAAAGTACTTAGGCCAGTTATTAATGAGGAAAATCTTCCTCGTTTATGACTTCATTTTGATTTTCCTGATCTCATTTAAGTTTGTCAGGTGAATGTTTAGAAAGATTGTACTGAAAAGAAAATGACTTGTTATACTGGACCAGAGGGTGCCCTGGTCCAGCTACCTGTGTGCATTAATAAATTAAATGGACAGGAAGCTGAGGGAATCTCATAATTATCAAAATAAAATAATGCCTCCAACAAGTACAATCATCTGAACTGGCTATCAGTTAGTGGAAGATGCATGTGAACAATGTCCTCTATTATAATGATCTTAATAGTGCTGTGGGGTTGGCTGATTTGGGGTTGTTTGCTGTGCTTTACCGAGTTTCAACACTTTGTGAGAATATATTAATACATGTGAATGAGGCAGGCAGCAAAGTAGATAAGATATAAATGAAAGTTTCTCAAATTAAGAGATACTTGCTGAAGGTAAGTATTAGGTGACCCAATGATAATCGGTGGTTGATTGTTTCCACTGAGTGGAAAAGGTAGCTCGTTATAGAGCTCTACTAAAGGTAGGTTGGCCATTTTGCTGTGGGCAGAACTTTGTAACAGAGTAGATTGAACTGACTTATCTAAAGCATATTAGTTCCTATCCTTCCTACAGAACCTAAAGAAACAAATAGATTAGTATCATGGGGAATGCTGTTATGACAAAGGTCATATCTTCATAAGTTTTCAAATACTGCATATCCTGGGTTTGTTAGTACAATACATTTCTTTTGTCTGGAAGAGAAGAGGGGAACTGTACCTGTCCTGCATCATTCATTTCTTGTTGCTGGAGTGACATATTACCTCTATATCCTCCACATCTTTCATGCTGAAGATGGGAGAGATAGAACAGTGACTTCAGCATTATTGTTCAACCAAGGTATAACAAATTTAAATCCTATTTCTGATGAATTATAGATTTAATGTTCCACTCCAAGCATCAAAACAGTTTACTTCCTTCTTAGTAATTTTAGGGCTTTTTTACTCAGTATTGTATTCACTAGTATTATAGATGGTGAAATCCTTGAAACAAAAACCGTTTTTTATACAGAGGGCCATCAGAGGCCTGAAAGCAATAAATAATATTAGCCATTCTTCCATTAAGTTCCAGTCCAGCATGACACTATTTTCATGAAACAGTAGCCTGCTTCAGTTCATTCATGTGCAACAGCAGCAGATTAACAATAGTGATGTCCTGGTTTCAGCTGGGATAGAGTTAAGTGTCTTCCTAGTAGCTGGTACAGCGCTGTGTTTTGAGTTCAGTATGA
>JANZLQ010000013.1:18563713-18593952 GCA_026212715.1 Elanus axillaris
TTTAAAACTTTATTAAAAAACCACAAAAATTTTAAAAAAAAAAAAATAAAATAAAAAAAAAAAAGACTACCTAGTGTGGTATTTCAGAACCATGTCATATGGTTCTTCTGCTAACTATGCACACTAGTAAAGTCATGTGACATTATCAGGGGTGAAAAGTGTTTCAAAGGAAAAGCTGAAACACAGAAAATGAAAGTTTTGGAAGCTAAGGGAAGGTTAGTAGTGTGTTTTATCTTTTCATGAATAGGTTGTTAAAAAGTTTAAAAATGTGAGGAAAGTCCAGACAGGGAGCAATAGTTTCCCAAATGTAAAATTCAAGATGGACTAGGAGCAACTTCTCTCTGTGACTGTGGCACACTTCTTTTGATATCATTCTGCATAGATTCTTATGACAGTGGGGGATTTTGTGCTTGGCTCTGTTTCCCTGCCTATCATTCTTTTGAAGAGCAGAGCATTGGAATATAACATCACATTTATGAAAAGAAAAATTACGTTGGCTTTTTTTCTGACAGAGACTGCACAGAGATTTATGGCAGCCCAGTATCCATGAAAGAAATTCCACAAATATTTGTATATTGATATGGAAAGTTGTTTATATCAGTAAAAAAAAAAAAGTATCAAATTTGTTAGCAATTTTGGAAGAAATTCAACCTATTCTTCTAAATAAAGTTTCACAGGGAAAATGCCTGGCACAGTAGGAACCTGTAGAGGATTGAGGAAGAAGACTAAACCAAAGAAAGATCAAATGCTGAAACATTGATTATACCAGAAAATATGTTCTGAGTATAATATCAAAGTCTATAGGAAGTCCCATATCTTGGAGCTTTGAGAGTTAGGACTAAAACAAAGCAAAAGACATGATGGAAGATCTCAGAACAGTAAGCTATGAGAAAGAAAGTATTGATGTAAATGTATATACAGTGTAACCTGAAAATGAGCAAATCTGACAGCCTTCAGGTAAATTAACAGAGGTATCAAGAGTAAGCAAGATCACAGACAGAAGACTTCTGCCAGCAAAATGAAAGTGGTCCTGGAATCAGAGGAAAGGAATCCATAAGAAAATATTAAATCCTTGAGTAAATAAATGATGTAGACCTTTGGTTTCCTTCAAATCTGATGTAATACAGCTTTTGTGTATGTGTTTTCACAATACATTTCCTGTATTTTGACTTAATAAGCAACACATGATATTATACACAAAGTAAGCTCACTAAATCTCGTGCAAGTCTACAACCATGTTTAAACCAGTGACCAACATAGATCATTGGTGTCAGAATAGATGCTCAAAAGAACAGCAAGTGCACCTGGATGACATGAAACACACTTAATGAAAACTACCCCATCTTCATCAGTACATCAAGGCAGAACTATTGTCCCTGAAAGATGTCAAACGTATGCCAGAAGCAGTTCTAGAAGATATTAAAATATAAACCTAAGAATGGCTCCAGCTGTTCATTTTCAGACAGTCGTAGTAAAGAGAGTGACACATCAAAGCGGAAGTTTCACCAAATATCCATCAGGAAGTCATGGCCCAGATTTCCTCCCAGTGTGATCCCATCCATGATCAGCCACTCCTGAAGAGCACAGCTGTCAGGGTAGTCAGGTTACTAAGAAAGTACAGCTGCTCTAGGCATACTCTGTACTAGTGTTCACCAGGTGATCTCTGCAGACCGGGAGATGCTGTAGGTGACTTGGCACACTCTTCGTGGCCTTGTTGGTCTTGGAAAAAGAGTGTTCCAGGAATTTTGAGGACATAACAAAACTACATGATGTTTTGTTTGGGTGTGATTGGTTTTTGTGAGTTAGTTTGTTTTCTTGCCCTTTCAAGTAGAAGCAGTTAATATAGGAAGCTATTCTGTATAAAAATGGAGGGACTCATACAAGTGAGAAAAGGAAGTAAATACTGAAGAAGGGTAAGAGAAATGAAATACCACTTGTGGCTGCATTGCAAGGGACAATAACAGAGCAAGATGTAACATGTATAGGGGGCTGAAGGAAAACATAAGATTTTAGAAAAGATCCTGCACCTACATATTGGCTTGTTATAAGGAAAGAGGAGACAAATCAAGGCATCATGAACCAGGAGTAAAATAAGAAAACGTAGGTGAGGCTAAAAAGGAAGACACAAAAATTGTATCCTAGTTTTTGACTACCCAGCATCCTCAGCTATGCAGTAAAGGAAAAAAGGTCAATGACTATATGCTTTCATAGTCAGTGAAAATATGTTTCTCCCTGTAGACGTTCATGAGGTTTTGGGACCACTTTGTAGCATCCTAGGGGAAGATGATGAAGGCAATTGTAATACTGCACTGGACTCTGTCATCTAACTTGTCGTCCATAGTAATGATGCAGAAAATATTTTAAAAATAGACAAACCATGCTAGACTATTAGGACAGAGGTGGGGACTGACAGTCACTGTCCCACTCAGGCAACCAGAAGCAGCAAAAGAAGAGTTGCCTTCTTATGCTACCTACTATAGAAGCAGGATGCTGGGCTAGAAGGACTGTTCTTGTGCAGTTTTTTGGCCATGTTTTACTAAATAGAGGGTGCATTTAACTCTGTGTATATACAATTCAAATAATGTTGCTTTGTTTCTTTTATGATATAGTGCATGGACAGAAACCCCTATATAATTCTATTTCTGTTCTAGAGAAAAGTATTGCCGCAAAAGTCTTGAAGTATCAAACTCTTATAAATGTCTTATAGGAACCAGTGTGATCTGCAAGGTTTTCAGATGTAGTTCTTAAATTCAGTTTGAAACTGTGGATTCCTGTAGGGGACCTCAAGTTTTACATCAGCTTGTATATTGTCAGTGTAGTAAATTGTTGAGTACTGCCTTAGTTTATTGGCATAAAGCTATTAATTTTTAAAACAGTAATTGTTTTATTTAAGTACCTTCACTTGAGCAGTTTTAAACATTTTTAAATATTAACTTGGTCCTCTATATTTAAACTTACATCATAAAAATTTCAAGCTACATTAAATTCCGAGGTACTTTTTATTACACAAATACATCAGGTTCTTTGATCTTTTGCATACTGGTAAAACTGTGATTCAATTAACCAAATAACATAATGTGACATTTGACTTTTCTTTTTCAACTATTTCCCTCTTACTACCAAAGAATAACTAACAAACAAAACTCTACCCTAAGAAGGAAATATCTCTGATAGTCTTCTCTATATATGCATTTATATTGTCTTATTATTATATTATGCTATATTACATACATACTTACACTTTTTTACTCAAAGGAAAAGAATGCAATGCTGATTAATGAAATCATAATGTTTATCTTGGGCTTGCTTTCTTTTCTGGGTACTTTTACTTAGCTTACTTTTGCTCTTTCAAATTCCCCCAAACTGTTTATATTTTTAATGTCTGCCATTCTTTTCATTAGCTTTTGTTAGCTTTTGCCAGCTATTTTAGCCAAGTTAATTCTTTTCCAGTTATCATTCTCACTTTTTTCTTGATACCCCTCAGGTTTTCTTCAGCCCCATAACTATAGCATTTGAAAGCCTTCTATAGCAATAAAAAAGTTCCTAAACTGTCATGGATCAGCATGCATTATCAGCAGCATTAAACTTTACCAGTTTTGTCCCCCACCCCCATCTTTCTAGTCTTCCTATTGTTTTGTTTCCAACTAGTGTAATTTAATCTAAGTTTTTATTAACCTTTTTGTCTTTTTTTCTGACACAATAAATTCCAAGTGAATACAGAGTACCATGCAAATGAGAAAAGTTTAAAATATTAACACAAAGTTTGACTTCAAAAATATTTACCTCAAAACCTTTCTAGAACATGGATTCTTCTTACAAATATCCAGATTGTAAATGACAAGCCAAAACAAACAAATAAATAAATAAATAATTCAAGGCACTCAACGACAATGCAGATAAGATAAAAGTGCAGCACATACTGAAATACAGAGAAGTGGAAGAGAAACAGTCCACTTACACCCAGGCTTCCCTCAGGACTAATTTTCAGATTTGAAAGCAGTTCTCCAAAATGAAAAGAGATTTTGGTGGGATTTGCAATGTTATATTTGAGCCTGCCTTTTCCTAGGTGATTTGATAGCCATGACTATGCTAGTCTCCTTGTGTAAGGGAGAAGCTTACTTTTCCAGTATAATATAATTTGACATCTTAGGCAAATATATGAAGCTCTAAGTAACAATTCCTTTTTCCTATGAATTTGGCGTAGTATATAGATAGCCACTTTAATAAGAGAAGTTTCTGAGATCATATTAATTTGGTCATTAACAGCAACACATCCCCAAAAAATAAGACATGATCACTAAAATAGCATGAACACAAAAATGTTATGATTGCTCTTTCTATTTTTCTTCTTTCACTTTCTGTGTTTTAATTTCTAAGTGTTTCCTTCCAATTTCTTTTTCATGTTTCTCAGTAAAACCCTTTAAAATGTCAGACTCATGTGCCCATGTCTCTTTATTGAGATCCCATCAGACACAGAATCACAGAATTACTCTGGGGGATGGGGCCATGGGAAATCACCTCATCAAGGTCCCACTTCACCTTTCTAAAACAAGGTCAGCAGTCATATATCCATCTAGTTTACATCTATAAATGGCCTTGTAAATCTTCTAAGTGTGTTAGTTCTTAGGAAACTTATTTTTAACTTCCTTTTTTACTGATAATTCAGGGCAAATTAGAACAGGTTTCCAACAAAAAAACGCAGTTTCCAAATCTTTTTACATTGCTTACAATTAGATTAATTTTCCTGGATAACTACAACTTTTCCTATTGCAATGTCCTATATTCTAAATTCATTATGTACCATATATACTCATTTATATTGTATGAAAATGACAACAGGTCCAGCAAAGTTTAGTAGATCTTCTGAAAGCCCTAGTATGGATCTCAGTCATATAAGGAAACTCAGATCTTCTTAAAAATCTTTATTTCCTTCACATCTTCTTTTTTTTTTTATGTTTTTCTTCTCTCTAGCTCTTTCTTCCCTATTAGAATTTTTTGAGTTACATGGAGTGAAAACGTTGATGTCTTTGCAGTTGAAAAAAACTATAATATACTCTAATTAGCCATCAGTCATTTCAAAATCCATTTTAAATGATCAGTGAAATCTCAACTGTTATTTATTAATGTTCCTCAGACAAAAATGTATTTTGTTCAATGCTCTTAAATAGCTTTGGAGTCAGTGTGTGCAAATTTACCCCATCATTGTTCTATTGTGGGGAAAAAAAATGATTGGACAATCTGTGGAGAAAGCAAGAAAAGACAATTATTTTATGTTCCAGTCAGTTACTTTCAAGTGACAGTCCTAATGGAAGTGGGGAATGTATTTGATGCAAGTTAGACTAACAGTGTTGAGCTGGCTCCAAAGTCACTGTTTTACTTACTTGAAGTTAGAACTAAGTCAGCAGTTTGTTGGGCTCAAGGTAAGGAGGATTCACATAGGTCAATCATTTGGAGTGTAATAAACAGTAGATACAGTAATTCTGCTTGGCAGTTACACTGCAGGCATCGAGAGCTGCAACCACAAATCATCAGTGCTTACTCAAATGTTCCATGACTCTTCTTATCACTTTTTTCAAAACGATGTCATAATTCAATGAAATGAACATGCTGTCACTGTTAAAAAATATAGAACTAAGAAGCTACAGCTCTAAAAAGTTGAAAGCCACTTGAACCTATATAATTCTCCACTCCGCTAAGCCAGACCACTTTTATATTTTTAATGTTTTCATGCAAAATGTTTCTAGCTTTACTTACAGGGCATCTTATTTGTAAAGGAATACACCTAGAAAAAGACATATAACCCATCTCAAAGTTAAATAACATGAATAGAAACGAAGCCAAATAATGCCATTTCTTGGGGGGAAAAAAGATGAAATTTTTTTTAGAGTTTGCAAAAGTTAAAACATGCCAAATATGATTATTTAAATACCTGCATTTTGTTCAGCTCTTTAGACAGAGTTTTAGAAAGGTTTAAGCATTGTATATGTTGTCAGTTAAATGTATAGGAAGCCTTGTAAATGAGGATAAAGCACTATAAATCTTTGTTTCAGCCTTTTAATTAAGGAAAGAAAAATCAAATTCCATGAAAGCAAAGCTGATTTGTATATGAAAGTTCGCACTGCTGTTTTGGGGAGACTGTCTGTAGCTATATGTAAAAAACTTTATATTCTCAGATGTCTTTTCAATTTCAGTTGGAACTGGAAAATTAACAAAGCAGTAATACAGCCTTAATAATTGAGGTTTATTCAACAGAGAGCGTTTGTATTCAACATCCCAGTCTACAAACTTCCTCCTATAAAAAAAGTGGGGGGTAGTGTGGTGGGAAAAGCATCAGGGTTGTATGAGGCATGGCAAAGAGATGGCTTTGGCAATAAAATCAGCAGGCAAAGGTCTGTGATCTCATGATGCAAACAGAGTTATCAGGCAGAAGCAGTGGGATGCTATAAAGGGATGTAGCTAAAGCTGATGGAAAGAAAGGGGAGAAAGGGGATTCTGATGAGATAGATTAAAACCCTCTTATTGTGAATAGAAACTTGTCCTTCTACAATGATACCATTCTGGAAAAGAGGAGCTGGAAAAAGGCATACTGAATTGGGAAATACGTTTTTAATGGTCTGTAAATTCTTGGAGCTTGTTCCTTAATTGGAAAAACTTTTACTGTATTTAAAAACTCTATGCTGAGCTTGCTCCTTACATCTATTGTGTTCTTTTAAGAAATAAGCTATAGTAGAAGATTAAACAAATCACACTAGCACTGGCGAAAAGAGCGTTTAAAGTACAGGTAGCCTGAGGAATAAGGGCTAGACTTAAGGGAAAGGCTTTTCAAACCAGTTGGTAGACCTAAGTCCCAGAGGGTGAATAGGGCCTGTAGGACTTAAGTCTATCAACTAGTCCTAAAAGTCATCTGGTGATCTCACAGCTTGTACTGACTCTGGCTGGAATGGAGTTAATTTTCATCATAGAGTCATGGAATCATAGAATGGTTTGGGTTGGAAGGGGACTTTAAGGGTCATTTATTTCCAACTCCCCTGCCATGGGCAGGGACACCTTCCACCAGACCAGGTTGCTCAGAGCCCCATCCAGCCTGGCCTTGAGCTCTGCCAGGGATGGGGCATCCACAGCCTCTCTGGGCAACCTCTTCCAGTGCCTCACCACCCTCACAGTAAAGAATTTCTTCTTAATATCTAATCTAAAATACCCTCTTTCAGTTTAAAGGCACTACCCCTTGTCCTAACACTACCACACTCCGTGATAAAGAGCCCTTCCCCATCTCTCCTGCAGGCCCCCTTTAGGTACTGGAAGGCTGCTCTAAGGTCTCCCCGGAGCCTTCTCTTCTCCAGGCTGAACCACTCCAACTCTCTCAGCCTGCTCTCATAGGGGAGGTGCTCCAGCCCTCTGATCATCTTTGTGGCCCTCCTCTGGACCCGCTCCAACAGGTCCATGTCTTTCTTATTTGGGGCCCCAGAGCTGAAGGCAGTACTGCAGGTGGGGTCTCACCAGAGTGGAGCAGAGGGGAAAGATCACCTCCCTCAACCTGCTGGCCATGTTTCTTCTCACAGCACCCTGTATGGTGGTGTGGTTTACATTTGTAACTAACCCAGTTTTGATAACACAAAAGTTTTGGCTATTGCTAAACAGTGCTTGCACAGGATAAAGACCTCCTCTGTTTCTTCCTCTGCCTCCACAGTGAGCAGTCTGGGGGTGGGCAAGAGGGAAGCGTCACAGCTGGGGCAGCTGACCCAAACAGTCCAAAGGGATATTCCATGCCATCTAACATCATGTTCAGCAATAAAGCTGGAGGGAGAAGTCTTTGGGTTTTGTGAAGCATTTTTGTATGAATCAGCTTTTATATGAAATATTGTTGCATTGTAAGAATTTCATAAGCATATTGAAAAAAATTCTGTGCTAAGATGTAAGCTGTGTAAAGTTTCATATTTAATTATGTAGCTGGTTATGTCTCTGTTCCTTTTGGCATACAGGTTTTCCTTCATAAACAAATCCTTTTGTTATAAATAGGCATAAAGAACATTTCAAGTATAGACTTTGTAAGGCTTTTCAAAAGTCTTTTTATAAAAGGTAGAGGTGGTTGTTAGGGAAGCTGGCTTCCCTTTCATGGCTGTGCCCCCATAAACTGACCTTGGGCCTCGGCAGAGTTTTCCTCCCTTCTCCACTACAAATGGCTGTGGTGACAGGTGAACACAAGCAATACTCACATAGAAATGAACAATATAGACTTCCCTGTACCTTTTCTTTGGTTAACCAGGATAGAAGTTCATGCACATGGGCCACTCCAGCAGCTGTTCCTACCCAGAGGTGGACCCCAGATCCCAGCTCCTCTAGTTGCTGGTCTCCTGACCTCTCATATTTACTCTCCAGTTGTTCCACCGAAAGTTCTCTAGCAATTTCTATATATATGCATATGTGCACAAACATGTGCACTCATGCACTGGAGAATACACATAAAAATACCCAGAAGTAGAGTTTAACAAGAATGTAGACAAGAGATGGTGATCAGACCTAGGGCTTGGGCATAAAAATGGTCTGACCAGCATCCCCTCCCCTCTTCATTTTTCCACTCTGGTTTCTCTCTGATCCACCTTGATGATCTCTTTCTTTCATTGCCTTCCACTCTTCCTCTAAAAATCCCATAACAAGCTTTGCAAATTCCCACAACCTCCTTAAAGCATATCTTTGTAAACCTCAGACAATAAAGCCATTTTAATAAGAATACAAATAGAAAGTCCTGGAAAAAGAAAAATATCTTTAAAAAGCCCAAACAGAACAGATCACATCTATTTCATGTACCTCCTCATAAGAACCATTAAAGTAACCCACATTCATGATTTATGTATACAGCTGATATTTTTTTTCAGAAAAAATGTATGTTCCCCTTGCAGAAGTTTTCCAACAAATCTCTCTTTTGGGCTATGAGATTATATATTGCATAATGAGATTCTGCATCCTCAAGCTACATAGCACTCTAACAATATAAGCCAAAATCATCATCTACTTCAAGTTTGAAAAGTTCCAGTCAAATCTTTGTCTTGCTGTTTAAATAAAAATAAAACAAATTTAATGAGGTCTGTTGTAATATCATCAGACAAGTAAGATTAACCCTAGTTGAGACCAGCCATCTCTGAAATTTTCCTTGCAAATTATGCATTTTTAGAGGTTTTACTTTATGAAGTATTTGACTATAAGCAAACTAACAAACAAAAAATGCTGTCACGTGAGACTGAAAAATTATAGTGTAGTGAATGATTATTTATTCAGTCACTGAAGCATCTGTTCATTTCTGCATAGTTTAAAAAGGACTTTTAAAATATAAGGTTGAAAAGAAACACAGGTTCATTTAAAAATAATATTTCTGATGTATGTATGAAAATTAATCTTGTGCATCTTTTTCCTCTATAAAATCTTCATGGAACCTCTTCATTAAAGCAATGGGTAACAAACTGATTGCTAAAATAGGGTAGAAATTTAATAAGAAAAAATAGAAGGTTAGAGGCACTGTAAACTTCTAGAGAATAAACTTCATTAGAACTCAAAACTGTCAAAGTTGTTGTTTGTGTGTTGTTTTATATTCAGTTCTTTCTTAGATAACTATATTTATTGTTATTGAATCAAAATGCTATTGTAAAAACTACTTTTGACAAGTCACATCAACTGAGTAAAGGAATTTTTTTTTGCTAAGTCATGATGGAAAAATATCACTCAAAGGGGCTGTTAAGGGAAAATGTTAAAGCAAGCCTTCCCCATGTGTATATATATGGGAATTAGGTAGAGAAAAAAAGCAAGGAGCACCAGAGTCAATTACAAATATATCAGCAAACAACATGTTCTGACATAAGTACAATTATTCAATCATGTTATAAGGTAGGCCTTTGTAAGTAAGTGTATTTTAATCTTTTAGTGCTAGAAGAGCCCTGATATCAACTGAGTCCTGGTATTGCCATTGCATACAAGGTGGCTTCCTTGACTATATGTACCCTACTCAGTCACAGTTACTCTGCACTCCACATCATCAGGAAAAGCTGTACTGAACTTCACTAACACAATTGAAATTGTTCTAAATATCACCTATTCAATCAAAATTTTTGGTAGTTTAAGTTTTTGGTGGTGTTTCAACTCTCCTAAAACTGAGCATCCAAAACATTGGAGCAGAGTGATATACACAGTAAGTTATCCAAATGAGAGTTTTCTTTGATACATCTAGTTCACCCTGAGCTTTGAAAAAAAATAGGTTATTGTAAATATCTTCACTTTCTTTACAAGTTTCAGCCTAGCTGTTTCTGGGTTTGAGCCAAAAGACCCACTTAAGGATGAAGTGAAACAGTGTTGTAGAAATGTGAAATGGTGAACATTACAAATGTCCCTGATACTATTCATTGAAGAACACAAGACACTTAGAATATACAAATATGTTTTAACTAAATAGGTAGGCATTTAAAGTAGATCCTTCACAACAGGAAGAAAAACCACACACACAAAAAAAAAATCCTATATGTGTAAAACAGAGAGCAAGAACTAAGTACACAAATTTCTTACTAAAAGGTGAAGCTGTAAACCACTGACATCACTGGAATTACATTGCCTCATGCCAGCTGAGAGTCTGAAAATAAATATTATTTTTTTTAACTTAGAATATTAATAAAGAAACAAAACCAATGGAAATGTATAGATTATTCTTGTGGGAAAAGGAGGACATACCTTCTGTGTTTCCCAGTGTCTTTTTCATGACATGAATCTCTTTTTAGTGAAATTAAGTGGTAGCTCAAATGACTTCAGTCAAACAAGCTGATAGAAGAAATGTTCATCAAGAGTTATTGAACAGAAAGATACAAACTGCTGTTCAGGATGTCCATTAGTTTCAGAGTTCAAAAGCCCAAGATGTCCTGGGGAGACACCGTTACAGGCTTGCCTGTGTTCTGTCCCTGAATGTAGCCTACTAGTGGCTGTTAGAAGTGAGATTTCAGCCTAGGAAGTGCAACTCTGTTCAGTTATTATTCTTTTCCTATCAAGCATATCAACTTTTAGCATATTTTAATATTATGAGATAGTTTCACTGAAGGTTGACATGTCAATTGGCAAAATAACAGTGGCAATGTTTCTCCGGTCCATGTCAAAGGAGATCAGAGAAACACAGAATAAAGGCAAAGGAAGGAAAAAATCACAGTTGCTTAAGAAACTAGTCAGAATTTGAAAAGACAGAACAATTGCTTTATGGGAGAAGTAAAAACAGGTTTAGGTTTTTTTGGCATCATAGTGAAATGTTCTTTGTGCCTTAACTTCTTAAGGTGAAATCGACCATATTCCACAGAAACAAGAGAATGCATTTTGATGTATATTTCCCTCTAAAACCATGAAGATCATTAAAGTTTCCATCTTGCCTTCTGGTCTGTAGTCTATTTGTCTGGAAAGGGAAGTCTATTAGTCTGAAAGGGCAAGAAATTTCTCAGACATATGTTAAGACTACTAAGACTACTCCTACTCTAGTCTATTCCTGTTTTGCCTAAGTATTAATATTCAGATGTATTGAACTGTAAGCCTTTATGATCACTTCAGAGCTCATAGGTGTGCTGAAAGCTTTAAATCTATTCAGAATCAATAGAGTTTCCATATGCCATATTTAAACAAGTGTTTGAGATTAAAGGAAAATATTTTAAAACTGCACAAATACCTGAATTTCAATAAAATTACTATATTTTTTTAGAAATACTTTCCTATCACTTGTTCACTTTTGACACTTCATACATGCCTTAGCTTCTACATTTCTTGTACTCCTGATTAACTATTGATAAATCAAGCCATTTTTCCTTATGGTAAGGAAACATACAGCATAAACATCAAAATTAACTATATAAATCTATAAATCTGTAGGTAGAAATGAGAAAATCAAAGTTATAGACCTTATTTTTGCAACTTTAACTTTCAATTCATTAACTTATTATCCAGACATATTCCACAGAAGTCAAGACAACTTTTCAAATGTGTGGAGTATCAGAATCAATTTTTTTAAGAAATAATTTAATACAGTAAGGACCTAGATCTGTGACATATGAGTATCACCAGTGCATGTACTACACTTTCATTTCCTTTTAGACGGGGTCAAGATCTGATTTAGAGATTGTGGATTAAAAATTCAGGAAGTCATGGCCTGTTGAAATGCAGCTCATTTTATAACATCAAAAACTGTCTACAGAGAACAGAGACACATACGAGTTTTTTTGCTTTTTCCAGTGGGCTGTGGTTGTCTTTCTACATATCAACCAGGTATATAGAAAGGTACATTAGGTATCCTGGGGATGAGAGACCATTATATTTTGATATATTTATTATCATAGAATCATAGATTGATTTGGGTTGGAAGGGACCTTTAAAAACCATCTAGTACAACCCTCCTGCAATGAGGCTGTAATTATATTATATTATATTACATATCAGTTACCGGTGAAAGCTTTGTTTCCTCTACACATAATAGAGAGCTACAGTGTTTGCAATGTGCTTGAATAAGGTTGCAGTTGATAATGTGAGACTATGTGGTGTCATGCTGAAGGGGCTAGAATGGTTTGAAACGATGAATGCACACACTGCCTTCCAAATATTTCTGCTTCCATTTCAATGTTTTACCACTATGTACAGCAACTGCTTATTCTGCCTGATAATTTTCTGTGTCAATGTTGACACAGTGACTATTACTTGTGCTTTGATGAGGGATCACTTGGTCTCAGCCAAAAAATAACATGCAAGGGCTGTTCTTTCAAGACCAATTGGGATAGCCTATGGCATCTGTGCTTCTGTGCTTCTGTACATCCTTTTGGGATCAGCTGAATCCAGAACCTGAGGAAATGTAACTGTGATTTATGGAATGCTGGGGATTCCTCAGGGATCTCTTAGGAGTTTCTTAGGGTAACTGATAGGAAACTCTTGCTCTAGTAAATTATAAATCCCATAGCTCATTTACTCAAAGCTGTTGTTATGCCCTGCCAAAGGCATTCAAAGAACCTGCACACCACTATGAAATCCAACTAGATGAAGAGTGGGGTTTGGGTTCATTAGGTTTTGTGTTCATTAGTTTTTGGGTTCATCCAAATATGACTGTTGACATTTTTTAAAGCCTTCCCAAATTTACCTCCACCTACCCTTCAGCCTCTGCAATTACTTTCCAAACTTTCTAATGTTTTTTTCTAGTTTGAGCATAGCTAAGATGACCAGTGAAACTAATAAGATAATTTAATGAAGCATCAGTAGCAGTGCATGTAGGTTATTTAACTGGGGCATCCAGCCCTAGAAAGTATGGAAGAATTGTATGCATGCCAGCTAGAGTGGTCAGGTTTCCTGGCTCCCACCTTCAAATTTAAGAGCTGAATCCTGATTACAGCCATGAAAGTCTACTATTATCTGTCTTTCAGGTCATTTACTCAACACTGCCACTGTGCCAAAACTTGAGTATCTCCCAATAAATGCAGTTAGGATTTAGAGAATATCTACTGATTATAATTCATAGTACTCCTTTTTTTCCACTCTGTAAGAAAATGTAATTTGTTGCGAATCCTAACAGCTCTACCTACATAAAAAAAAAATAATTTCATGAATTGCATACATATCTCATGCATTGCATACACATCTCATGCATTGAAGAGGTCTAATAATCCTGTGTAAGATTCAGTCTGAAGAACAGTATTGTCTCAAGATTGTCGTCAGGGACTTGAACTATATGATACCTAAAAAACTTAGACTAACATCTTGACAAAAGGCTGCAGCATCCTGCCTGAGAAAAAGATGTAGTATGTTAACACACTGAAGAAGGGAGGGTACTGCATGGTATGAACATTTCTGTACCACTCTCCGTTGATAACAGTAGTAGGAACAGTCCTGTACCACTCCGTATTAAGCTCACCAGCTGGAATGATGAACAATAAAGACTACATAGCTGCCATCAAGAAGATTGATTCCAGCTGCTGTTTCCAACTTTGATGAAGAAATCTTAAACACCTCCTTGGACACTTGTCCCTGGGCAGGCGTGAAGGCCTCACTGGAGTTGGCAGAGGGCCACGGGACAGAAGAGGGGCAAGGTGGACCAGAGGAGGGGCAAGATGTGCTGCCTGGCATAAAAGATGTCTTAGCAAACAAACTTTTGAAAGCTTTCCCCACCAAGGATCATGATGATCAGAAGGACTGGTGGGATGCTGCCTGGACCTGAGACCAGGGGGATGCCTTTGGACCCACGGTGGTAGCTATAATCCTCTTTCCTCACTTTACCTCTTTCCTCTCTTTTTCTATCACTCTTTCTTCCTATTGCAAGCCACTTTACGGGCAAAACAATAAAGTTTCACTGTTTGATTGAAGCATAACCCCTGTGGCATGCCCGCCTTTGATTCTTTGCACTTTGAGATCACAGCAAATGAACCTTTCCATCACGCGTCCATCGAGTGGACCGGGACATCCTGTCATATGGTTATCCAAAATCTTCATTCTGTTTTCAGAGAAGTATGTATTTTACAGCTTTTACATCAAGATGACATAAGATTAATTCTTAACCAAGAGGAAAACAAGTTGATTATATAGTTTCACTTTTTAATCACACTGATTTCAAGGTTTGCAACTAAGTCTTTTGGTTCACACTTCACAAAGATTTATGAAAGGCAAAAAACTTTGTGGAAGCAATATCCTCATTAAATCCAACATTTATTTCTTATTGTAACTAAAACCAAGTACAGTAAAAATGGTGTTTGCCTTATTTTTCCTCAGCAGGTAGTCTTACCCTCAACATAGCAGGTCTGTGCTAAATTGGTTGAAGGTGATGGAGAACATAAATCATGAAAGTAAGTAGATTTGGAAGGCAGCTGTTGAATTCAGATCTTCCTAGCAATAAAGCACGGTTAGGAACAGTGTTGTTATTGCTACCTATATATTTTTTGTTTTCCTTGTGTGTGCTGTCAGGATGAAAAACTGCATGACTCTAGGGTACCATTTATTCAGGTAGAATCAATTACGTCAAAATAGTTGCACAGTTCATGATGTATAAAAAGGTTTACTTAGCATGGAGAAAATTCATATTGCTTGATCTAAAACCCAATTAAAAATTGTGGGAATCTGGAATTCAAGAATATTAGGTTTCCTGAGTGTTGGCAAAAGCTGTCCTCTGCAGGGTTTTGTTTGATTGTTTGTTTATTTTTCTTTTATTTTCTATTCTTTTTCTATTCCTGACAATTACAAGACCAAGTAAGAAATTGCTATCAAACAAAAAACCCTTTAGGTTTCTTTCAAAATATAGATTCTGATACTCTTCATGTTAAGCAACACTTCTCTTCCTACGACTATACAAGACAAAAAACTTCTCAAGAGTAGTGAGAAACTTGTGGTACTCATTCCATCTATTCTATTCTACTTAAAAAAAAAAAGAAAGAAAACAATTGTTTGCTGTTAGATTTTATTCTCTTTTTAAATGACAAGTATATAAGCAAAGGAAATAAATGTTTTCTGAAGACCAAGTCTTTCACTAAATACCTAGAGGAGCTTTAGCAAATTTCTCAGATATGAAAAATCCAGCTTTAAACATAAACCAATTACAAAAACAGTATTGTGATTATTGTAATAAAACTCAAATATTTGTTGATAGCTTGTAAAACTACCTACTTTTTCCAAACTGGATACCAGCACTTCATTGATTTGTATAATCCAAATATAAGTATTTCAGCATACTTTAGCTCAACAGAGCTGCAATAGTGGTGCTTAATATTGAACACATTCCAACCACACAAATGGTTAAAGTTTAAATGATAAATGATTAAAAGTAAATAGTGTGCAGCTTTAAGCAGCATAGTTTAACGCTGTTAAAACTGTTATCATATTTAATTTCCTGAGCATCTTACCATCTAATTCATCACAGTATATGTGGAATTATACTTCTGGACAACCCCAAAAGACTGGTTTGCATGACTTGCTTAAGGTTGGTGGTTTTTTTGGTAGCTGTTACTTAGACTATTCTACTCCAGAGCAAATTATTCCTGACTCTTCACAATCATTTTAGGAAGGTAGTGATCCGTGACGTGATGAAAATATGTCACAATGTAGATATGTGTTATTTTTAATCAGATAAAAAACCCTTGCATTTTAAAGTCTGTTGCAATAAAACCTATAAAATGCCAGTACTGCAAAGAGATGGAACAAGAAAGAAAAGATATAAAGGTTGGAAAAAAAATGCAGTGAGCATTCACTTTGGAAACAATTGGAGCATCTGATCAAGTTAAACCCCAGAAACTTTAACAAAGTTATTTTCAGCTCTGTTTCTTCTTTAGTAAAATTCTATACTTACCAGTTTAGTTAGTCCATTCTCTATTTGTTAGACATTTCTATGCTATTGAGCCAGCATTGCATTTCAATGAAGTTCCTTTCTGCCATGGGTTAAAAGAACATAATTCTCCAAACGGTCTTAAAATACATTATTCTGTCAATTCACAAATTAAAAATGTGCTCATGGGCTTTATCACCATGTATCTGGACTACAAAAAAAAAGTCTTCTCAACATTGAATGATAAGCAGAATGGTTTCTGCTGATGGTGAGTGAGCTTTCCTACAGTTAATACAAATGGCATAGAAAGGTGGAAGTTTTGAATAACAAATACACACATTAGAAGTTGTAGGGAGTTGTCCTTAACTCTGTCATGGAAAATAGAGCAAAATTTGATGCCTAACTGAAAAAACCACACCCCCCCCAAAACCTGAGGTAACTCTGGAATTTTTTTGGATATGTAGTAAGTGGCCTAAAAGAAGTTTGACAAGTGTACTAGAGAAAATATTTTATGATAACTGCATTTAATGCTGTAAGAATGACAGCACTGGCATATGTAGTAATGTTTTTAGTCCCATTAAAAGACACAGCACTGAATGCACTGTTCAAACATTTCTTAGAATCATGTCAGGTCTTGTTAAAAGAAATGTAGTATAGCTTAAATACTGTTTAGATCAATCTTAACTGGGATCTAGCATTTTAAAAATGTGTAAGAAAATCAGAAAAGATATGTCTCTACTCAGTGCCAGGATAATAGCCTTTCTGCTGTGTCTGGTCATTGCCCACAAGTGCTGAGGGAGGTGGCCTATGTCATTGCAAGGCCACTGTCAATAAAAGGCAATTGGGGAGGTTCCTGAAGACTGGAGGAAACTAAAAATCACTTTTATCTTCAAGAAGGGCAAGAAAGAGGATCCAGTAAACTACAGTCTCATCAGCCTTACTTCGGTCTCTGGGAAAGTGACAGAGCAAATAATACTGGAAACCATTTAAACCTGGAAACATATTAAGGACAAGAAAGTGATAGGGAATTATCAGCATGGATTTTTGAAGGGGAACTCAAACGTGACCAATCTGATGGCCTTCTGTAAAGAAGTGTCTGGCTTGGGGATAAGGGAAGAGCAGGGAGTGCTGTTTATCTTGACTTCAGTAAGGCTTTCAGCACTGTCTCTTGTAGCATCTTCATAGACAAATTGATTAAATACAGGCTACAAAAGTGGGTAGCAAAGTAGATTGAAAACTGGCTAAAATTTGTGATCAGTGGTAGGAAGTCCAGCTGGAGGCCAGTCAGTGCTGCACCAAGAGACTGATAATGGGTCCAGTACTGCTTAAGACAATCAGGAATGACCTAGGCAATGTGACAGAAGAGCACCCTTAGTAAGTCTTCAGACAATATAAAACCGAGAGGAGTGGTTCATAAACCATATGGTTGAGCTGCCATTCAGAAGGACCTCAACAAAATGCAGAAATGGACCAACAGGAACCTCATCAAGTTTTACAGCACAAAATATGAAGTCTTTCCCCTGAGATGAATAAACCATGTACCAGTACATGCTGAGGACCCACTGACAGAGACTTGCTTCAGCGTTCTGGTGGACAAGAAGTTGAACATGAGCCAGCAATGTGCCCTTGTGACAAAGTAAGTCAACAGCACCTGTGGCTGCATTAAGCAAAGCATTGCCAGCAGGTCAAAGGAGGCGATCCTTCCCCTCTGCTCAGCCCTCGTGAGACACATCTGGAGTGCTGGGTCCAGTTCTGACCTCCCCAGTACAAGATAGATGGACACACACTGGAGTAAGTCTAGTAAAGAGTCACAAAGATGATGAAGGGACTGGAGCATCTGACATCCAGTAAAAGGCTGAGAGAGCTGGGGTTGTTCAGCCTGAAGAAGAAAAGGCTCAGGGACATCTGATCAATAGATATAAATACCTGATGGGGAGTAAAGCAGAAGAAGACTTCTCTCAGTGGTGCCCAGCGAGAGGACAAGAGGCAAAGGACACAAACTGAAACACCATAAATTGGATTTTAACATAAAACTTGTGACTCTGTTTTAATTCAGCACTTGTAGAAGTCTATTTGGAATGCACAGTTTGTTTGAATTGACCACAACCTGAATTACTACACTTGATATTTCTTTGGTATGCGAAAAGGACTTTTTCATAATGAAACTTTGATAAACCCTGTTTCATGAACACAGCAGATGATAACAAATACTGCAGCCTAGATATTTGGAGAAATGCATAGAAATTGTGCAAATCATTGGACCTTAACATTATGAGAAAAGGAGACTAAAGTTATTTTAGAGGAACCTTTTTAGAACTGCAGAGATTTGGATTTTAAATCCATTGATCAAATAATTATTTTGTTCTATTACGAGAAACAAAATTGTTTACACTGTGATGAGTCCTTTAATATTACATTCTTCTATTTCACCTTTACAGAAATTGATATAATATATCCTACATCCCCATCTGATTTTAAAATTGTTTGATAGTTTCTCAGGAATATGTACCTGAAATTTTGCACATACTAATGGATCAGTTTTGTCAGGTTTATGTATAATCTGAAAAAAAAAAAGATCTTTAGGGGAAAAAACCCACACTGTTCTTTTATAGGCTCCATGACCATCTTTCAAACATCCCCTAGGGATAAACTAATTCTCTGGATCTATTTCATTTTCCCAAACAAAACAACAGAGAAAAGGGCTTGCTGTTCAAAGCATGAAGTTTCCTGTAAATGGCAGCATCAAAAACCTGTGTTTGCTCAAAGGTAGGGGCCTTTCATGAATAAATATACCCCAGGAATGATGACATGAATCCCAGAATAGAAGACTTGCATATGTCCTTTTGTATGGCTCAGGAATGGCACTGAAAACTTGTTTTTTCCTGTGATACCATGATTTTCTCTCATTTAAACTTGTTTTGTGTTCTAATCAGCTGTAAGTCATAATTAAATACAGTGAAATAATTTTTAAATTATAGGAGAATAATCATCAGAATGGGATATAGTCTGAATATTACCACCGACATTTTCAAGGTTGGTAGGCGTCTGCTACACAAGTCTTGCTATTGAAACTACTGATGGGGCCCTGACTGCACCTATTGCTATGCAACTACTTCCCCCCTCTCAGCATTTTAGCTCCCTGTGTTCAAAGTCCCCTCTGCTGTACCACAGTTTTGTAACCATGGACCAGACTGCTGAGGCGACAAGAAAGTTGTGAGCAAGAGCTGCAAGGGGCCTTGTCAGGAGCCTCCCTCCTTAACTGGAGAGCTGCTGTTTAAGCTCCATCCTCTAGTCCTTGCCCGAGCAGTGCTGTAGGTGTGCCATGCCTGCCCTCCTGCCCTGCTGGGACTCACCTTCCCTGGCTGGCCTGACTTCCCAGCTTGTCACTAAGGATTTGCCTTCCTACTGGTAATTATTCTTGTCTGAGTAGCACATAGTCTATGAAATGTATATATATTGGCCCTGTTTATTATGCTTAGATTTGTAGCAATTGTCCAGGTTAAGCTAACAAAAAAAAAGAGACTTCAAATGTCTCTAGGTTACCTTTTTATTTTTTGGTTGAAATTCAGAATAAATTATTAGAATGTGGAGGATTTTAGAATGTCCTCTTTTAACAGGTTGTTAGAATAACCTTGATAATGTATACATATTTTAAACTGATATTTTTCAGGCATTCTTTCACACTCTAGATTTTCCTTTAGAAAGTTACTTTACCAATAACAGCCTCTTAAAAGCTCGAACACCATAATTCATTTAACCCTACTACCTGCAGCCTTTCATCCTGAAAACTTTTTCCTTCCTCTTCCCATCCATTCCTTCCCTTGATACTGTGCTCACTGGTATACTCTCAAAATCCCTACACAAGTGATATTTTGATTGCTGTGACTGCAGCATCCTGAAAATCTGGGGTTTTTTTAAAGGTTCACAGAAGGTTTTATATCCACATGCTAGATATTAATCTGTTTTTCTATTGTTTTTTCACAGAAGAACAGAAGGCTAGCTTAGGCAAAGAGCCTAAGACTGGAAGCTTGAAGTTTAGTAAGATCAATCCATCACTGGTTCCCAAGAAATGAAAAAGCATCTGAATCTAGGAAGCTGGGAATCTGGCATAAACCCTCTGTGAAGTAACAAAGCAACAAGTATCAGTCTGATGAATAACAGAAAGTTTAAGATGTTGCCCACTGTTGGGGTTCTGCATGTCTTCCTCCGAAACATCCAGTACTGGTACACACTGGTGTAAAAAAACACAATAGGGGGTGAATAGAGACCACAATAGACCCACACTTTGCCTAAATTAACTGGTTTTAGTGACTGAATTTGCAACAGACTTAAATATTTCAAAATAGAAATAGAAAGTTGCTCTAATGTGAATCAAGGTTATATACCAGCCACTATGAGAGCTGGTAACACTGGAAACCAGAGCAGTCTGACCTGAAATGGCTCTGTAATCTCCCCGGGCAATTTCAGCTTAGGGGATGTCTTTAACGTGGCCCTCCTTAGCATGTTTATGAGAGTCATAGTCTGTGCTCATTAAGCCAGATATTGAAGAGTCTTGCAAAATTTTAGGGGGGGAGGAGAAAAAAAAGGATGGTTTTGTCTGTTTGGTGAAGCATACATATGAAGAGGTATGAGGGGAATAGTCTCTTAATGAATGTGTGTAATTCTTACTAACAATTTTTAGAACACTCTGCTAGTATTTAGTATTGTCTTATTGCTAGTACTTACATCTAAATAGAATTTGGAGGATTAGTGTTCATTATATTACCAAAAAGAAAAGTTGCACACAGGGACATTCTTCAAAGCAGTTTAACTTTATCATCAGTAAAGCTATAATTACACTGGCTCACTTAAGCACTACAAAGTTAGCTATTAGCTTCTAAAAGTATTTTGGATTGTTTTGTTTTGCTTTGTTTTGTTTTAAAAACAAGTTGAGAAAAGGAAAACATTTTTTCCCCTACTCAACAGCAAAGAAAAAAAATAATGCTATGTCTCAGTAGACTTCATGCTCATCTCAAGGGAAATGCTTAAATATTAAAAGGGGAAAGTATTATTTAATTTATTCTAAAAAATTCAGCCTAAAAGTTTTGCAGTGAAGCCCTGTGGCACATTGTATGTCATAGACAACAATCCATTTTAATTAGATGGATCTCAATTCCTATTTACACAATTAGATTGTAGAGTGGCTATTGATTGCAGTAATGAAAAATTGTGCCCTAATTTGTTTTCAGTTAAAGTATTTTTAATGAAAATTATTAACATGTTCCCAATTTTTTACGTAGCTCTTGTAAAAATAATATTTATCTGTAGGATCATAGTTCTGTGTGTGTGTGTGTCTGAGCATGTTCTGAACTAATCACTGAACTGAGGTCAGTACTGTCACCTATCCCAGCTGGTTCAAAATTGTTCAGCTGTCTTGCTGACTGTAAGACTTTTGTACTTTCTATAGTTGGAAATTTGCAAGCAATCAGTTTAAAGACATGACATCACAAGATCACTATCACTAGTGAACACCAGCAATACCAAGGAAGATTTCTTTTGAAGGTTAACCACAAATTGTTATGAAAATACTGTTTTCTCCTTGATGCCATGTTAAAGGCTCCTTTGTTAAATAACAGCTGAACCATGGCTTTGATCTGAGACAAGTTTTTGTTCAAGTGAGTTTATCAAGAAAGTTATTTACTCAAGATCTGCTGGAAAACCCAGGACCAACAACAAAATTTTTTACCTCTAAATACAAAAATTGCTCTTGCAAGTAAGCCATATACTAGACAACTTCCTGACTATCTGTCTATGATGACCTCAGATCTAAAGAAAGACTTTACAGGAATAGCAGTAGTATCTTGTTTCTGTGGTGGAAAAGGCTCATGATATAGGTCAGACAACTACATGTGACCTTTTCTAATTGAATTAACTTTAATGTATCCTAAAAAAAAAAAAAAAGTTATGCAATAATTTGAAATTCCAGAAAGTAAATTTGCACCACTATTTCTAGAATAATGCTGATAGCATTTAAGTTTTATAAGGTTTTAATTATTCAGTCATAGTTATTAAAAAAAAGAGCATAATACAGCATAGTAGTATTGTGGCAAATATACCAGTTTACCTAACATACTATGCAAATCAGTGAAGGTCACAACTGAGCTAAAGGAAGATCTAGGAAAACACTTCAGTCTTCATGGTCATTCTGATTGCCGTTTCCTTCCATTGAGAATTCCGCCTGTAATTATTATATTCTCTTAATTTTACTATAAATTAAAACATATACATACCAGATGACTGTATTTCTATCTTTTCCCCTGTGCTTCTAGCTCTAGAAGACCTCACAGGGAGAAAGACAGAGGTGTTATTAAAAGACACTCTAGCATGAGTATTCACAGGCAATCTGTGAAACATTTGTCTGGTTTTATTTAATAATGATCCTATTTCTTTGTGCATTTCAATTACCACAGCTTCTTAGTCAGTCTTCTAAACAGCAGATAACTACAAATTAGTATAATTCCATTAAAATCAGTAGACCTTCTCCTAATTTACATTTCTTGAGATCTAATTGGCATTGATGTTGAGAGTAACACCTTGCATTTGTATATTGCTCTTTACTTGCAGATCTCAAACTGCTTACAAATGAGATAATTATCTTCATAATCCCTATGAGAAAGTAATTGAAACACAAGAGGTGAAGTGATTTCTTCAGCATCTTCTAAGTCTTGTGCATGTATTTTTTAGACAACTTTTGCCTGATTATAACCTTTTCACTAGCACATTGGGCTCCTGATGAATCAACCACCACATTTAATACATCATCTTTCACCCGGTATTTCAAAATCCTTTCATGTCAAGCCACAGATTATTGTGTTGGGTTTTTTTTTGGGGTGTGTGTGATTTTTAATATTATTATTAATAATAAATAATAATTATGAATAATCACTTATTATGTCTGTGATATTTTAATCTATTGTTTTATTTTTAATGCTATATTGAGAATGCCTTCCTCTATTTTGTTTAATTAGCTAAAACCAAAATCAAAGTGTAGATAACTTCTATAAATTAATTTTTTAAAAATTCAGTTATGAATGCACAAACTAAAACTGAAGATGAAGCTTGCTTAATGGTGACATTTAATATTTTTCTTCAGAGATTTAGATTGTGAAATTATCATTATTGATAGTATTTTGTTTTAAGATATCTATCTTTTTTTAATAAATTCTGTAGAGTTTGAAAGACAACAAAAGTCTTGAAAGTTCAATGAAAGATGAGGAAAAATATTAATATGAATATGTTTTTGTATAACACTGGAACCATTTTTATCTTAGAGAGCAGACAAAGTCATAAAAATAGTATAGGAGGAGAACAGAAACATTCACTTACTCCCTTTCAGTGCACAAGAAAAAAATGTGCTTCCATATTCTGGAATAACAAAGAAAACTTTGTTTCACATTATGTATAGTTACCTTGTGCAACTCATTTTTACTGTGTATAGCTGTATAGAATTTATCTGGATTCTAAAAAGGAATTAAAGCTTATATATATAACAATAATCAGAACTAATAATTTAATCAATAATTGAGAGTGTTGGAAAGGATAAATAGAAACCAAATGATATTACAAAGAAATTTTACTTAGGTGAAGAATACACTGTTAATTCATCATGCCCTTTTCTTCCCAGCATGCTATGAAGACCATCTCACAGGTGTCTGGACAAAAAAAGTTACCGTCATTCCTCTTACTGATAAACCTTCTTTAGACTGACAGGGACAGGTAAAAGCAAGTCTTGATCGTAGGACCTGACAAAATGGGGTTGCCTTGAAGGCTAAGCAAGTTGTTCAGAGCAGTCTCGAGTCTTCAAAGTAAATCTCTTTGGGGATTTTCCCCAGTAAATTTTGCACTCACTATATGCCAGGTCTATGTAGGTACTCAGGTAACCTGTCTCTTCAAGCACCTAGATTCACAATTTTTGTACCAATGACATTTTTCAAAGCTACCTTTCCTTTTGTGTCAGTCAGCTACAGTGCTAAATCTGCATGACACCCAAATTTTTTCAACAAAGAAAAGTCTTTACAGTCTGTACCCTCTCTCTGAAATCTTTCTCAATGCTGTGGTGTAACTCAGCAGTGTAGAGGCCCACAAACTTCATTCTTACACTAGGTATTATTTCTGGTTCTTCTCTTTCAAGTCTTTATGCATCCAAATGCATGCACACAGAGTACCAAATCCAGAAATAAAGGCATGTCAGGGTGTTAATCACACCAGGGGTTCTCTACAGCTGAGGAAATATCCACATTATAATCTACTCGCTTCCAACAGGAATGTAAACATCGGTTTCACAGTAAATATACTGCCCTTGAAGAAAACTTTGTATGTGGTCCCAAAGATCAAATTTCTGCATTGATGTCTCTGTCTTGTATTTGAACTAGCTCCAGAAATTTCATAAATCTGGTCTCACTAGAAAGTCAAAAGAGGTGACTTGCAATTACAGTCCTTCCACCTGCTCTAGTTTACCTTTTCAGGCAAGCTAATGACAGGTAATTCCCTCACCTGGGCTTCTCAGAGGCTTTAATAATTTCTTTAATTGGAGAAATGCTACCACAGAAGCATCAGATTGTTCCAATAAGAGAGATGTCCTTAACATACCAGATAAATTGCAGAGAGAAGGCCTGTTTTCTCCCCATTCCTCTTACTTCTTTGCTCTGATACTGGCATGTCAATACCTCCAGCAGAATTCCCAGGCAGTCCAGGTTTGTCAAGTAACTTACTTGCATCTAAGACCACAATACCATGCTCCAGCTGGAACTCACCCTGCATCATTGTGATATTGCTCTTTACATACAATTTTGAGAAGGCATCATTGGTGCCTGAAATCTGCTTGAATAAAGACTAAGAGAAAAGTAACACGGAATGTACAAATGATTTCCTAGAAAGAAGTCTCAGTATGTCATCTGATCAACATTTTGCCTTGGGTATGAATATTTAGGGTTTTCCTACAATTGCTTGTAGGTATTACTAACAAATCTCCAAAATGCAGGGTGTTGCCAACTTGAAGTAGAAGGATTTGACTGCTCTAGTGAGTCTGATAGGTTCATTTTATCATTGCACTTACAGGTATTTTACCCAAATTGCTGCTATAAAGAAGGTGCTATACAAATAGCAATTGTTTTTCTCCCACTCAAGAAAGCAATAATACACTTCACCAGGCAAATTGAAACATGAATATAAAGATCTCATGGTTGATTGAAAATATGTGAACTTTGATCTCTTGGATTATATACATAGATATACTCTTTTCTTGTAACATCTTACTGTTTTTTTCATACATAGTATCTCTAAATTTTTAATCATAATGCAGCATTAATAGGTAAATGGTATCATCATCTTGACTTAGGTATTAATTGACTAGATGTGTTTCACAAATTTAGTCTCATTTACTCAACATAATTTTTGGTTCTTGTATTTCCTGAGCAACCTTTCACGAAAGACACACAGTTTTGAAAGTATTGGGAAGTCGAAATATTTCTCATAGCTTCTCAAAATGATTTAAACATCAAGATATAATTCCCAGCAAATGATAGCGGTAAGTATGTACCCTGCACCTTTCAATTTTGAGCTGATTGTAAGCAAAAGGGTCTGAGTGTCAGGGTTCTGAGTATCTTAATGGCCCTGACCAGCCTCACCTGGGGCTTCCCCCTTCCTTTCATGGGCTGAGGGGCGCTTGGCTTGGCTTGGTCTGGTCTGGTCTGCAGTCTTTGTTTCTGAATAGACCTCAAGTCTATTGCGACAGAAGTCCTGTCCCCTTTTACTTCTGCTTACACCTTCCTCCTTGTGCAAATTGGACTTTGGATCTGGTTCATTCCTTTGCCTTGTCTGGTGCTGTCGATGTACACCTTTGCCAGCCCCTAGTTCTGCCTGCTGTTGTTAATCCCTGTGGGACCGCATCTGCCCATGAGGGCACGCTCTGCTCTGGGGTCCCACTCAGCTCCTGGCTTGTTCCTCTCACAGGGCGGTTGGCTGCTCCCTGATACTCAGACACAAGTGATTTATTCATGTTGTACAGTCAGAGTCCATATCCCTGTCTGAATTACACTGTTGATTAATTTAGTATGTCAGTGTGAAATAAGAACATTTTTCACATGGGTCAATCAATTTATCTAATTGCCATTCATGCTAAAGCTGAAAGGCCAATGGCATGGCTTTTCTGTCTTGTAAACAAATTGAAGAATTCTTCCTTTGAGTAATTTATTAGCGGAGTAGCATTTCTTCTTCAAGAGTCCCCTGAAGCCATGGCTATCTGGTTCAGAATAACATCATCCTAAAATTAACTTCTGAGATCACACTGGAATCAAAAGTTAAATGCATCATGCAGGAAGGTTTTGTGTACTTGTATTTTCTCTTTGTGATACCAAGGAAAGTAGTAAGATACTTTTCCATCTGTTCTGTGTTAGAAAACAGAATTTGCATCTGATGTGTACTGAAGAAATAATAAGACCTTGTAAGACCTATGAGATCTGTGAGTATTCATCCTTTTTTATTATACCCTTGATTAGATTTGCCATCCAGTTAACTGGCAACATGGAGAGGTTGTACACAGCACTTGTCAATCAAGCAGTATGCTGTGTACCTTTTCCCACTTTCTCCTAGTCCATCAAAATTCACTAATGAGATGCCTTCCTGTTGCCCACTTCTCAGTACAGTATATATCTCACAATAGGGAACTTATTGAAGAAAATGAGATACCTCTTTTAATTCTTCAAAAGACAGAGAATGGTAATGGTTTCCAGGAAGTCGAAACCTCATTTTTAGTGGAGCGAATATTTCTTTTAATGAAAACTCCTGTATTAAATTGGCAGGATGGTAGCAGAAATGGACATTCATAAATTGGGGTTTTTGCCCTTGTTTTGATTGGTGGAGTCACCATTGCCTCAGAAAGTGAGAATAACAGTTTCTTGCAATTTACAGAGGAGTTATCTGCCTCCTCACAGAAAGTTTTCTTCAGAGTGGTTATAAAGAGACAAACGGGCTTGGGGGACACCTTGTTCCACAGGAGTTGTCGGACTTGATATGGAAGCCACCTTGGAAGGTGACTCTTCTAGAGTCTGAGAAATCATGTGTCACAGTTAAGAGCTTTCTTTGAGAGTAACCAGTCTTTCTGGACTAGGCCATCTAAAGAATGGAGCACAGATATTGGAACCACTTCCTAGAATGTTAATCCTAGCAGCTGTTCTCCTCTGTTCCCCACTTTTCTTCCCTGTGATTTGTGCAAGAATGATGCTATGGGTTTCAAGCTACAGGCCTCTGATGGATTATGTTACTACTGCTCTAGTCCCTTTGTCCTTCGTACTCACTTGATGAGGAGCAGTCAGCAGCTTGGAGTCCCTATTATCTTCTTTTTTTGTGGTGTTTAGTTCCTTTTGCTATGTGAAAGGTGACAATTCCTTGCACATGAAACAATGTCCTTCATGGGATGAGATTTATCTTAGCCACCTTTAATGCAGTAAGTCTCTTCTGAAAGCAAGTTGATCACCCTGTTCAGTCTTCGCTAAATTCCTTTTCACATCTCGTTCTTCTGTTAGTTGGAAAGGACTTTGTGTGATGAACTACGTCTTTGTGAGCTACCTGAAAAGTTCTTGCAGACTAAGTGTGGGAGAAGTCACTGATCTAAATACTCCAGTCACTGATCTAAATACTCCAGTCACTGATCTAAATACTCCAGTACTTTAAACCAAAATCCAAAATCTGTTGTTGCAAGATTACTAAATTGAAATATAATTTTACATAGATTTACACAGAGACAAGATATAGCTCTATGAAAAAAAAGGAAAAAAGAAGGTTAAAAGTATGCCTTCAGTAGTAACCTCTGAAATAATGTATTACCTTGAAATTGCCTTTTTTTAAAATTATTTTTATGCTTTCTTTGATGTCTTATAATGGAGCTGCTGAATTAACCCCTGGCTCTGAAAATATTAATTATTGTATTCATTCAGTGAAGATACCTGACAGACATTAGCGGGTGCAGCAAAAGATGAAGAAAAGTCACTAACATAAGGAAATGATGACATTTCTTCTGTTTCATTGATTCTTGGTAATAATGCACCACTAAACCTTAAATCAGAGTGGAAAGTAGAACATTACCCACTGTATTGGTATTATTTTAAAAGTATTTCATCCCCACACTGAGAAGAAAGCACTTGACATTGCTCCTTATAGCAATGCAGAGTACCTCAGGTTCAAGGCTTTAAGTTTCTCATTTTTCTAGCCTGGATTCAGCTCAGTTTCTCCTGTCTTTTATTTATATACTTCAAAACCCTCTGGCCCTGACTCTGGAATCCATAAATTAGAAGCTGCTTGAACTTTTCCTATGCCATATTAAATGTGCCAAATAATTGGTATGATACTGAATAGTTATCTTCTGCTTATATCATACTTGAAACAGGTTTATCAATTATTTTTATGGATATCCATGAAACGGGTAAAAAATTAGCAGTCCAGACTCTCTAGTGTATTCAAGGTTCTTTAGGAATATGTATTGATCAGTCTCTAAAACAACACTTAGCTTGCTGTTCCATCCATAGTGCCAACCACATTATCCCTAGGCTAATTCTGCTATGATTTGGGGCTTTAGGCCAGCATAAGGTCTTTAAGCCCTTCAGACATTTGCTTGACAATGACTCCCATATTTGCTTCACTGTCATGGCCTGAACGGCTGAATTTCAGTGCTTGTCTCCCTTTTAAGTCAATCCTATGTACTTCTACTATTATCCTAATTTGTTTTTTTCCTTCCAAATTATGCATTCCAAATTATTCTCTTTTTTTGATAGGTTTGCTCTGTATTTCTAAGACCAAACAGCAGCAGTGACAGGACTGAGATAATTTCTCATTCCTTCTACCATATTTTGTATCCAGAACAGTGGAAACAAAAATTGAAGGCAAAATAATCTAAGCTGGCGGGCAGATAATTTTTTTTGGCAAATGAATTTTCAGGTACTTTAGGGACCAGGCAGGTCTGTACTTAACAGATTTTGTTCAGATTTTGCAAAGTTCAAATTTCAGTTCAGAAAGTAAGTCTTGATTTTGCAAAGGTGTATAACGTAGCCAGGTTCTTGCAGACTTTCACTGGAACAGCAAAATAAGTCAGAGGGTAACTCACTGAATAAGTTAAGACTGATTTAAAACAGTGAAGTGACATAAGATTTCACAAAGAAACAAATAATTGGTTATTTTCAATGAGAACCAAGCAGTACATTGGCCTGATTTCTAATTCTTGGAAGAATGTAACAAACACTGAGTGAAGTGGAAGTCTAAACCAGACACTCCTTTTGGAGCATTTCAGCCAAAGTCATTGTATTTTATCAAGATAAAAACAACTAAAATAAAATTTTGCTATGAGAACTGTATCTTTACTATGTATAGAATCTCTTAATAGAATAATATAAATCTGTGCAATAAGAAATAAATTTTGCACGTGCTGTATTTTAATTACTATCAGACTGCTGTAAATATGAGTCAAAATATTTCACATCTTTAACAGAGGGAAAAAAAAATTTTCTGTGGTAATCTGAATGGAATAAAAAGAGGAATGTGTGAAGTGCGAGAAAATTAAAAGGCACCAACAAAACTTAAAAACAAAGATCCAAGAGAAATCTTGAATACAGAAGCTTCCTGTACAATAATCAAATTCCATTTGAAATGTCATAGGGAAGTAAGTGACTGTGTAATGATCTCAGATGGCTTCTCTTCTACATTCAGAGCACAGTCCTGTTCAGCTTACATATATTCAGCCATGTTGAATAGCAATTTTTAAAGTATTTAAGCAAGTCCAATACTTAGAATAAGAAGGTGTGGCAGTACATTCCACCACCACCACCACCCCCTGTCCCAGCCCCCATCCTGCTGGCAGGAAACGAAACTCCTCCAGGCAGGGAGAAGGGGGAGGAAACCCTGGAGGCCGCAGGTCGAA
>JANZLQ010000013.1:18597681-18608689 GCA_026212715.1 Elanus axillaris
GTTATATTTTCTCCCCCCTGTCCAGCTGAGGAGGGGGAGTGATAGAGCGGCTTTGGTGGGCACCTGGCGTCCAGCCAAAATGAAGATCTTAGGTAAATTTTTGCTCCTACCACCAGTAGTAACTGTAGTATAACCACCAGTAATACTGAGACAAATTGTATTTAACAGATAACCTGTGATAGTGCGCCTGAAAACATTACAACAGTGTATTAATGACCTAACAGTGGGAAATGTTATAAGATAAGATACTTAAAATCTAAATCAGTTTGTCTTTTGAAGCATTATCTTTTAGATGAATAGTTGTCCTGCAGCAATATTTGTTTCTTGCCCCAAATCATGATACAAAAAATATGATCCACAAACTACAGCTGCATTGTGGAGTCTATTTCAGGTAATCTGATTTACCTTAGAAATTTTCCTCACTCTAAAGTTTGAAATACACCCTAGTCTGTAGAGCTATTTTAGCTGAAATCTAATTTGCAGCCTTGTAAATAATGAGAAAGACATAAGTGAAGTGTGTGGCTTGGTTTATCTCTTTGTAATCAATAAAAACGTGAGGAGGCAAGCAGTTTCTGAAGAGCTTATCCAGTCTTCTGTCCAAGGCCATTTTGAATTAGATGGTATGGGGAAAAGGCATGGGGTATTGTATCAGAAATTCCAAATTCATTCAAGTTTAGAGGTTGTTGTGGGTTGGTATTTTGGGTTTGTGTGATAGGGTTTTGATAACAGGGGAGGGGCTGCAGGGACAGCTCCTGTGAGAAGCTGCTAGAAGCTTCCCCAGCTCTGGCCAAGGCCGAGCCCATCAGCAACGGTGGTAGTGTGTCTTGGAGAGCAGCTTTAAGAAGGGGAAGCTGCAGGGAGGGAGGACAATTGGGATGTCCCCCTGTGCCGCTGATGGGGAGGAGACAGAAAGAACTGGGCGTGGAGTTGAGCCAGGAAGGAGGGAAGGGTGGGGGGAAGGTGTTTTAAGGTGTGGTTTTATTTCTCATTATCTTTGTTTTGATTTGATTGGTAGTAAATTAAATTGTTTTTGTTTTTTCCTGAAGTTGAATCTGGTTTTTGCCTGTGACCAAAACTGGTGAATGATCTCTCCCTGTCCTTATCTTGACACATGAGACTTTCATTATATTTTCCCATCCCAGCCGGGGGGAGGAGTGAGTGATTAGCCTTGTGGTGCTTTGTTGCTGGCTGGGCTTAAACCATGACAGCTGGTTGTGGTGGTTTGGGTTTTTTTTGTTTTGTTTGTTTAGTTTGGGTTTTGTTTGGTTGGGTTTTTTTTTAATACAGTTGAGTTCTGATGAATGGAATACTTTGGGTATGGTGGAAAATGCTGTCCTACAATGGCTGAGGAAGTTCCTGCAATACAAACAGCTGGAGGCAAGGGAAAGTGTCATACCTGTTTTCTTGGACATCTCTGGGTGTTTGTTCAAGTTAGCCATAAAGCTTTACTTCTATGCATCTCCAAAAGTGTTTTTAACTGCACAGCCTATTTTCCACCTAAAATGGAACAAAATCTATTGGACATAGCTATAAGGAATTTACTTAACATTACATTATACTGAAGTCTCTACAGTGATATCTACATCCCCTTAAAAACTCCAAATAAGCTGTCCTAACACCTTTCTTTCACAAAAATGTTGCCACAGATGGAGGAGATGTTACTGATGTCACACCTTTATGTAATACTAGAGTGATTAGTCTTTTAATCTAGAAAATTAATCAGGCAGGTTTACTGATCTTTGCTTCAGAGGCAGACAACTCACATTTACAGACATGCAAAGGGTTAACTATTCACCCTTTCAGATTCTGAGCACTTGAAGATAGCAGCATACTTTTGTCATAGATAGCATATAAATTTTTTGTTGAGACAAGATTTTAGGGATATCCCAGTGCTTTGCTTGCCTATTTGGCAAAACTGCAATCAGAATGCTTTCCCCCCCCCTTTTTTTTCCATTTCTGTTTTCACCTCCGTTATTTCCCCTCCACACTTGTACTCAGAGATTTTGATTTCCACAGGAGCCTAAAAACTAGATGTTGTAGCCGTAGTTGTCAGTTGGTTTGTTTTTTCTACTATTATTTTATTTTTACTCTTCTTTTGTGGTTGTTTATCAGATAATCACAGTAAACTCACACAACTTGAATGGGGTCTTCACAAAGTTTGGGTGAAAGCAGATAAGCCCAAAAGAGACTATCTTTGGCATTTACATTGGTCTTTTAATTATAATTCCCAACATCTAGTGACAAAATTTTGGCACCAAAAAAAAAGTATCTTTTTGTTTACATTGCTTGCTCTTGGAATGATTTCCTTAGGGGACTAATGACTAAACAAAACAAAGCCTTATAAAGGAGGTGAGGTAAGAATCTCACCTGAATTGCGAACAACTACTTTCATGGTTGCACTGTAATACTGAGCTGTGTTAGAGCTTCACAGTAGACACTTACCAGCACATTGAGGGATACAGTATTCTGACACAGGCTTGAATTCACTGTATTTTTATTGTGAATGGAGATATCCTGTACTATCCAAAGCTTTATAGTAAATGAATCCCTCCTTCCAAAATGCTGAATGTGGGAACCACTGACAAAACCATAGGAGGAAGTTGTTAAAACCAGGTGTCTGCTGGTGCAAACAGACCAACAGTCTCCAGAGCTGTGACAAGGAATAAAGCCAAGCTCTTTGTTACAAACCAAAGGTAGAAAGCATTTTTAAGCATCTGAATTCAACTATCAGCTTGTTTTTCCAATATGTGTCATGAGTTTTTATTACAGAGAGAGCAATAAGCCACAAGGCTGCTAATCAAAGTAGGACTTGTTAAGATGAACTTTAATAATTCCAAAAGAATCTCACAGAACCCTGTATAAATACGCGCACACACACACACATAAAATCAAGGGATGTTCTCAGACTGTATTTCTCTCAAGTGCTGTACTCTGAGGAATAGGTAGCATCCATGCATATTTTCTCCTTTTTGTATCTTTTTCTTTCTTATCAGAGAGAAAAATACTCTGTAACAATGTTGATTTTTTCCCTAAAAAGATGTTCAGACAATGGAAATTTAGGTTTTAAATAATTTATCAACTTCTCTTTATCCAAGTTTATGCAAGTAGAATTAAAGCAATATCAAATAATGAAAATGTACAGAATGGAAATTTTGAATTCCCAGAACTACTGCTATGAAAAATTGCAGACTTTTTTTCCAGCTGATCACAGCTTCAGGCAAGAGAAAGGAGAAATGCTGAGACTAATTTTTAATTATGGCTTTTTAATTTTATGACCACTAAAAATGTATTGTTGTTTATAGTTTTTAATTTATATATTTCCATTTATATTTTATTTATGTAAATTTTATACATATAGCTAATGCCCAAGTTACTTTCTCATGGAAATAGGGTTGCCTTAGAATGCAAGATTAGTATAAATTGAGTGAATGCTAGAATGGTAGCTACAGCTGGCTTTTTACAAACATAAATATTTTTATTAATATTTTGAAAGCTGGAGAATTTTAGACTACTCAGGCAAGAATATTTCCATCAGTTTGATGTATGAAAGCAAACACAAACACATTCATCTCTACTGCTCCTTGTCACAAATTTTGTATTAAAAAAAGATAAGCAATTAATGGCAAACACATTAATTTTGTTTCTTTAAGTTCCAATTTAAAAATAAATGGCTTCATAAAAAATTTAGACTTTTGTTCAAGTTACCAAGAACTGTAATATAACCAAAATCATTGTTTAGGATTTGACTTATGATTATAAACATATTTTGTACATTCAGTCTAGAAAGTTTTCATCTGTTCTTAAATGCAAAGTAAGGCTTCAAACCAGTACACACTTTCACACTTGAATACTACTACTACTATAGCTACTACTACTACTACTAAACTTCATGTCCCATTGTAGTTAGAGCATATTAAATATTAAGACAGTATTTTATTCTTTTATAGTTGCTTTTTAGTCTGAAGGAAATTATCTACACTGAAAAATATGAGGAACAGCTTCAAATAAACACTATCAAAATAAGAAAATCAAGTTACAAGGATGAAGTGAAAGAACAAGAAAAAGCCCAGGCAAAAGTACCAGTTGAAGGAAACATTTTTTTTCTATTTTCTTAAAAGAATAAAAACATCACTCCCAACCAAAAACCTAAATAAAACAAACAAGCAAAAAACCCCACCCCAAAATAACAGACAGACACAGTTTGAAAATTAAATGCATTTTGGAGTTTAAAATAATTAGTTGTATTCAAAAGTTATTGAAGACAACTTCAGGAGATCTGTTTTCTGAACCTGTCTGGGAAAGGTTACATTTACAGGGAGTGAAAACTTATAATTTCCATAGGAACTTGGCAAGGTGGAGTATGAAAATCTAACAGAGGTGGTTTAGGAGTGTCAGCTATGAGAAATGATTTTTCTGTGCTGGTCTGTTGATAAACTGTTATGATAATCCTTTAGAAATTGTTTTGTGTACTAATAAACCCTGATTTCCCTTTGGAAGAAAAGTTGCTAATTTCATTGCTAATACAGTCACTGAATATAGGAGGGTGCTAACATCCAAAAAGAAAATATTGCTTCCAGAAGATATCACACATGGAAGCCACCTGTTGCAGGGGGTTTCACATGGGTTTTGTCTGCCATTCTTCTAGGTATAAGATACAGTTTCATACTTAGACATTTTATCCCTGACTCTGAAAACTGTCAACAGTGGAACTGTCTTCCCCATGAGATGGGTAATTTGTTGCTACCTTTGCCCAGCTGCATATTTTGACAAAGGACACAGATTCTCTTTTCTTTCCCTAGGAGATTCGAGCTGGTCATTAAAGAAAGAATGTGAATCAGCTTGATTTTTTGGGGCAGTGGGTTGAAATTGAAAAAGATGTGTAAAAAAGAACTGAAAAGGGATCATTTTTGGTATTTCCTATTTTAAAACAGGACTAAGAAGACAGGGATATTTTTCAGAGTTTGCTGGTGGTTGTGTTTTAGGCCCTGCTTTGTCAGTGCATGTTAAGTATAGCCTTTCTCATTTCAATATTGTCTTTATGAAAAAGTTCTAATACTTTTGTATGTACTGCGTCACTTGTAAGGGGGAGAAGGGTCTGCCATATGTGTCTAGAAGCACCCAGCATCTCCCTTCCCCCTGTTATTAATACAGCTAGAGTCCCGGAGCTTATTCTGTAATGTACTAATGTGAGGTAACATATAAGCGTCTGTATTTGGCGTAGCTAATTCTACTTGCTGCTGACTGCTGGTAGCCGTGTGTGGCTTGTGCTCCCCCCACCCTCGCCTGCCTACGCCATAACCACCAGAGGGGGCTGTGATTGCTGCATCCAAGCTCAGTCTGGACTTTGGGGGATGGATGGCAACATGGCAGCCAAGGGCTATCTGGAACGGTGAGCCAGAGGTCTTGCTGGTATGCAAATATGCCTATGTGTCAATCATCTTACTTAAATAGTGGACAACCCTGGGCCTTCTGAGCTCTCCTGCACAGCACAGGGCTGCACGCCGGGATCTCCCCTGAGTAAGGATGCCTCTCAAGGTTACTTCTCAAGGCTGAGAGATTCATTGCCACAAGAGATTCTTGGCAAGTGATAAATAACATGCTAAACTCGCTGAAATCTTAGCTAATTGATATAAAGGATTGATTGCACATGTATAATCCTTTAGACATAAACCATTGGCCAAGGCTAGGACTAGGACTGGATCTGGCTGCAGGTGGATTCCTCTCCAGAGAAGGCATTTAGAAAGCAAGGGTGTCCGTTCTGAACCTTGTGACTCAGTGGGAGGGTCTCCCTGACAGTTTTTTCTGACCCTGTCCTCTATGCAGAAAATAATCAAGTGTACCTTGCCATCGAATCCTGTTAAACTGTTTCTTATTTCCTATCAAACTTTGTTAAATCACTGTTTTATATCAACAAATGTATTGCTACTTCCCTCTTACGAGTGAAGCGTATCACTCCATCCACGACACCATGGTATCTGCAGGCTTTGCTTGTTGCTCTCACAGCAATCTTGGAGCTTAAACAAGCTCAGACACTGGCTCAGCTAATTCAGAACTCGTACTGCTCTGGCTTTTGCAGAGGGATCACACTAGCACTCATTAGGGACTGAAGTGCAAGGCTGTGGAGCCCAGAGGGCTTTGTGCTATGCCAAGTAGCCTTCAGAGGAACAGGAGGGATATATTTTTCTTGGGCTCATGCAGATGTTTCACCAAAATTTAGAAAAATTCCAGAGCTTCTACTAATGCATCTGTTCTTCATCTAAATTTGGTTTTATGCTGTGTCTGATTATTTTGTGAAAATGTCTGCAAACAATATATGCTGAAGTTAAAAGATACTGCCTCTTTCTTTATGCTGTGGGTCTAATTTTATTTGAGAAAGCAAAAGAAATAAAACATTCCAATATATTATTAACCACTGAATTTGCACAGGTAAACATAATCAGCCAAGCACTCCCTGTCATGTCTTTGTTCCCATTTCATATGTTTGTAACTTGAAAAAGAGACCTCTGGGAGGAAGGTGACTCTATCCTCAATCTCAGTTAAAGTCTGAAAATATTATTTTCTAAATCTGATGGAAAAGCAGTTGGTCTGAGTTTTTAATGAATATGAATAGGTGCACAATTTGAGCCAAGAATTCCCCTTCGCTACAAGGAACTAACATCCAACGGACAAAATTTATTGTGCAAAAATAAGAAAAATTATCTGTGGCAAGTTACCCTTGGTTCTCAACACTGGCACTGCTCCATACAAAGCAAGCTGAAAGATTTCTGGGTAGCAGGTGCACTCTGTACTATTCTGCAGTCTGTTTCTACTGGGCAGCCTTTGGAGAAGTGTAAATTGAGAAACATTAGTGCTTTTTCCATAGCTTCATCTCTCTGCCTAAAGGAGTTTCATTCAGTTATGTCACTTCTGAAGAGAAGGATCTGTCTCTTCCTGAACTGCAGTTTTCTCTTACCTCTACTAACTGAAATTCCTGTTAAGATTAAAGATGTGCTAACTGGGGTCTCTTTTTCTTTCTTAGGTCTCAAAAGGCCCAGTTGTTCTAATACCTGCACTGTATACAGGTGTCATCACATAATGTTAAATATCTACCCTGCGAACCACAAGAAAGAAATGAACACAATTTATTTTTGCTGAGTTTTATTTGCCCTAAACACAGTTCTTGAAAAAGCACTTTTTGAGCACTATTGTTTGTCTAAAAAGGTAAAATTATTCAGAGGGTCATATTTCATCCCTCCAAAGTGTACCCAAGCTCCATGATTTTGAGCTCTTTTTCAAAAGAAACTGCAATCAATTGACATTGTGGAAGGTCCTTGAGTATATTTCTTCCTCCACCAATTCTGTCAATGTTTACTATGCTATATTAACTGAAATGCAGAATAGTAACATGACTTTCCAGTAGGATAGCTAAATATTGAGATAGGAAAGTTAAAAGTATACTAGCTTTCTTCATCTTAATATTGCTCCAATGTTATATTATTTTCTTTTTTTACCTTCTGCTTGTTTCCCCACCTGCCACATTCTATCAAAATTTTATCCAGTCCTGAGATGTTAGGTGTTTTTATTAAAAACTGTTGCCTCTGTAATCAGGTAAGTATGTTAAAGCTTCAGTTTCTTTTTAGAGAGTTAGAGCAGGGTTATGGATAATTAAGCTTAAATATAAGAACACAACAAAATGTTTTCCTCTTTTGTAAAATTTCATAAAACATAGTTTTCTCACCCTTGTTGATTGACATGACATTAGTAGATCTATGCAATGTAACAATACATTTTCTTTATTACTTCATGTGATTACTTGAACTTTCTAAATGCCTACTGGGGTTGGGGTCAGCATGCATTGCACAATATCATGGCTGTCACAGTAATGCTACATAGAGTTCCAGTAATGTTTTTTCATTCAAAATGTGCAAATAAAACCTACATGTGATCATCCATAAGCAACTTTTCTCCAAATCAAAACTTGTGAAGCAGGTAAATCCTGATTATCACAATCTGTCACTCATTCTGTTTCCCAGAACATTACATTTTCATTTCACACAGTCCTTAGGGACAGTGTAGTCCATCCTCACCAGAACCTTAAACTCCTCCTAAAATATTACTGAGTCTTACTTCCCTAATGTGCTAAACACATGCTGGTACCAAGCCCAGCACTGCAACACACTGAAAGAGGAATTTTACGCACCTATATGTCGAGAACCTCTCTGATATCAAAGCTTTCACAGATCCCATGACAGCTGAAAGTGATGTGATTTTTCTGCAAGGAAAACACACAGAGTAATTGACAGGGAAGAAGAATGCATTATGTGTGGGGAAAAAAATCTTTGCGGAGAAGAAAAGAGTAAATATCTGAGGAATTAATAACTTTACAATTATATCCTTTTTACTTCGAAAAATTCTCCTGACAGGCCAATCCATGAAAGTAAGAGAATTGCTAAAGGTAGATAAATGTCAGTGCATCTCTGTTGTTCTCAGTGTTGGAAGTGACAGCAGTGAAACTGAGCCATCATTTGATGTGTAATACATTCCACATCCTTCCATAACCTGACTCTAAAATAAATACATACTTAAACATAGGCACACTTGTGTACCAAAGTGTAAGACCTTGCAATACACACTTGATCCTTCATCTCTAACACGATATTGAACTTGAAGAACCAGTACTTAGATCTAGTACTGATAAATAATGATCCTGAAAGTATTGTACTTTGCCTGCACAGAATAATAAAAACAAAATAACATTTCCAAGAAAATATCAATAGCTTCCTGTGATTTAACTCCTTAAAATAAAAAGGCTAGTGTTTGCCACTGTTAAGATAAAAAGAAAGTTGACTTTTATCAATGCTTTCCACGAAAGGCTTCTCTGAAAAGCAGCCATCTTCTACTTCACTTGTTTCACAAGATTTAAACAAAATTATATAATCCAGAAGCTTATATCTGATCATCTAGTAAACCAGTGATGCTATCTATATCCCTGAACAGTACCAGAGACAGCTACGTTTATATTTGTTCACTGAGTGTAATCTTATACTTTCATGATCAATAAGGTAGCACAAAACCTTCTAAAATCAATACTGACTGTTGTTTTTTCAATGCTATAAAAGTGTTTTCCATGAAACATAGCCTGATCACATCAGTTCAATGAACTTGAAAATGTGCACATCTAAAATATCTTCAATTTTATGGCAGATAAATTCTACAGCCTTATTTGGGAGTCAGTGTGAACTCTTGGTAAAAAAAACAAAAAACAAAACCAAGCCTGTAAAGCTATTACTTGAATAGTAATTAAATGTGGTGGAAAAACATGTAATGTCCTAGGTGTAATACAAATGTAGTTATAGAAAAACACTGATACGATGCTCTATTAGTCCTCAGAGGACTAAAGATAAAAGAAAACACAGAGAACTTAATTAGCTCAAACACTAGAAGAGTTTACCTAGATATATTGAAAAAAACCCCCTTGGTTTCACTGCACCATTTGGAGGATTAGGAGAACAGGGGAAAAAATGTCTTTTGTAACTTAACAATAGACAGAGTTGTACACAGTGGTTTAGATCTACTTACATATTGCAGTATGTTCTTGCTCCATCACTGGAGGACTTCAGTGGTTATTCACAGATAGGCAGATATGGTCATTGATTTATTGGGTAAATTGTAAGATCTTTCAGAGATTGTTATATTGTGACATTTAACTGCAACCCTGCATGGTATGCCACATAGAACTGCACAGCCCAGAAGAAAGAAGCTCACACAGTTGTAGTATTCTTCAGAAATTTTCAATTACTGACTTTATTTGATTTAAATGATATAATCTTGCTTTGCTCTGCATTTGCTCTGCATTATCTGATTATAGCTATTTTGTTATGAATTAAACACAAATATAAACAAAAGCACTAATAATATGATAATGAATAAATAGACAGCGGTGCTGTAAACAACTTCCCCAATAATTTCAAGCTAAAATGAACATTTCTAGGAACATCACTAAGTTTTCTTAGAAGACAGATGGGTTATACAGGCATTGGTTTTATTGACCTACCATTTGTAGTCTCCAATAACCAGCAAATCAACTAGACATAATAAAACAGTAACCTTCCCTAAAAAATTAAGACACTGCCTTGAACCATCTGTATGGCTACTGCAAGAAAATGTCTGTAGAACCTGACTCTTTTTCCACCAAAATTTCAAATATGTAACAATTCTTACTGCTTAAAGTTGACTTTTTTTTTTTTTTTTGCAATGGGTATTTTTTTTCCACCCACACCATTAAATTCAATAATGCATTGCATTGCAGTTAATAGGTGTTATTCATAAATTTACTTTTAAGTAGAACAAATTCCTGTCTACAATTTAATTCTGAACCACTGGGAGCTTTTATTAAATTGTCTCTCTACATATTAATTCATCTTGGCAGATGATTTATGCTATTATCATTCTTACGATAATGCTGCATCAGAAGATGAAAACATATTGTATGTGGAATCTATCCATGCCTACTCTGCTCTTATCACCTCCCTTACCCTTTATAATAATAAGTTGTGATGAGTTGACCCTGGCTGAACGCCAGGTGCCCACCAAAGACATTCTATCACTTCCCCCTCCTCAGCTGGACAGGTGAGAGAAAAGATAACAAAGGGCCCGTGGGTCAAGATAAAGACAGGAGAGATTACTCACTAATTACTGTCACAGGAAAAACAGACTCAGCTTGGGAAAATTAATTTAATTTATTACAAATCAACCAGAGTAGGGTAATGAGATATAAAACCAAATTCACACCACCTTCCCCCCAACCCTCCCTTCTTCCCAGGCACAACTTCACTCCCAGATTCTCTACCTACCACCCAAGAGGAACAGGAGGATGGGGAATGGGGTTTACGGTCAGTTCATCACAGGTTGTCTCTGCCGCTTCATCCTCCTCAGGGGCAGGACTCATCATACTTCCCCTGCTCCAGCGTGGGGTCCCTCCCATGGGAGACAGTCCTCCATGAACTTCTCCAACGTGGGTCCTTCCCAC
>JANZLQ010000013.1:18614385-18633108 GCA_026212715.1 Elanus axillaris
GTCAGCTGCCCCGGCTATGCCCCCTCCCAGGTCCCTGTGAAAATTAACTCTATCCCAGCTGAACCCAGGACACCAAAGCACAACCTTTAAATTGATTAAAGTTGTGTATATCCTTTGTTTTCTGATTTCCTGATTTGTCTGATTCTAAGATATTTCCATGAAATTTAAAAGTGCATGGCAATTATTCAATATGGTATAATTTGTTCCTGAAACCTAACCAGTAGAAGTTTTCTGCAAGATGATGCATTAGATAAAATTAAACTGTAAATGGAAACTTGTAATATATCTTCTTTTTTAAAAGGGTAAAACAAATGTTCTTTCCTTCTGTGCTACAAGTAAGGTTTCCATTTGTGCATGTGCATATAAGGATATTTTTTCTAAGGCATGTCAGTGATACTTAAAAATTTTAAAAAAATATAAACCACAGTCTGCACATGTGAATATGTGCATTTGCTAAAGCTCTAATTTAGCAAATGTACTAGGATTGGCTCAGATTAAGTTACCTCCCTTCATAGCAGCCCACACAGTGCTATACTTTGTATTTGTGGCTAAACTGGTGTTGATAACATGCCAATATTTTGGATTTTGCTGAACCATTCTTGCATGGTATCAAGACTTTTACTCTTTCCCAAAGTGAATAGGTTGCGGGTGTGAGTTTAGGAGGGGACACAACCTTGACAGTTGGCCCTAACTGACAAAAGAGATACTCCATGCCATATGGTATTGTGCTCTGCAATGAAAACTCGGGGACGACGAGGAAGGGGCAACACTTGTGGTTATGGTATTTATCTTCCCAAGCCACTGTTATGTATACTGAGGCACTGCTTTACAGAAAGTTGCTGGACATCTGCCTGCTGATGGAAAGCAGTGAATTAATTCCTCTTTTTCTTTGCTTGCACACACAGCTTTTGCTTTCCCTATTAAACTGTCATTATCTTGATCCATTAGTCTTCTTGCCTTCTTTTTATTTTCTCCCCATCCCACAGGATGGGAATGAGTGAGAGACTGGGTGGGTGTTTGGCTACCAGTCAGAGTCAATACACCACAGCAGCAAAGTCCCTGAGGTCAAGGTTAATATAGTGTAGTCTCATAATTGCTTAAATTTTGTCCCTGTTCTTAAAATAGGGCCATACTTACAATTTTCTATTGAAAAAATGGTATCTAGTGCTCTACTGGTTCTGCAAAATGTAATTATTCACCTATTAATAGAAGAGTAAGTAAGCATAAAAAAAAATAAGCTGTGTTTCGTTATACCCTTGTGATGGTTTACTCCTGTAAGGAACAGATTTATCAGGGCTATCACAAGTTGATCTCCTTCTCTTACTTTTTTGCAATGACAATGAAATCACTCATTTTCTTAGGCCAGTGCACCTGTGGCTCCTCTGAGTCTCCTCAGTCACACAAACAGTAATTTTGGAGGAACACAGAGAAGCTGTGGTGAGGTACCACAAATGGATATGAAGACAGTATTGTGGCAGGGGAGCAGAGAGAAAGGGAATTGAAGATTTAAAACTTTAGGTCATAAGTCTTTCTTCACTACATAGCCTCCACAGTGAGAAAGGAAAGGACCAACCCTGCCTGTCTATTTGGTTAGAGTTTGTGTTTATTAGCTGTGCTAATTAGCTTGGAAGGGACCAAGGACTTAGTATTTGACAGTAATAACCAAGATTCTTATTTTTTTTTCTTTAGTAATAATCAAGGTGGGTTTTTTTGTTTAACAGATACCGTATTTTCACAGGTAAGATAGGTTTAAATACAAGTGCTTCCAAATTCTGCTGAGAAGGGTGTGTTTAGTCATGGGAGCTATTTCCATTTATGGGCTGGATGGCAAAATCTTCATGGCTGTACTCTGCGCTGTGCAGAAACTGGAATATCAGTTTACAGAGGCACATAAGGATGAAAACCTGTACTGTCATCAACTGGAAAGGCAGCAAAGCTCTCTGCAAGGGTGGTTGCTGCTAGCAACTCACTACCTGGCCTGAGTATCTCAGATAAAATCAGATTAGATCACTCCTGCTCCCTCTACTTCATTTATACTGCATTTATACTGCAAAGGAAAACAAAATCATAATCTGATTGGAAACATTAAAAGGGCAAATCAGTTCAAGAAACTCAGTCCAATTAGCTATCCTATTTTAAAGGCTCTGAAACCTGTAGCTGCGTTTTCTTGTGTCACAAAATGCTGAAACACTGAATTGTGACTTAGTTAAAAAAAACAGTTTGTAATATATCCAAAATGACCTTGCACAATTTTAAATAAAATTCAAAGAAGTGTTTACACATCTAATCTTTGGCTCGAAACAAACACAGCTACGCATTAGGAGCTGATTAACACAAATAAGAGGCTCCAGGAGTGTGGGAACTTTATCTATCATTTAGAACATTTTAATTAAGACCACAATGAAATTCTGCCACATACTACTACTTTGCATTTCAGATTATACTTAACACGTTGTTGAAATCTCTGGAAAATAAACCCAAACCCAAATCAAACACAAAACATTTGTTGTCTCTTCTCTGAAAGAGATGAATCAATAAAATAAAATCACTTATGTTGGTCTGCAAAAAAGAGATTCAGAAAGCTGTAGACCAAAACCAGTAGGCTACAAAATAAGATAATTCATATCAGAGCTATGGGAAATAGAAAATAAGTGGTTTAAAGAAGCAGAAAGTAATTCACAACAGTTAGTGAAATTGACAGAAGTCTTAAAAATACATTTTGTATTCTGCATAAGTTAAAGAAAATATGCTTATTTGGTAGTCTCCTGCACAGCTGAGTTTCTATTTACTTTATTCACTGTGGAGGTGCCCTTTTTTAAATCTACGCAATAGACTTTCCAGAATCACTTCACAAGAAGCAGAAACAAATCCCTACCTGTCTTTGTTTATTTATGGAATGGGAAGCTTCTTTGCAATACATTGGAAATGAAGTATGTTTTTCAACATTACAGCCCTGCCTGGATTGGAAGAAAGGACTCATTTTTCAGCTGCCTGTTCTTATTCCAGCTAATTTTTTCCTAACGTGAACTTGCTTCTTAATGAACAGTAAAGATTTTTCAGTCATAAGAAACTAATTCCAGTAAGCAAACATGACTGAAACATCTTTACTTCATGAAAGTAGAGTATCTGTCAGTCACCTTAGGAACACCTAATGAGTAATCTTATTCTTGTCTGAACATAGAGACAATCTTGCCTATCTCAGCTTTTATGCAGAAATGAGCTTAGAACCTCTCAGTGAAGCTAGATGTATCTGTGATGTGCCTGCAACAGCCTGAAATTCAGGTGGAAACTACTACACACCTCAGTATGTGAAAAGGAAGAGAAAGGTCACTTTGGAGCCAAGAGTCTAGGCATTCTGGATGGCTAGGAAGTAAAGAATCATTATGGTGGTGTTTGTGGTTTTTGTTGTTGTTGTTTTGTTGTTGTTTTGTTGTTGTTTTGTGTTTTTTTTAATTTTGAAACATTTTTCAATAGCCTCAGAGTAATTCTGATAACTAGTGAATTTAGGGCAGCAATTTGGACATTTCCCTGCCAAAACCACCCCCTTCAAAACCACAAATGGGCCAAGGCAGAAACTATAAAAGGAGAATGGGAAGCATAACAAAGACATAATGCTATAGTGCTGCTGAAATAGAGGACAAAAAGAAAAAAAGTAAAAAATAGTATAGGCTGAAAATCAGTTCTTGTCTGACTATTTGTTACCTTGGAAATAGAGGACAAAAAGAAAACAAATAAAAAGTAGCATAGGGTGAAAATCAGGTCTTGTCTGAATATTTGTTACCGTGTTTTCCACCTGCATAAAATATTCTTAATTCCCATGAACTACAAATTAGGACTGTATTTGAAGTCTTCACAGTAGAATAAAAAAGTTTTATCTATGTAAGATGGTAATATGCAAGTACCTTCAACTTGTGAATGCTCTTGTTTATTTCGCTGGTGAATGTTGTTTCATTTGATAATTATATTCCTGTAATGTAATAAGTATTATTAGACAAGAAAGAACTAATACAGGTGACAGGTGTTTCTTCTCTTTTGTTTCATTGTTGCTTGTTTAGTAGGCTTTCACAGAGTGTTGGTAAAAAGACTGTGTATTCAGCAACATAAATTCTTTGTACCACACACGTTTGTTAAAACAGGAGGAGCATTTCACCTCTAGGTCTATAACTTTAACAATAGTTAACTATTGTTACTATAGGAACTATAAACAATGAAGATAACTTCCCAGCTACATTTTTAAATGAGATAGCTTCCTCAAGAAAATTAGATAACTCTAAAGTGAAGATTTTTTTTCTATTAAATGTTGATTGTTGGATTACTTTTCTTTCTTAACTCACATCTTACAACAAAAGTTGCCAGAGCTGTAGCATGAGTCACAAGAATCACTTAGACAGAAAGTATTATGGTTCTTAAGTGGAAGAACTTATGTCTCATCCAGAGGTCATATTCTAACCCCACAAGATTTAGCCTTGAATTCTTAATTGTTCGTGAACCTGCAAAATTTCTTGGATTGCTATGAATGAAGATGATAGTTCAATTAAAGACATATTTTCTTTTGTATTCTTAAAAACATGAATGTATCTTCTTACTTTTTCTTGGGTAGAAAGACTTCCATGTAGCAGATGTGTGCTCTACAGCGTACATGGCTTAGTGTAGTCATTGAAACACTGTCAGGTAAATGTCTCTTTCTAAGTCCCTCCATAGAAGGGTGTTTGTGTGAAAGACAGAAAGAAGATAGGAGTACTCTGCTCCAGATGCAGACATATTGAGATTTGTTTAAGATCATCACATATATGTGTTTACAGTGTAGGATTTAAGGTTCAATCTGAGACAGACACCAACATCTGGATAACAATGTGCCTGAATATTTGCTAAATACTTGCAGTCCCTTTATAGTCAGTGGACTTTATCTATGCATTTAAAGGAATCTAGAGAGTGACTCAGATAATTCAATTACTTGCCTACTGTTCTGGTTTAACCCCAGCCGGCAACTCAATCCCACACAGCCACTCAACAACAACAGGGAGATGGGGGAGAGAATTGGAAGGGTAAAAGTGAGAAAACTCATGGATTGAGATAAAGACAGTTTAATAGGTAAAGAAAAAGCTGCACACACAAGCAAAGCAAAACAAGGAATTCCTTCAGCACTTCCCATGGGCAGGCAGGTGTTCAGCCATCTCCAGGACAGCAGGGCTCCATCACATGTAACTTTGGGAAGACAAACGCCATCAGTAAGAATGTTCCCCCCTTCCCTCTTCTTCCCCCAGCTGTATGTGCTGAGCATGATGTCCTCTGGTCTGGGATATCCCTTGGGTCAGTCGGGGTCAGCTGTCCTGGCTGTGTCCCCTCCAACTCCTTGTGCCCCCCCAGCCTCCTCATGCACTCCCAGCCCAAACCAGCACACCTACCCAGGGGCATCTAATCCTCTCTGTGACTCCCCAGGAAACCCAAATCATATGTAAAGAAAGGGATTACAGATATCAGACATAAGAGAGATCTAAAACTTTTTCCAGTAGGAAATTGAGGCAAATATAGCAATACAAATAGCACTAAATGCCTATTTTCAGGCATCTGAATCTCTCCCTAGAGGGATTCAGTGGCCCATGCACAGGGTGCATCAGAGTTTGGCCTCTAGCTGTCAGTCCACAAAGCAATGATCTGTATATCTTTTGTCATACCAGCTGGTGGACACCTCTGGGTAATTCAAATGGCACTAGTTTCCTGTGTATAGGAAGCTGATATTTTCTACTAGTTATCTAATTTAAGGAAAGCAAAAATGTTTTGTAGGCTCCACTAATGATATGTACTAAATCTTTATGGACTACAGTAGGAGCTTAGACACCCATCTCACTTGTAGACTCTTATGTTACAGATAACTACTGGTTATCTGAATCTGCAGCTGTATCTGGCCAGAAGTCTCTTAGAAGGGATCACCTCATAAATGCTTGCAGAGATTCCAGTCAGCTCTGAGGGCTACAGGATAGCCAGTACAGATCCTTGTAAAATGAACAGGCTCACACGGTTTATCAGTCTGAGGGCTATTCTCAAACACAAAGCATTTCAGAAGCAGTGTGATGCAAAAATAGACTTGTACAGCACCTTGGCTTGCTTGAACAGTCTGGTTATGTCCATGCCAGTAAATTAAATTCTGTTTTAACAGTTTAACAGTGTAGATGATCATATGCCAGTGAAGAACTCTTTAATATCATTTTATATATCAGGCTGGATATTCAGTTAGCTTGCAGCTTGGATCATTAAAACAATTTGTCTATCCTAGACAGTGTGTTGGGAAGAGTTTAAGATATCTGAATTTTGGATGGGTAAATTAATGCTAGTACAATTGCTTCTTGCAGTGTGCCTTAAGTATACATAGCACTTCCTTCAGGCACATTATGGAAACTAAACTATATCCCTAATAAAATATAAAATGATCTTCTACAGAAGAAAAAGGGAAGATAAGAATTTTGGAAAATAAGAATTTTATTAATTTCTATAATCTATAGAAAAAAATACATTTACCATAGGTTTTTATGGCATTTTTTCTGTTTTCCCAGTGAACAGAAAAATTATGTAGCCAAGAGTATTTACTGAAAAATTTCAAAATAACTAGTTTACCAGTTTGTGTCAAGGACTTAACTTTTATGTTCTAGTAAGGGTCTGTGCTTTCACACAGGAATGCCAAAATATAGTCTGCATCATGCTATGGTTCCAACTCTTGCAGTCTACCCCTTTCTGAGTTATAACACTTGAACTTAGCATGAGATCTGTCTTCTGCAACTGGAACATTTGCAAACTTGCCAGTTCCTTTTATATGTAGAACAAGCTAGCCTCAGTCCCAAGAGTAGGAGAAAATTCGTTCATGGCAGAAACTACATGAGACAAGTTGCATCTGTCTGCCAGCAATTTAAGAAAAAGGTATAATACGTGAAATTAAATTTTGCATTTCTCATATTAATACTGAGAAAAATTTTAGAAGACAATTTTCTATTGTATCATAACAAATTAATTTGTTACCTCTGCAGATACGCTCAAATAGCTTGCAGCACTTGAGGTATTGACATTACAGGTTATGCTACTACCAAAAAAAATTTATTTTCAAGATTCAACCTTTCAATATATGTATATAACTGCAATACTTAATAGGATTTTTAAACATTGAAAATGGTTTGAAGTGTATGATAAAAGCTTTTCATAATTTAGATAGTGTCAAGAGTTGTCTTACAATCAACGTAATCTGTTTTCTGGAGTTAATTGACTAAATACATCTCAAACAGAGCAACACCTGAGAATGTATTGTTGACCCATTTTCTTAAAAGCAGGAGGCCATGTTATGTGTTTTTCAAAGTCATGTAATTGAACAAATGCTTTTCAACAGTGTATCTAAATTTCTTATATCATTTCAATGTCTAGTATTTACCAATAAATAGTTATGTATTTAATTTTAACAGTACAATTTTATTTATGTTTCTAAAGGATATATTATGATTTCTAAAGGTAATTTGCATTAAAAATTACTCAGTCATTACTGTGTGGATGAAAATAAAAGGCATTAAGAAGACTCCAGTTCATCTCTATTAAGCTAATCTTAATATCCATGACACTCTTCTTAGTACCTTTGACATTCAGACCCTGCAGGAGAGAAGAAGTGGGAAAGATGCAGTTATTGCTGTAAATCAATCCTTTTCTCTGCCAGAAATACTTCATAAAAGATTACACCATGCTGTTAGATTGCACAGGAACTGATCCATACAGTGAAGTGCCAGGAACTCTCACACAGACAGCCTGGGTGTGCAGCTTGAAGTGCCGGCAAAATGTCAAATCTCAAGTTGGTGGCAGGAAACTGTCTGAACAGAGCCCTAAGGAGAAGAATTTTTTAGTTTTAAACTAGATGAACTTAGTCTGTTGGCTATCCAACAAATGTAAATGATGAAATATTCCCTGCATTAATCTGGCATGAATTGTAGATTCTGAGTTTGACATGTAGCCTAGCAGTAGGAATGCTGACCATATGGGTAAAATAAATGTTCGCTTCTATCATATGCCTTTATATTTATGTAGAATTAATAAAATGAAAATCCTTACATGTCAATTTCATGCATGACATCATGTCATTATTTTCTGTTAAACTTTTTGACTTCTACACCTAGGAATATATAGATATGGATAAGGATATAGATATGGATATGGATATACATTTGCATGTATAAAATAAGAAGTGTATGTAAATATTCTAAAAGTCAAGGAAAAAATATTTTTGGTATCTTAAAAACTTCTGCATCTTGTGTTCACAATCTCGTTTTTATTTGAACACAATAAAACAAATAAGTATGATGGGCTAATGTTCTTCATTCCCATAGATCACAGAAAAAAAAAAATAAAAAATTAGAGCCCCAAATGAAAGCAATTCACAGAATCTAAATTGCTTTACATTTGGAACTTAGCAGGCTAGCTGTGTGTACTGCTGCTAAATTTTTATTCCATAAATGTGTACCTTAGTTAAATGCACATTCAGTGCATTTTACAAATGAAGTGAACCATTTCTGGGAAATCAGCTGGATTTGTCCCTTCCTGTCCAGTAAAGCTGAATCTTAAGAGGAATGAAAGAGTTATGAGACTTCAGGGTAAAATGAATAAAATGAATAAGACTGATTCACTTTCTGATGAACCAAGTGAAATTTTAAGGGGTTTGGAGAGAATGAAACCGGATGCAATTTCAAGTGTCAGAGAAAGCTTTATATTCATTGCTAGAAATAAACTGCTGCATAACTTGAAAAGAGTTTGAGTGAAGGAAACAGAGGTTTGCAATTGGCTACTTTAGTGTCTTCTAAAATAAGAGGAATCAGGAAATGTAACTCCATTCTCAAAACAGGTTATTAATTAGTGTCTTGGTGAGCAGACAAATAAAAAGAAAACGAGGCAACATTGTGAGACCATCAACTCATATACAAAGTTCTAACCTGCATGTTTTAAGTTGGAAGGGGGGGCTGGAATTTCATTATGCTGAGTTTATTACATAGATACATACCTCTTTTCCAGTTTTTTCCTCTAGAAATCAAAGGTTGAAGATCTGGGAAAAAATATTCACTTTTCTTTCCACCTCTCCAAGTGTCTTAGTGTGTATCACTGAAATTAACTACATTAAGTAGCTAAACTGTAGGAGCTTTTGAGTAGAGGGAATTTTCTAATCTGTGTATGAATAGTTTATAAATTCTGGAAAAGTTGTTCTGCTCTGATCAACGGAAACTTATCATCTGGCGTATTTAAATATTGTCTGTCTTTTTAGGTTATGTAGTTCAGGTATCAAGTAGGATCAGAAATTCTCAAGGGATAGCTATGAAAGAAGAGAAGAGTTAAATTTTCCAAAAATGTGTTGCATAAACTGAAGAGGGATAACAAGATATAGAAACTGATTACCTATTAACCTGGTGTGAAACTGGAGTTTGTCACATGGAAGTACTAAGGAACAATGACTATAGCTAAGTTTCAGTGTCAAAGGCTTTCATGGGCCTGGAAGTGCCAAACTCTCTCAGTTCCTCTTGCCCCATACCTTCAACTCCAGATAACTTTACTCTCAAAGATTTTTCACAGTGCTTGTATTACCCTTAAGCAAGGATATCTCACTGTAGTTAAGCAATAAAGCTTTTTTTGGCATAACAAAATGGAGAATCATATCTCCATGGAATCCCAGATTTCCCATGTATGCACCCATTTTAGTACAGAAAGTAGAAAACCTCCTAAGCTCTACATCCTTTTACAGCAACTTTAGATACTTCATTCAGGGGAGGTTTGACTGCTCAGGAAGGTACGAAAGTGCAGTAGTTGCATCTTCACTTTGAAAATGAGTGTGGATGCTAGGGTCACTGAAGTAGCCAGAGAGGAGTAATATGTTTGGTTTACATTACTTTTACATCCAGGTTAGAGAAAATGTGAATTTAGTTTGGTGATCTTATTGTAGTCCTCGGTAGAAGGCTGGCTAGTTCAAAACCCATCATGCAACACAAATCTGACAGCCTCGGCACAAGGAAAATGTAGGCAACAAGTATGAGAGAAGCAGAGGTGGTGTAACTCAGTAGTGGAGTGCCTTTTGCAGAGATGTATAGAGATGTTAATGCACAGCACCTGTCAGCACTGTGCCTTGAACCAGCATGTACCATAAATCTCTCATTTTCATGAACAGTAAAATCCCCCAAACTTACAAAGAAATGTAAATGCAATAAAAAATGTCTTCCCTTGCCCAAATACAGTTTATTCTTTATGAATATATATGTGCTTCTTTGTAGTATACTTTTAAACCAGAGAGCTGTCGAGAGTTGAGTACACGGTAGCTAGAATATATGCAAGGTCCTTTTGGAAAAAAAAACCCCAAACAACCCAAGACTTAAATATGAACATAAACCATTTTCTAAGGCTTCTGAAATACAGTGTGTTGGTTCTGAAAATTTTTGAAGTCCCCTTGAGGATCTCCACTATAAAGTAATGGGTAAATTTGCTTTACCACCCCCAGAGGCATGGTTTTCTTAAGATTATCTGCTAATAAAAGTAATACAAAAATAGTACATATGAGGGAAGAAAAATATCTGGTCGGATATGAATTCAAACTCAGTAAGATTTCTGAACTGGATAGATTAAGAACCTGAATATTCACACAATAAAAATTTTTGCTCCAAAGTTTTTCACAGAAGAAAAATCTATGTTTATTGTTTTTCATGTTTATCAGTTTAGATTTTTTCTTAAATAATTTGGCCCTGTTTTGTATTCATAAAATACCACTATTATTCCAATTGCTGCATAAATTAAAGGGTTTATCAGATCACAAATAAGTATTAATATAGTTTGGAAGCAATTACACTGAAAACATTAAAATATCACTGATGTGCATTTTCTTAGCTTTAAGTCATTTTAACTTTTGCTTGTTTATTTGCTTCTGATATGATTTTCTAATACTGAATTAAAAATAATTTCTTCATATTTGGAGTCCTTCTTGGTTGTAATATATTCTCTGCATGAGTTTAGGAAAATCAGGGAACCATCTTGTAACTGGCATATGAAATATCATCAGTATGGCATTGGTTTTGTCTCCTACAAGATACTTTAGTATTCTTGTCCTGCATATAGCTTATAACATCTCAAAACACATATCATTATATTGTTCATATCCACACTTTTGAAATGGGCTTGATAGATAAGGCTTAGTAAGACAAAAGAGAAGATTTGTTTGTGCAAAGATTATGTTAAACTTGCTGGAAGCAGTAGTGAAATCTCAGAAGAAATAAAAAGCAAGCAGGCAATCTGTGCACCTCTCATCTCCCTGCAATTCCTAGAGGTTACATATAAGAAGATTAGGAAACAACACACAGACACAATTGAAAAGCTTCCTAATGAAAACAAATTTGCCATGTTTGATAGCTTATATATATCTTCGTTTTTTGACAGCAACATAATGTGGAAAGACAATTTAATGCAATAAGATTTCACTTTCTAAGCAAATTTTTTTGGGATAGTTCTCTCACAAAGAAAGAAGAATTGAAATGACATTGGAATAACCCAGTTCCAGCACTCCTAAGAAGCAGATAGGCATTGATGGAAGTGATGCTATTCTTTTGATGGTTATTTAATATTCCCAGTGAAATTTCAGAAAACACAGTAGCTTGAATGGATCGGTCAATATATGATATCTATGGGCACTGTAATGACACCCTTATTTAGGCAAAACTGATTAGCACACACATCAGACATTTGAGACAGAAAGCTGAAGAAGCCATATTCAATCCATCCTTTTGCCAAAGCAGCCTTAATTGGCTTAAGCTGCAGAAAAATATTTATGCTGCGTTGAACTTCCTTATGGTCAGCTTCATAGCAGTACTTCTCATAAATACTTTACAGACTCTCTTTCAAAATACAGATATATATTAGATACTTGTCTCTGCCCTCTGTAATCTTTATGCCTGACTATTCACATATTCAGTCTCCCTTAAAGTGAACATTTTTTCTTAAGCTTGTAATCCCTTCCCCAATTTTATCAGTGCTCACCTTATAGTGGTTAAATTGGTGTTATTCTGAAGCCATGAGTAAATCAGAGAAGAGTAAGTAATTTGCTTAATTTATTGTTCATTTGACTTATGTGCCAAACAGCTTTCACATCCTTTTAGGCAAAAATTTGCACCACATCCATTGACTTGTGCTGAAGTTCCACAAAACTTCTACTGGCATATTGGAATCTATCCAGGTACATGCATACTCCAGCAGAACCACTGAAAGTAGATACACTTCTCTTAGTAACATTGCACCAGCATTGCTTGTTTCACATACACAGAAAGAATGAATTCTAGTAACCACAAGAGCATCAGCTACACTCTTAGTTGACACACTCACTTCCTAGTATAGTTCAACAATATATTTCTAGGACTATTTTTTTAATACAAATTAGAAGTATTTTAAGAAAACAATGTGAATACAGTACTTACTGGTGGGAAAAAAAAGTAGCAATCTGAAGTTACTTTGAAGTTTATTTAATTTGGACTGAATTAGTGAAACATTTCTGCCAAAGGGGAATAAAACATGTAATACTTGATCTTGCTTGATTGGCTATTCCTTGTCCTGCTGTCCTGTTTTGAAGGGAGTTAGGATGCACTGTTGACTAAGTACAAGTGATTTCTTTCACTGGAGCTACTCTTATGCATGAACCCAAAACTTACAGCTGAGTCTATGCCAATGATGAAAGACAGTTCAGAGTATCCTCTTTTCCGCTTCACTGCAAAAGCAGGTAGAATTGGCTGCTGAGCAGCCTACCTTTAATGAGCAAACCAAGTGCTTGCTTAGCTACATGAGCAGCTTAAGGAGCATGAAGACTATGACAAACTTGTGGTGCACAATCTAGGGCTCACAAGCATGCCAGAGGGTTATAATAAGTGTCTAATATAATACACTAATAAGTGTATAATATACCCCTTGCATAGTATGGGGTAGTGACTGCTTGCAGCAAATGAGATTCATTGCTCTCTTCTCTGACACCACAAAAGGTAGAAGTGATCTCCAAAGTCTCTGCTGTCTCCTGAAGTAGCAATACCCTGCAAATAAAACAAATTCTTAGAGCTGGATGCAGAAGTTCAGCCACTACTGTTGCTGGCAAGAGCAGGGGCTGAGGACCTTTGACTTGAGCAAGATCTACCTCCTGTTACATGACAATGTCTCTCAGAGCCATTATCCACCTCCTGTGACTACAAGAGGCTTCTAGATTCATTCTAGAAGAAGAGATGGAAATAAAGACAGTAGGTGATGCTGCCTACTTTGCTGTCCTTCCATTTCAATGACACAGTAGCAGTCCCCTTTCCTCCCAAATCATGGTCACCAATCATGTAAGGAGGCTAATGACTTCTCTCTGGTCTTTTAGTATCAGTTCTTCTCCTATTCTTCCCATCTGACTGTAAAATACTTTGGCTCCTTTCTTTTTAAACTTTCATAATTTCCCTTTCTCTTTTGTCAGCTTTTGTTAGCTTGTCTTAATTTGGGGAGGGATATATTTATTAAAGCATTGCCTGATATTACTAGAAGTTTCGTCTGAATAGAAGGTCATCTGACTTCTGGCAGGTGGATGTTAGATAATCATAGAATCATTTAGGTTGGAAAAGACCTTCAAGATCATCGAGTCCAACGATCATCCATGCCCAGTAGACCATGTCTTAGAGTGCCTTGTCTATGTGCTTTTTGAATACCTACAGGAGTGGTGACTCAACCACTTTCTTCGGCAGCCTATTCCAATGTCTGACAACCCTTTCAGTAAAGAAATTTTTCCTAATATCCAACCTAAACCTCCCTTGGTGCAACTTGAGGCCATTTCCTCTCATCCTATCACCAGCCATCTGACAGAAGAGACAAAGGACAGATTATCTGGGACAGATTCCTCTGCAGCCCATGAACGTGGTGAACCAGGCTCTTGTGAGCCATCCTCTCCCCATGTCTTTTCATTTCAAAATGGGAATCCTGGAAGGACAAAACCCTCAGAGTCTCAGCCCTTTTCATGGGTGTAGAGGCCTTATCCTCTCTATATACCTAAAACTTTCTTAATTGTGTGTGCTTTCCATCCCTCATGTTCTCCTTCTGCATGATGTGAGTCTCCTGGTTGCCAGAGATTGAATGTTGTCCTATGCAGTGGTCAACTGCAGTTCCTTCTTGGCCCCTTTCTTTGGAGCTGTTGCCCTTAGAACAATTTTTCATTAGAGCAAGGATCTGGACACAAACATCAGCTAACTGTCCTAATGGTGCTTGTAGACTGTTGCTAATTAGGACCTTTGGCTAAAATTAATAATTGTATGATATATTTAAAATAATTAAAAGTAAACTAATAAAAAATAAATTATTTAGGGCAAGAACTTGTGAGGATAAGACAGGGATATTCAGGGCTCTCTCAGGGATCTCACAGACCCAGGGACAGTGAATGGTTTGAACTAGAACAGTCTCAGTGAATGGTCTTTTGGTTCATGCTTTACAGGCCTTACAAACTACCTGTGCATTGATGACACTGAATGACTAATAAACTTTTAAACTAGTTTTGAATAAATATGCTAAAAAGAGACGACAAAAACCAAAGGAATTTCAGCTGAGTTGTCTAGGGTTTCAAGGAAATGAAGGGAATGAGGAAAGACCATTCATATTCTTGTTATGGATGACAGATGGATTTGAATTTACTTCTAAATGCAGAATTTTGCTTTTATTTAAAGTGAAACAAATTTTCTTTCTCCCAAGTGTTCTAAAAGATGTCTATCTGCAAATCTTCTCTCTGAACACATACTGCTGTTCACTGAGCTGAAAAATCAGTTATTCCAATAATCATGTGCCAGCAAACCCCTCCTAACTATAAACATGTTTACAGAAAAGACATTCCATATTATAGCAAATGACTGATAGTAGTGAATAAAAAGATCATTGTTTATTTGGCAAAGCCATAATTCTAAAGAGAAGAAATTATTTCTTGTGCCAACAATTTTTCTTTATTCTCCTTTTTTTTCTTATATCTCCTTTTACATATGTTTCCTTTACTACTTTTTCACATATTATTTTTCTATTCAATTTTCAAGGAAAAAAGATATTTTAATTCTATATTGGGCAACGTAAGCATCAGCATTTAAACTAGCTCCCAGTATAGTACATGATTTTGATGTGTGCTTTCAGAGAGTTGCGTATTAAGTCTTCAGAGAGCTTTTCCCTGCTTGGCACAGGCTTAGTTTCTCCTTTACTAGCACATGCTTACTTGATTTGAAAATGAATCCCAGATGTCCTTGTACATGCTGCACGCTTTTGGTACATCTATGCAGACAGGGCACAGATGTATTTGAAGCTGCCTTTCCAGATCCCATACAAGCCAAATAGCAAGCCCAAGTACTCTTTGTAGGTCCTCACATAAGAAAGTGCACGGGGCAAGAGGGTGTGTACATGTAGGAGGGATCTTAAAATGTCTCCTTCTTACTTCCACTGTGAGGGCCCTTCCCTAGGAGGAGCAGGGCTTCATAGAGAGAGCACTAAGACCTGTCAGAAGTAGAAGAAATGCTATTGCAGACATCTGGGCAAAGGTGAGGTCCTTTCTGACCCTTTCTTTCCAAAGTCCATATTCTTCTTCCTTAACTTTTGCAAAGTTTTCCACCTAAGCCCACATAAATGGTCTATTTTGAAAACTAAGTTGCAAAAGCACTTTAATTGGAAACTTTAAGACATTTTGGCTTCTTCTCCTTACCTTTTGGTTCTAGCTTCACTCAGCAAACTCAATTTAGCACTTCTTACCTACTTTTACTTTGAATGTCTATGTATTAATTAATACAAGAAAAATGTTCCTTTACCTTTTCCTCACTTTACAATTGATGGAGACTACCAAAGCTGAACTGACAAGAGACTTGAAAATCAAGAGTTCAGAGGTGTGGTGCGAGACAACAAGAGGCTATGGAAACAAGTTGAAAAAATAGGGTTTCAGACTGGAATTAAGGAAAAATCTTTTCATCATGAGAACAAACATGGCAACAGGTTTCCCAGAGAGGCTTTACAGTCTGTGTCTTTGGTGGTTAGCAAGGTTTGACTGGAAACAGCCCTGAGCAGCCTGGTTTGATCTCACAGAGCTGACCCTAATTTGAGCAGGGAGTTAAACTAGAGATGTCTTGAAGTGCCTTCCCCCTGAATCTTATGAAGCCAGATCTTTTTATGTCCCAGTCTGGTTGGTTTGCAACTGTTGAATTGTGACTAATTCTCCATATTACTTTAAAAGATTATTAACATTAGAAATCATATTTTATAAAACGGTCTCTTTTAAGTTTGTGTCACCTTTTATTTCCTTAATTCCCTTCTAAATGTTAACAATAGGCTGTTGGCTTAAGCATGTACATAAGTTTAATTACTATGCTGCTTCTGTTTTTTCCAGATCATTAATGAAGATGTTAAAAACTGACTTAACATATTGCTTTGCTTATACTCAACAGAAGCAATGAAAAATTACCACTTTTGTAGGAGTAACCCAATGTGCTAATTCCTTACAATAATTGGCACCAATGTTGCTATAGCTCATAATTAGCTGAATTTCAATTAGCTTGACATATGACTGAGAAATTTATATTAATGTTAACCTAATGCTTCATTTACATTTACAGATGGTTTTAATTATTCGAACAATCACCAAAAAATTAAAACCTGCAATCAGTGAGGTTTCACCTTCACAGATGATTTTCTGGGAATTTGGTAAACAAAGGAGACATACATATGATGAATTATTCCTAGGACTTTACCTTTGCAATTATCTGTCAGCTGCTATTATTACAGCAGTTGAATGTTGTATATATGTTTATGAAGCTCTAATTAACCACCCCCCCAAAAAAAAAAACCAAACCCAAAACAAAACCCAAAACCAACACCCAAACATCCCCAACCCCCTGTTTCTCTCCTCTTTATTTGTGTTTCAGTAAAGTGTCTGGACAATGCCACCTGTTCACCTTTCAAAAAGTGGAGACATACATGCTTTATTCTCTTTTCATGTTTTACAATGCAATGAACTTATTTATAATATCTTTGTAGACACAGGTTTTCCTCTTCTGCCTATCATGTTTTCCCTTCAGCAAAGACAGAAGCAATCTGTGAAAAGTATTTTTAACATCTTTATCAGAACTATTTTCTCAAAGAGCAAGCAGGAAGATAAAGTCTTCTCACTGGTATTTAATGAGACTTCTCAATTCAGTCACAAATATATGAGCTGGAATTTTCTAAAAATATCTCGTACAACTATATTCCCCAAATTCTTTGAAGATCTGAGTGCCCTACTCCCTTATTGTCTTTCAAAACCTAGACCATAAATCCAAAACAGCACCATAGAAGCTACTATGAAGAAAATTAACTCCATCTTAGCCAGAACCAATACATCCCCAAAGAAAGAATTGCTGAAAAATTTTCAGTTATTCCTGGCTATGATATTTAACTATTCACAATATTACAGAATTGTTTAGGTCAGAAGGGACCTCTTGAGACCTTCTAGTCCTATGTTCCTTCTCAAGAAGGGTCAGCTAGAGCTGATTGTTCAGGATCATGTCCAGAGAGGTTTTGAATATCTCCAAAGATGGGTATTCCACAACTTCTCTGGGAAATGCGTTCCAATGTTTGACCATTGAAAGTAAAAAAGTGTTTTTATAATTGAGTGATGGAGCTGTGGTTGGTTGACTTTGGCCAGATGACTGATGCCTACCCAGGTGCTCTCTCACTCTCCTTCCTCAGCGGTACAGGTGGACAAAATAAGATGAAAAAAACTTGTGGGTCAAGATAAAGATAGGGAGACCACTTACCAATTACCATCATGAGTAAAATGCACTCCACTTGGGGAAAATTAATTTAATGCATTCCTGCCTAAAATAGATTTAGATAGTAAGAAACAAAGACAAAAACTAACACACCTTCCTCCAACCTCCGTCCTTTTTTTCCCAGAATCAATCTGACTCCTTCATTCCTAGATCTTCAGCCTCCTCCCATCCCTGCCCCCTTGGCCTGAGTGATGTGGAGGGATGGGCACTGGAGGGTTATGATCAGTCCATAACAGTTCCTCTTCACCACTCCCTCCTCCTCACACTTTTCCCTTGCTCTAGAGTGGGTCCTCCATAGACTGCAGTCCTTCAAAATAAACCTGCTCCTGCAAGGACTCCTCTCCACAGGCCGCAAGCTATTGCCAGGAGGCTGCTCCAGTGTGGTTTCTCCACAGGCTGCAGTTTCCTTTAGGATATACCTACCTGCTTCAGCATGAGGCCCTCCATGGGCTACAGTATGGATATCTTCTCTGGTGTAGTCCTCTCCATGGGCTGCAGGGAAAAACCTGGTCCATCATGGCATCTTCCAAAACTTCCACATGCTGCAGGGGAATCTCTGCTCCAGCACCTGGAGAACCTTCTCCCTCGTCACTGACCTTGGTGTTCATAGAGTTGTTTCTCACACTTTTTTCCCCCTTGCTTCTCACTGCTGAGCAGTGTTTTGCCCTTTCTTAAACTTTTTCCCAAAAGCAACACCATTTTGGATGAGGGTCTCAGCCTGAGGAAGCAGTATAAGGTTTTGTTACGGATGCACAAATAAGCAAATCCAACAGAAGTTAAAGCTCAGGTTTATTCTTTGGTAGGAGTTGGTTAGAAGCCCAGTAATATTTCTAAAACCACAGGCACGATGGTGTAAGAGGAAGCGGTACTGCGCAGGCGACTGAAGCACCCCTGAGAGGCAAGG
>JANZLQ010000013.1:18640331-18651858 GCA_026212715.1 Elanus axillaris
CCAGCAGCTTCTCACAGAAGCCACCCCTGTAACCCCCCCACTACCAAAACCTTGCCACAGAAACCCAATACAAATTGGCAGAGGAAAATCTTCTTTCCCTAACACCCTTCACTTACAGTTATGCACTTTTTACAATAATACTAGATACAATGTAGGTACTGTTTAGTGGGCATTAAATGTCAGTTAGAAATACATTTTCAACTTTACAGTATTCCTGTAGTAGAACATAAAATTTTTTACAGCTTTTGGGGGCAATAAATATATTTTTCCACAGAAAATGCTGTATATACACGATTTGTTTCATCAAAACAAAAGGTGAGTTTATTAGTTTTCCAATAACTGTTGAATAGACACATTTAACAGATCCAGAAATAAATGGGATAAATGTTTACCTTATAAATGATCTTATTGTAAATCTGTGACCTGTGTATAAACTGAAGTACCTTATATTACCCCTTTAAGTCTCAAATATTAAATTGTAATCTATTTACAGTCGATTTAGAAAGAGGAAAAAATAGGTGCAAGGCAAGAGAAGGTAAATATTGATTAGACATTGGAAGAGCCACTGAAAGATGAAGTTCTTCCAGCAAGTCCTAACTCATGAAAACATACCCAGCTTCATTTGTTTAGTACATGCAGATCTACTGTATTGTTTGTGTGTGTGTATTTGCGCTCACTTGGCTGAGGCCTGGAGTTGAGGGGGCATCTGATATCACCTGTTTATGGGTGAGAGAGAGCTAAACCTGTCTGTTGGAGAGGGAGCATCTGGCATCATCTGCAAAGAGGCGAGCTCAAGCTGTTGAAACCATCTGTGAAGAGGAAAGAGATACAGAGAGATAGAAATACAAGCTTCAGAGACCAGCATAAAGTACCAAAACTGAAAAGCTACGTTCTTAAATAGAAAACCTGCTTCAACTAAGTTCTTAGCTATAGACACTTTTGGAATGATGATGGAAAGAAACAGTGAAGTTTCCCTGGTGACAGAGCTGTCTGTCTCTGCTGCCTGAGCAAGGCACATCAGACATCAGGAACCTCCACTCATCCTATATATGGTGCACATCATAAGTCCACAGAGGTCCATGTGCTGTAACAGGAAAAAGCCTTTTGACTTTGAGGTAAAAAGGAAGACAGGCCAATCCTTGAAAACATCCATTCCTAAATCCCACTCAGCCTCCTGACCCCCACTACTGAAACCGGTGCTGTAGAGATGTTTATGTATCCCTTTGAGGAAGGAAATTTTGCCTTCTCTTTCTTAATCATATTTAAACTTTTCTCCTTTAAACCAACCTAAAATATTTCTAGGTGGATTTGTACAAATCATTGTGTTGTTCATTGCCTCAAACATAGATAACACAAACCCTCCTTACTGGAGCTCTCATTTTATGCAACTTCTTATTGCTTTTAAAACACTTCAAGGTTAATGCCCACCTCATCTGCAGTTGTATACATACACCAAGGATGCAGATTCCCACTTCCATGCTGGCTGGAATCCTGGCTTTTGATTGCCTGTTTGTTGCATTTTTCACACAAGCAACATAATTTTCTCACATTCCCATTTCTGTGTGGAAACAACTCTAAAAAATCCTCACTTCAACTTTAAATCCTCTTCAAGCTTGTCTTTGTGGCAATGCTAAAAACCACTTGTCAGTGATTAGCCAGCTGGTGTGACCACTGCTTATTGCACTGGCTACAGCTGTCTTACTGCTATTTTTGTGTTTCCTCTCCATCTGTCTTATCCACCTGCTGTCTCTCATTTCAAACTTAAAATCCCTGGACAAAACCTCTCAATTTGTTATGCTTATGCAGTGTGTCCTTAGCTATATGATCTCCTTCAATACAAAATAATAAGCGCTAAGCTGACTGAGAAAGAGGGACGGTATAGATTCTGCATCTCAGGGCAGATTTACACCATCTGTTCCCTGATACAGAAGCCTGAGCAAGTTTAAACACCCCTGGTTGTCTCAGCAAATGATCTGGGAAGTAGGATGAAATAGCACATTTTGATTTCTAAGCAGACGTGACTGGACCATAGCAAAGGCTGAACAGGAGTGCCTTTACACAGCGGTGGAAAATGTAAACTTGGGAATATACCTGTTGGAGGAAGGACAAAATCTATCCTTCAAGTACTATAACATACATACACATATTTATACACAAAACAGAAGTGTATACACAATGTTTAACACCATTTACTTTTCACCTAGCCACGGAACAGGTTGAGTAATAGCCACAAAATCTCAAAGAACAGAAAGTAGAAATTGCGGAGTTGTGTTTGAGCTTCACCACTCCAAACTTTTCTTCTGATATTCTGTGCCTGCCCAATTTTAGAGGTACTTTAGGGATTTCATTCCATCATTATCATTATTATTATTATTATTATTATTATTATTATTATTATTATTATTGTTGTTGTTGTTGTTGTTGTTGTTGTTGTTGTTGTTATTATTATTATTATTGAAATGATATCTTTTTCCAATAAGGCTTTCCTAAATATTCCCAGGTCTAATTAAAATGTTATATAACACCATATCTCTATCACAGTTCAAATATAGTTAAATAATTTCAAGTTCCTGTAGAATCATGGTGGTAAATCTGTACATACAGTTGAGAAGGCACTTCTATGATAAACTTCTGTGTTTAAACATGTGACATTGTGGACTAACTAACTCTATGAGATAAAATTTCTTATAATCACTGCCTAAAGGCAAATTTACATTCTCAAATTTAGAAAAATTCCATTTACCTGTTCATAAACTTGCAGCTATGTAAAAATGGAGTTATCATGTTTTAAAGTACTGTTCAAGTGCTTGATATTTGAACATCCACAGCTTGCACATAGAAGTAGTAGGCTGGAATAAAGTTGGGCTATGAATTTAAGGTACAAAAACTAAACTGCAGTTATTTGTATAGATTGTCTTGTCCTGTTCTATGGATGTCTGCCAACAGCTTAGGTTTATTTATTTTATATTGAAAATTCCCCAGATCCTGTCCTTGGTAGTTTGCTTCTTTGATAAACTTCAGATCTAGCAGAGATATTATGAATGAGTGGAAACTCATGAACATCATTATTAAGATTTAGAATGGCATTAATATTGCCTGTGTTACTGATTTCTGTGTTATCTTTTCTGAATTGACAACTTTATTTACATGGTGCTAGTAAAAAAAGTAAACTAAGAATCCAGTCCCAAAGTTTGCATAAGTATCAGTTAAAACAAATTAGATAAGAGGATGTACAAAAAGGGTGGAACAACTGAAAAACCAACCAACCTCCCCTGCCCCCAAAAAACACCCAGGACAAAAGCTTCAGAAGTTCTTAGATTTTGGCTGTGAACATTTTTTGGCCTCTGCTCCCCAGAGCACTTCCCGAATAGGAATGTATCCTAGCAGCATCCAGATTCCCTTCCTTGCTTTCCTCCTTCCAGTCCCTCAATGCTCCCCCCCCACACACACTCCTTGGCTTCTATGCAAAATCACAGATATGACAGGCTTAAGCAAAACAGTGAGGAGGTCCAAGAGATCCTCTGATCTGGGTGATTAGGAAACTGCAGCCCTCAGGCACTCTGCAGTTTGCCCCAGCAGGTAATCGTAAATTGATACACCAGGGATTAAGTCTTTTAGGCTTAAATGGAGAAAGCAAAAACAAGAACCACAGGCAGGAAAATGATTTGCAAATTCACAAGAGAATTGAGAAATATTATAAGGCAGCTTTCATTTTCTTTTTTAAACACTAAGAGATTTGTTATTAGAATAAACTGCTAAGCGAAGTAATAAAATGTTTTAGTTGACCCTAGCTGCTTTACTATGCATATATTTTGGTCAGCTGGAAAGCACTGTGATAAATGCAAGATTATTTTGGCTAAATTACTTACTACAGTATGATACAAAATTAATTATATTTTCTGGCATTAGATTTGTGTTAGCAGTGTGGCCAGCAGGTTTAGGGAGGTCCCTTGAGACCCTAACCTGGAGTACTGTGTTCAGCTCTGATATGGACCTGTTGGAGCAGGTCCAGGGGAAGGCCACGAAGATGATTAAGGGGCTGGAGCACTTTCCCAATGAGGATAGCCTGAGACAGTTGAGGCTGTTTAGCCTGGAGAAAAGAAGGCTCCAGGAAGACCTTAGGGTAGCCTTCCAGTACCCAAAGAGGGCCTACAAGAAAGGTGGGGAGGGACACTTTATCAGGGAGTGTGGTGATGGTAAGACGAGGAGTAACGGTTTTAAACTGAAAGAGGGTAGATTTAGATTAGGTATGAGCAAGAAATTCTTCCCTGTGAGGGTGCTGAGGCACTGGAACAGGTTGCCCAGAGAGGCTGTGGATGCCCCATCCCTGGCAGAGTTCAAGGCCAGGTTGGGTGGGTCTTTGAGCAACCTGGTCTAGTGGAAGTTAATATAGGAAACTATCTGCTTTGCGATTTCTAAATATTGTTTGCCTTGAATGTTTGTTTTGCATGTCAAAGGTGTCCCTGCCCATGGCAGGGGGGTTGGAACTATATGATCTTCAAGGTCTCTTCCAACCCAAACTACTCTATGATTCTAATTAGAGATTAGAGTATTAAAGGTTTAGTCCATCCCCTGCCAAAGCAAGTTTTTTGGGGTTGGGCTTTATTCTTTTTTTGTTTGAGTTTTTCTAACATTGATTACCATCCTAGTTTCAGCTAGGATAGAGTTAAGTGTCTTCCTAGTAGCTGGTACAGCACTGTGTTTTGAGTTCCGTATGAGAAGAATGTTGATAACACTCTGATGTTTTGGTTGCTGCTGGGTGATGTTTATACTAAGTCAAGGATTTTTCAGCTTCTCATGCCCAGCCAGCGAGAAGGCTGGAGAGGTACAAGAAGTTGGGAGGCGACACAGCCAGGGCAGCTGACCCCAACTGGCCAATGAGGTGTTCCAGACCATGGGACGTCACATCTAGGAAATAAACTGGGGGAGTGGGGGCGAGGAGAGTCAGGGCTCAGGGACTAACTGGGTGTCAATCGGTGGGTGTGAGCAATTGCACTGTGCATCATTTGTATATTCCAATTCTTTTATTATTACTGTTGTCATTTTATTAGTGTTATCATTATTATTATTAGTTTCTTCTTTTCTGTTCTATTAAACCGTTCTTGTCTCAACCCACGAGTTTTACTTCTTTTTCCCGATTTTCTCCCTCATCCCACTGGGTGGGAGGGGAGTGAGTGAGCGGCTGCGTGGTGTTTAGTTGCTGGCTGGGGTTAAACCACGACAATTACTTTCCTGTGGAATAATTTGCTGGTCTTCCTTATTTTCCATTTAGAAACTAACAAAACTGAGCATGTAAACCCAAGTGAAGTTTCTCTCTGTCTCCTTCCCTTTTGCCCTTTGAGCGAGTATGCATCCCTTTCTGACATTTAAAGATACAGCACAGAAAATTTATTTCACTGAATTGGAAGGGAATTTGCACCAGCAGTGTAATTATGTAAATTAAGTTTGCATAAAGTTTCTCAAAAATAAGACAGACTATTAACCCATCAACATAAGCATAAGGTCTAAACACCTGAAATGTTCAGGTCTACGGTACTTCACCTAACAGCATTTGCAAGTAAGGGTACCAATGTTTATCTCCAATATTGAAGTTCAAAGTTAGCAAATTACAATTGCTAACTGTGTGAAAACTATTTATTCAGGCAGTGGTCAAAACTCTGTTATATCAACCACTGTCACCCAGAATGTGAAATGTAGTTTCAGGTGACAGGTAGTGACAGGTGATTACAGTTACATTCATATCTGTATTTGCTCATATTTCTACTTTTAGAGTAGCACAGTCTCCTTTCTTTGAATGTCCTTAATAAGAAAGATGATTAAAAACCCTGTAGTGTTACTGATTAATCTATACTTCATTACTTATACCGTTTGTTTTCTGTATGTCCTCCATCAACACACTTAATTTCTTTCTCTCTTTTTTTTTTTTTTTTTTAACAGTTACCAAACACCCACTAATTTAGCAATGTCTCTGAGTGCTTTTTGTTTCTGATTTGGGGTTATTTCAAAGTCATTAATTTGCTAAATACATGTAGATGGAAAGCACTAATTGTAGTGGTATTTTTCTGCAGTCTTCTTGTCATCCACCATGATGATAGTAAACCTACTATGTGGTATATTAATTATATATAGACTAAATTGATCCAGGAGATTTTAGTGCTCAAGAATCTAATATTTGAAAGCAGTCTGGCACTGGGCTTTCTATGAGCTAACTGGTTCTATATGTGAATACAGTCATTGCCTTTGGTAAACAGTGCAGATTTGAAGGGGTTAACAAAATTCAGAAAGATCCTTCTAGTCTTCCTTTAGTAACAAAAACTGCAACCAGAGCACAGCACTATATGAACTTTCCTTCCTATACATGGTTGCTGTGATAGTACCTTCATCCAGGATCTCTTACTAAATACTATTGCAGAAGTCTATTTACACAGTTTTGAGATGGTGAATAAAAAAAAGCTGAGCCTGTGTTTCAGCATGCAGGTCATATATGAATTGGTCATAGAGCAATATGAAAATATCATAATGATCAAAAAGGCTGTACAGTCCTCTCCAAGGGCCTTTCAGCTGTGACATGAAGAATGATGGATAAAACAGTCCATTGTCTGGTTTCATTGCTAATTTTCTTCCCAGGTATATAGTGTTTAAAGAAATAATGCATGTTTCAGTAATTTTTACTTTGGAGTAGTCACCTGGAAGTCTTCCATCTTTTGTACATATACAGAAATGAGAAATAAGTGAATCTTTTTTGTTTGTTTGTTTTAATATTTATAGTCTCATTTTTCTATCAGCTTTAACTCCAGTTGCATTTTTAAAATTTTTCTTTGGAGTACCTCCTGTGAATCTTGGTGACCTCTTTCTTGTTGGTGTACTGTCCCTTCTGCCAGAACAAGAAGATTGCAAAAACCCCAAGAAAACAATGCTGAAGAACACTAAGGCTGTTAACTGAAGAACTCCAGAGACAGGAAATGCTATTCCTTCTAAAACTGAGCTACTTTAAACTCCATTTATAACCTTACCTCATTGCAATCAATGCCTTTTTTAGTTACTTATCTGCACATAATATACTTTGGTGTCTATCACAGACTTTTTTTTTCCCTTTTATCTTTTTTTTTTTTTTTTAGAACACTCATCTTCTCATTCTTTTTTTTTTAATTTATTTTAGCTAAATATGAAGCTATTTCCCTGTGCCATCTTCCTGATTAGGTGGAAACAATGTGAAATCAGTGGGATGATGCCTTCTAATCTTAGATGAAGATGTCTAATGTGAGAAATAAATATCTCACTAAAGAAGGCAGTCCAGTGAAACAGAAATCCATCACCTACTTCTCTGCATGATTACAAGAAGGAGATATGGACTTCTTTTCTATTGTTTTTCTAGTTGAAATTGATCAGTGATTTCTATTGTCTAACCTATTCCTATGTTATACAAAACTTCTGATGGTTAAACCAACAGAGAGACCTGAAAGATTCCAATGAGAACAATCCTCAGGGTGGCACTCTTGGGGCTGAATGCTTTTTTATTTTTCTGCTTTGTCATCTTTTTATTAGAAAACATTACATCTCAGGGTTTTTTTTTCTTTCAGTGCCTCACAATACTTTGCGTTCATGCTTTGTGTTTATTCATTTTAGAGGAAAACAAACATTAAGTTGAAGAAAAAGGGGAAAAGGGAAAAAGAGGGGAAAGAGGGAAAAAGAAAAAAAGAAACGGAAAAAAAGGAAAAGGAAAATCACATTGCTTTCAGTTAGTAAATTCATAGATGTGCCCTCACTCTGCAAGCAAACTCTCAGCTGACCTAGCTAGTAAAGGACCTTGATGATGAAAGTTAGGAAGACAGTTTGGCTAGCCACATCATTTTGTTCTCTTAGGTTAGCCACGCAGAAATAGCTTTAATTATGTGAGTTTAGGGGACAGGATTACAGGTTCTGGGATGAGCAATAAACCTCAAGAGTTTGGCTATAAAATTAAAAAATTCAGGAATGGCTTCTATGAAGCAGTCATATCCCAAAGATACACTTTTGCAAGGTACTACTTCTACCTCAAATATTACTCAAGGAAAAATATTTGTTTGGTTTGTATTCAGAAATATATAGATAATGAGAGGTAACATACTCAGAAGATACAGCATGTAAGCGAAGAGTTTTATTTTGCCTTTGAACAGTATTTATGGTTCTTGGTTGTTAATGAGAATTTTATATCCACTCACTTGCTAAAACTGTTTTTTCCAAGATTTCTGGTAGTCTATTTTATTAGTATAGCAAAGCCAACAAATAATTACTGCTCTTCACTCACCTATACACTCTCGGATTTTTGTTTGCCTCAAACACCATCATATCTATGGAATAATAATTTAATAATGGCTAGGACCAAGATCTATTTTCAGATTTTTTCCATCTCTTCAGTCATATTTCTTTTCTCTGAGAAGAAAGGAGAACCATCTTAGAGAAAATAAGACACTTGAGGTTTAAAAGCACCTTTGACCTATTTAAAGACAATATGAACAGTTGCATCTGTACTTGCTTAAAGAGGAGGAAAAACTATTAAGATCTGGAAGGAACCAGATATCTTGTGGGACTATAAATTGTTTGCTGCTTGCTTTTAAAAACAGCATCCCTGGTAAGCTTGTGTGCTGTTTAAGAGAAGATGTATTTCATAAACAGAACATATATTTTGGAGTACTGTAGCACAGAGTGCATGTACACAGGGACCTTCTGCCTGAATTCAAGGTTGTTCCAGCCCTCTGATGCAAAGTAAAATTAAAATTAATGTCAGAAAAAGGCCCAGATGCAGAAGCAAAGACAGCCTGGAGCTATTATTTTTCCACACACTGTTTCTGGCTTTGAGAAGGTTTCAATGTGCAATATCACTGAATGAGAAATGCTGCATTTCCTATTCAAACCAATCTTTGGAGATCAGAGTGGCTATCATTTTCCAATGCATAACCTTATCTTGACACACCAGCTAGTAACCCTGCTACTGTAGGATACTGTGTACTTCGATAAACACAAGTTGGTCTCACCATCCTTTGATTTTAGTGCACTCTTTCCAGCATAGACAGATCTGTGCTACAATCAGTAATGAGATTGGTTGATGTTATTCCTAGCTTTAGCAAAAGCAGGATAAACTCTGAAGTGTTTCAGGGCAGGGTAGCTCATATACAGAAGAGTAATGGAGTGTTCGAAGAGGGAAGAGATAGGAATACACCAAAAAGTCCTCCTTTATTCCCCCTTGGATATTCTAACTCATGGGCAATGTCCTTATAAGCAGAAAAGAAATTTGAACATATTGGTAGATAGACCTTTTCTGACTAGATACAGTAGCAGACAAATCTCAGTTCCTTAAATTAAGAAGTATAAATCTCTGATTAGTGTTTAATATAGTAATATCTGCCTGATAAAAAACAGTGAAATACAGTCTTTGCTCTACTATGAAGACAAGTTCATGCTTTCTCAGCTATCTGATGTGTTCTGGATATTGATGAACAGTTTCAAGTTTTCATGGAAAGAAACAGGATAAGGATCAAAACTGAGATTATATAAAGAAAGCATTCTTGTAGCTTTTACCAGAACAAATGAATGTTTCTGAATTAATTTAATCATTAAGATCCTCATATCTCAGGTTTCATGAGGTCAGCTTAGGTAAATTAGAGAGTCTGTGAAAAAATGGAATTAATTGAAAAGTTCCTAAGACTGTTGGTCTTAATTAAAAGTAATTTGGGAAACCTTGGTTTAGAAATCTGTTGAGAAGATACAGTCAATGAAGAATGACAGGGAGATATAGATGCTTGGAAGTTGAGATATAGATGTAGATATATATATATGATAGAATAGTAGCTCTTGTGACAATTCACCTATAGAAGAACTGAAGTCAAGTATCAGCCATATAAAGAAAGGAGTTCTCTAAGAGGAGAAAAATGAAAGCCAGTGCAACATAAAAGCATGAAAAAGGAGACCTGCCTAAATCAGCATTCTGCATCCCTTTCCCCATATCACCTCTTCACTGATAGTAAACTTTTTTGTAAGAATATTATCACATCTGATTCCAAGCACAGAGGGTAAAAGGGTGAAGAAATGCTTCATTTGGCAGTTATGACTCACCCAAAAGGTACAACTTCAAGACAGAGAAGGTTGAGTTTCCCTTTTTTAGGGAATGAAGAAGTGGCAGAGCAATAGTAAAGCAGAAAACTTTTCATCTCTGTGAAATCCCCAAACTGTGTCATGACTAGATTAAATGCTAGATTCTACAAATTCTTCTGGGCTGGAAATGAGAGCAATTTAGTCAAATGATTCACAGAAAGTTTTTCTTATCATTGTATCCCTAGATTTTTGGTCTTCTCTTGCTGCATATTGGTACCAAGGAAGAATAAACACAGAGAATTCACAGGTCATCTGTGGTCTCCAATTAAACTAACCCAACACTACTTCTGAGGTAATCCTAGTGTTGCTCATTTTCAATGTTTATGTGCATAACCACAGTTAAAAGAAAGGAAAAAAAAGTGAGCTGAAGAAAAGTTTTTTACCTTCTACTGTGATCCTCAGTGGTCTCCACAGGTCAGAATCATTATGTTTTTAACTGGGTGGGGGTGTTACTTCTGGAAACTTTCCATTTTATTGCCATGAACTTCTTCCCAAATGTATTTTTCTGGCATCAGTGTAGTAGCTGAAAAATAACTACCAAAAAAAGAATAAGGAAAAAATAAGAAGTGGAGGAATCATTAGTTTAAAGGCTTAATTTTATTATTTCCCAGTAGCTAATCAAACATGAAAATTTTATATAGACTATTCTTTAAGAAGAGAAGTTTAGGTAAAACTTGTTTGTTTCCCATTTCAACAGGAATACAGTGATTATTACACATGAGGAATAAATTAAGCTGCTAAAATGACTGCTCTGTCATGACAGCTTTATACCATGGCTGTCTTATGTTGAAATTAATAGAATAATAGAATGGTTTGAGTTGGAAGGGACCTTAAAGATCATCTAGTTCCAACCCCCCTGCAGTGGGCAGGGACATCTTCCACTAGACCAGGTTGCTCAAAGCCCCATCCAACCTGCTCTTGAACACTTCCAGGGATGGGGCATCCACAACTTCTCTGGGCAACCTGTTCCAGTGCCTCACCACCCTCACAGTAAAGAATTTCTTCTTCGTGGCTGTATCACTTGTGCTCACATGAAACAAGAGCAGTGGATAATATTCAGTGGACTGTACGAGGCTTGGTAGTCTCCTGGTGACACCCTGATACAAGCCGCTGGTAAGCAGCACACCTCTCTAGAGTGCACATCAGGTCAGCAGATCAGTTCCACGTACCTCTCAGAAGAGAGTCACTTACTACTATCACCCATTGCCTTTTCTTTGTTGTGCTGGTATTATACAGGGAGCAGATCAGGCTGCCTTTACTCAGCTCCAGCACTTCTGATGTGATAGGGCCTTTCCTCTTCAGTCTGCAGGGCATGAAGTGGTTCTGCAAGGGCACCTCAGGCTTCAGGGGAAGTCTCTTCCTCCTGCAGGTCCCTGCTGTTGCAAGCTTCCATTCC
>JANZLQ010000013.1:18653847-18668690 GCA_026212715.1 Elanus axillaris
ATTAGTGAATGATCTCTCCTGTCCTTATCTCGACCCACAAGCCCTTTGTTATATTTTCTCTCCCCTGTCCAGCGAAGAGGAGGGGGGAGTGATAGAACAGCTTTGGTGGGCACCTGGTGTTCAGCCATAGTCAACCCACCACAAAGTAACTGAAAAATTCCTACCTTTTTGACTATATAAATAATTTTGTAGGGAAAAGTCTGTTAAATTTTGGAACTGCCTTATATTTAAAATTTTGTCCTTTTTCAGGATTGTACTTTGCTGTGTAATCACAGTGAACAAAAGAAAAATATCTGGTTACACTGGTACAGTATTATCCATTTATTTTCTTCTAATATTTAATGTATTTTATTCATGTAATGCAACAGAAAAAACAGATTCCTTTATTAATGCAGTGCCAACTGGATTACTGGAAAATTACAAAGCCTACATCAACTCAGTTGTAAATGTTAAATCTAATTGTTACTGCTAGCTAATAGCATTCATTTTGCCATAATCATAATTTTTCTCTAGCTTTTTAAGCTACTATTCAAGTGCTCCAGTTGCATATTGCTTGATGGCAGAGATGCATAAAATGAAAACATGAGTAGGAGACTGAAAGAGGCAGTTTTAGCACATACAGTGGTTTATTATCTTGGGATCAGAAAACTGTGGCAGGTCTCTGATATTACAGGTTCAAACTAGAATCTTGTAGGAAATTTTAGACACTGTAAAGATAACATTTGTATAGTGAGTTGAGGAAAGGGGGAAAAAAAGAAAAACAGAAATTCAGTTATCCTTGAAGAAAACTCACTTGCTGGTACACTCACTGCTTAAAAAGAGAAGAGCTTCTTTGCTTTTATTTGTGCTCTTTTGTTATGGGACATAAACTATTTTACTATAATTCGTCTTACATATCATAGGCAGAAAAAAATGCAAAATTAATAATAAAATATTTTCAGCTTTATTTTCACATCTTTTAAGTTCCTATGGTTTTATTTGAAAAATTTATCATACTAGATTACTATCAGAATGAAACTGCAAATCCATTTCATGTTAAAGTGACTGTCTCATTGGTATCAACTGAAAAGAGTAGTGGCAGTGTGCATAGCCTGTGCTGCAAGGGCTGCATTGCAGCACCCACCACAAAGTACCCATACCACAGTACAAAACATGTGTGATCCTCTTACTAATGCTTGCCCTTCCAGAAAGCCTTCTGCTTGCTACTAAAGTACATTTTATCACTTGTAAAATGAGCCAACAGCCATATCAGAGAAAGCTTTCTGCCTTTATGCATGAGATTGATTTTCTACAGAGGGCTAAAACTGAACAATGTATGACGTTTGTAGAAATGGATTCAAAACATTTCCAAAAGGAATTACAAAACTCTGGTGAAGTATGTTGCATTGGGAATTGGCTAGATGGTGCTAAAAGCTACTTAATTGCTAAAATTGCTTAAGCTAATGTGACCAGAGGCAATGGTAATTTAGGTCAGAGGTGAGAATAAACTGGACCATTTGATTTGACTGGCAGTTTGATGGTTGGGGTTGGAGGGAGGGAATAGAATACTTTAAGTAAAACAAAATGGCTTCAGTGTTCAAAATAGTGGAAAAATACAGCCCTAGGAGAATCGGTGCTTTGCATAGATATCGTCAGCTGAGCAGTGAAAGACTTGAACATCTCTTGAGACTTCAGAGATGTCTAAAATGATAGCTAAGAGGAGATAGCTACTTTCACTATGTCGATTGCACAAATCTAATTTTGATACTTAGGCATATAAGATCATGATCAATATTCTATCAAAAATGGAAGTACAGAGAATAATAAAAATTATATTAAAAAAATCCTTCAGACAGTCAAAGACGGTGTTTCTTGTATGGGATTGACATGAGTTGCACAAAACAGGAAAAGATTTTTCAAAAAGTTTAGTTGTATAATGTTTCTTCAGGTCAAATAAAAGTAGATGTATGAAACAATTCAAAGGAAAATTAGATAAAAATTAACTATCATTTTTAAGGAACAAAAAAGAAGATTCTGTTTACCTTTTAGTAATACACAGAGCTGCCAAATTATATCCATATATATGTGTATATAAGATCTCCTAAGATCTTGCCCAGCCCCAGCCTGCCAGTGAGGGTGGGGGGAACGTTTGAGAAGACAACCTTGATGCTATGCAAGCACTGCTCAGCAGCAGCCAAAACAAGGGTGTGTTATCAACACCTTTCTAACTACCAATGTAGAACTCAGCATTGAGGGCTGCTACAGGGAGAATTAACTCCATCTCAGCCAGACACAATACAAATCTGTTGTCGTATAGTCTCATGCCACTCAGTGCCTTCCTTTTTAAAGAAGAGTGTGCCTCAGCTAACATGTTCTTTGGCAGAACTCTATTTCTATCCAGCAATAGTCTCCACTATTACTGGCAGCAGCAGCCAGTAAATGGTGCGCTGGCATTATCAGTCAAATGTTCTGCTAGAGATTCTTTAGTCTTATACTTGTCAGACTTCCCAAGCAGAACAGAGAAAAAAATCAATCAGTGGTACACCAAGTAGTTTAATGCAGGTGGAACTGGTTGGGAATTTTCTGCCATAATATGTCTTTCAACAGAAAAAATAAAATTATGATACGCAAAATTGTGCATGAAATCTACCTGATAGAAGAAACTGGGAGTATGAACTGCCTACTCTTTTGGAAAAATTGAAACAGCTTAGGCAGTGATAATTCATTTCCAGCATCTTCTCCCCCTCAGAAAAGAGAAATTATTTGGTTCAACAAGCCAAACTGTTCACCTGGCATGGTCCTGATTATAGGAGAGGTTTGGATTAGATCTGTTCTAAACCCTTTACTCACAGGAGCAGTAACAAAGTGTCCCATGTACGTTCACAGAGAGTTAAGCTGTTGCTGCTGGGAGAAGTAGAAGACAGTGGGGTAGGTCACACATGCTGGCGACAGCATTATTTCTCAGCAGTGGACTGTGAAATAAGACAGAGGATTAATTTTGGCCCTTTGGGAAGTATTTCTTGGTCAAAAGTTCACTCTCCATTTTCAGTAGGGGAAAGGGGATTGTCTTGGTATGTGTAATTCAGTGTGCACAGTTTTTCTGATCACCTGTTATGCTGTTTTAGATGTATCTATAATTAACATTTTTCCTCAATACATTCTTTAATAATGCCAGAAAACTTGATAAAAGTAAATGGGTTGTAATAGAAATCAGCATATCAAAATTTATGACTAGCTCTATTTTTTTCCTAAAGGGAACACAGAAAAGCCAACCCAGTTCCTCTGCTGGGATTCTCCTTAAACAGCCATTTCCAATTATAGACTCATCTCTCTCTCTCACTCTCCTTTGCTTGCCTTTTTCTTTTTTTTTCTTTTTTTTTTCTTTTCTTCCAAGAACAAAGGAGATGACAGCAACCCTATCCTGTGAAACTGAAAATAACATACTTTCCATTAATGCTGGATTCATGGTCACCTTTCATATATATGAAAACACATTGTCCTAAAGAAAAAGCTTATAATTTAGTAAAATAAGAATTGGGAATCTGTTTGTTAGATAATTTATGTTCTATACTACCAAACTTCACACATCAGTTGATACCACTGCCTTCATATAGTATCAGTTTCTTTGATATAGTTATAATGTAATTTAGAAATAGAGTCTGAATATAATGACAATAACTGATGTCATAGCGAAGACAGGTTTAAGATTAATTAGAAGATCAGTAATTTCTGTCTTACTGTTCTAAAAATGTCCATTGGGGTTTTAGTAGTATTGAGCAGTAAGCTATTGAGATAGATTTCAGCAAGCTGGTTTCCAGTTTATGTACAAGGAAATTCTAGTCATGACAAGAAGCTTCAACATTGAACAGCATTATAAAAATATCAGATATATTTAAAGGCTAAGCTCATTCTTATTTCTGTCTTCCTTCAAAGAAGAACATATAATGCTCATATTTGGAACTTCAGCAAAGACACCTCCCAGTACTGAAGGGAAACTAGTAATACATAAGACATTGGAGAAAAGATTTTGAGTATGATCACTTACACTATGGAAGCTTTTTTCCTGCTTTTCAACTTCTTTTTCACAACATGGTTAATACTGAGAGAATACATCATCATGATGATTCCTAGGTTGTCACTTCTGTGATTCAAGTTATGCAGATGAAGCTGTCTTTGTAGCTATATTTTTTCTTACTAATCAAGAGATGGATAGAAGAGTTCCTTTCTTCTGAACCTTTAATGTTTCTGGGAAAGCAGATGCATCAGAATTCTTCTCCTCATTCACCACTAAACAGGAATAGACAACTATTTAGCAGCAAGAGCATTAGACTGCAGTGTTATACTTACTTTCAAGAGACAAAATGTATTTCCAACCAGTAAAGATCTGGAGCCTCACCCACACAATCTTTACTTCATTACACTGATCAGCCAGAGTGATACTGGACCACCAATTCTGATTTTTTTTCAAAAAAACTATATGTCTCATAAGGTAATTTCTAAGCTTCTTTAATAGTTTAAACTACACTAATTCTCATGCAGTTTAAAGAACCTAATTAACATTCACATTGTGTATGACAGCATGAGCAATTAATTTTATTTTTCTGATCTGGAACACTGACAAGGATATCAGCTCTTCCCTGTTTCTAGCTGATGGAATAGTATTTAACTGTTTATTAGTAGGTTTATTCTAGTGATAGGAGCATGTATTTCAGCAGAGGCACTTGTATTTCTCTAGTGGGTTGTGCAACTTGCTCTGCTCATGAAATTAGACTGCTACCTATGCCTGAGAGAATTCATTTAAAGTTGGTTTGATTATGTCTAGACTGAACCATAGCCAGTGAAGCATAAAATGATTTTAGAGAAAGTTTTGACATAATAGCTTTCTGGTAAATATGTTTTCACAGTCAAGTTACTTGGCCATGAAGTAATTGCTGTACTAAGAAGGAGCCTCTACTCCAGCCACATCAGGATTGTGAACCCTATCTCATTAATCCGGAACCTGCATAGCTGTCTGACTGTGTATCAATAGGATGAATAAGGAGCAAACACTTTCCATGGTGAAGTAAACCTTAGACCGCTGGAAAAAAAAAAAAAAAGAGGTGAGGGTTCTGTTTTGTACTTATTTGGTGGAAGGTTTGGAGGCATGAGAGTTGTGTCCTGTGGGAAAGAAGGATGTGTGGCACCAGAATAAGGGATAGATCACGTACTTGGGATCAACATCTCAGCTTCTGAAGTTAGCTGATGCAGGTGTGAGAACTACTACTATGTTTGTGTATGGATTTTCTAGACAGAGGTGGAGGGATACAAAGTCAAAACACATTTCAGCAAAAATTAGTTTCATTGCATATTAAACATTTGTGCATATGAAAATAAAACTGATAGTATCTTCAGAAAAAAAACCACCCTGAAGCTTCCAGGGAGCATTAGTCTTACTTGCCCTGAACATTCAAGATGATTTGCACATTTGCTTCAAAAATAGCCAGCATTTCTGAGTACATGGCAATTTGTTACTATTATGTAGTACCTCACACCATGATGGCAGATGCCTGAGTAACCAAGCACAAGCCTTAAAAAATACCTTTGTGAACGGTTTAGGTGGAGAAAAACTAAATGTGACCATTAAAATTTAGCTATATGCACATCCTGTGTGTATGGCCAAGAAACTAGAAACTTCTCCTCTTACAACAGGTTTTGCACTAGACACCACTGCTGTTCATAGGGTACTAGAGCTAACTAAATTTAGAAAATTCTGTATTGAAATAAAGCACATTTTCCAATAAATGATTCCTGAGAGAGAATGGGTTCACTCTCTCAATAGTTGAGGTGTTATGTAAAGAAAAATTCACTTTTATCTCAGCAGGGGAATTAAAAGTCATCAGCAACTTGATAGTTTCCATGGTTGCACAGATTTTCTTGTCAGAAAAAAGGTTCCTGTAATCCAGCAGTCTCAGTAACTTTTAAGGTTTTGAGAATCATCTGTTTATTTCTACAAGAATTAGGCCTCATAGTTTTATGTATCTGTATGAAAAAAATATATGATAAAGTATGTCAGGACTGGCCAAGACTCAAGATTTCAATTAAAATGTGTTAGTGTTTTTAAAGCCCCCTAACTGAAAGAACAAAGGAAATAAATGAACGGTTTATTTTTATCCCAAAATACATTGCAGTGTAGGCTGATGAGAACATCTCACTCAGTATGTCAGGAATCTGACTGTCTTGCAAAGTTTTATCAGTTCCAAATTTCTGCAGATGCTGATGGAAAAAGAAATAAAAATCTCTGGTACTTTGCACTAAATGCCATGAAGTAGCTTGATTTTCTCATCTTGGAAGAAAGATTTTGCTGTTACTTTTAAATAACAGATTATACCCTCTGGGGATCCATCTATTTATTATTCTCTCAGTGTCAGAGATACCTACCAGCAAATCTCCATAAACTTTAAAAAACAAACAAACAAACAAACACACACACACACTCCCCACTCCAAAAACCGAAAAACATTGCATTTGCTTAGTTTCTGCAGTTGACCTGTTCATGCAGATCATCACACCTGTCCTTTTCCTCATTTTGTCAGAATGAAACAAATATCTTTGAGATATTATTGAAGTCCTGGAATTATGGGTTAGTGGGTATCTACTTGTTAGTTCTGTTCTTAAAGTCTCAGATAATATGGGGGAATAAGCGTGTACTCAATATTTGATTTCTAGGTGATTCTGAGCTCATTCCTTTCTGAAGAAATATCTCTACTGTCAAACTATTAAAACACGCAAGGAATGATTGTAACAGGAATGTGCAGAATGGAAGGAAGATGAAGATCAGTTCTTGTGACTATGATTATGCACATCAAACTTTACGTTTGCACTAGAAATGTCTGACAAAGGTACATTATGCATTCGAACACCACAAAGTATTGCTAAACAAATAAATTCATTCATTGTATTGTTTTTTTGACAAAAAAGAACAGTAACTGAGGTAGTGTCAGGGCACCAAGTACACTGACAGGCTGCAATGTCCCTGACCACCTACCCCTGGGAGCCTCTCCCTCTTATCTCCACATGGCCCAAGAGCCCCATTGCAACTCAGTTCAATGCCTCCAGTCCTGGTCTGACCTGTACTGTATTTATGTCTATGCTCAGATGTATTGCCTGCTCATACTGAGATGGTTTGGATGACCTGGACCTGACTTCTTACCTTTCTTGGCTGATGGTTTCTGGACAGTCAATAGTACCTTTTGCTGTTACCAGCTTGGTTTCACTCACTCTGCTCATCTTATGGGACTGCACCATGGCCTGGGCCATCACTGATTTGCCTGTGCTGTCACCCTGGCTCCTGGGCTGCCTTCCCTCATGAAACAGCCCTGTTTCTGTGGCTTCCTGAGCTGTAAAGAAATTCTCAAACTGATTGCTCTGTATTCCTTGTTAAAACATCCCACAAACACAAATAACATTATCATAATTTAAGACTGGTTAATTTCAGGGATTCCTTATGAGATTATTGCTAAATTGATTTGGTTTATTTTGGGGTTTGTTCTTCTTAATATTTTAAAAAAAATTAGAACAGAATAGACTAGTTCAGTTGGAAGGGACCTACAACAATCATCTAGTCCAACTGCCTGACCACTTCAGGGCTGACCAAAAGTTAAAGTGTGTTATTAAGGACATTGTCCAAATGCCTCTTAAATACTGACAAGCTTGGGGCATCAACCACCTCCCTAGGAAGCCTGTTCCAGTGTTTGAACACCCTCTCCACGTCCCCTCCTCAGGAAGCTGCAGAGAACAATGAGGTCACCCCTCAGCTTCCTTTTCTCCAAACTAGACAAGCCCACAGTCCTCATCCCCTCCTCGTAGGACATCATACCTTCCAGCCCTTTCACCAACTTTGTTGCTTTTGTCTGGATGCATTCAAATACCTTAAATATTCAGAAAAAAAAAAAAGACAGCTTTATATAAAAAACCCATCTATTTGCATTCCTTCAGATCATGCTTTCCATGTATTTTCCCTTCCAGTCAATCTACCAAATAAAAATAAAATTAATTTCTTCATGGTTATTGAAAAGCTATAAAAAGCTGTTGTTCCTTATCTTTCTCTGTATATTCCAATGTTGTTCTTTGATGCAATGACAGGGAAAATAATTTCTGGTTATATGGCTCTGTACAGGTTTTCCTCTGCTTTCTCGCTTAGGTGCTACATCCAATTCTTTTTGTCTGAAGGTAAATTCACCATTTTAATTTCTTAAAAAAATTATTTCTGAATCTTGAAATAATAATAAAAAATATTTATCATCCTACCTGGAGCAAATGGATAATAAACATTGCCTTCAGCTGAAACTGAAGACCCGTGATTAGGTATGATAAATATGAATTTGCATTTAATAGCTAGGAATTTTATTTTAAAAGTGACTGCCAGCCTGGCTGCTTGTGCATCTTACTAAAGGTAGATGCAATAATATTATAGCCAACTGGACTTGTTCAGATACTTTGACTAGATCTTGTCTTAGTGTTGAGTTTTTAACTTGATTCTTTTTTTTTTTTTTCTTTCCTTCCCTGAAGGTTTATAGCCTCTTATAATTTGCACTTCTGGAACTCACTCCTTTTCCTGTTACATAGTTTACCAGCTGTACTGGTCAACATCTCAACAACTGGGCATGTTTACTTCCCAGAGAGAGACAGAAGAAATTACTGGGTGTTGGAAAGAGTATTCTCTTCTCTTCTTTGCCTGAGGCAGATAGATTGTAGTATACAAAAACCTTGATAGTGGCAAATCCAGCAAAATTATTTAAAATTAAAAAGCTCCTCCACATTCACAGCAGGGAGCACACATAATTGTTAAAAAATGTAGGCATCTTTAATTTTACAAGGAAAACTGTTCTCTAGGATGTTTTTCATTCAGTGTATTCTTAAACTGTTTGAAGATCAACCAAGTCAAATAATTAAATAAGGGAATTAATATAGATAGAATACAGTCCTTTTTTTTTTTTGTCCAAATGCTAGATAGTGAAAATACTATGATCAATACAAAAGTCTGAAGAAAAGTAGGAGAAAAGGTTGTCAGACACCTATACAACAAAAGTACTTCTTCTACTACTGCTTCTGATTTAGTTTTGAGGTCTTCTAAAAGGTTACAGTGAATGTATTGTTGCTGAAATGATTCAATTATCACTGTCTTACATACCTCTCACAAATCCTCATATTGTGCTGAAAAACATACTACAGTCACTAAGTTCCAATGACATATAATGAAGATAGTTGGACTATAGTATGACTATATTCCCAAATGTATTAGAAAGCATTATCTTTTACCCATGTACCTTATTGTGTCAGGTATAGACAATGGAAGAAATCTGTTGAAACAGAAACTACTTCCATAACACAAATTTGCAAAGGTAGAAGTATTATAACAACTGAGTTTTCAAATTGCCTGGGTTCTAGCTATAATAATTTTACAGTCTCAACTTAGATGTGAAAGAGCTCCTCAAAGACCAGCTAACAGATGTCAGTCAAGGTATTTCCTTAACAATTTTTGCTTATGGATAGGTCTGAAAGAATTTTCTCCTATCCAGGGAAATTAGCCATGATACAATGGCTACATGATACAAACATTTTATTTCAAATTTGAAATAGTATTATTCCAAAATAATCAGCATGTTCAAAGCACTCAGTAATTACTGTGGAGCTAATACTTCTTATTCAAAGGAGTTCTGCCAGTATTTAGCTATAAGTTTTTACAGCTATTATCTTTCTCTTTGCAGGTAGAGTAAGCTCTTGAAAACTAATGCTTTTTGCACTTTTCTCACTCTACCAAATGAGAATTTCCTAAAGGGCCCTGGCTTCTTCTTTAATAGTTTTGATAGACAGGCAATCCTCAATTTGGCCAAAACCTCACTTCTTATGTCCTCATGTTACATCTGTGCAGAGCAGCATCTGAAGAAGAAAAATAATTTTTTTTTTTTTTTTAAACTTCAGTCCCTACTCTGAGGGATGTACTGGAGTTCTAGTAAAATCTAAATTTGTCTCCCTCCCCACCCTTGAAAAAAATTACTTCTTTTTAATGTTTTAAGGAGTCAATCTTGACCTTATTGCTTTGATTTATTAATTGCCACTACCTCTGTGGAAATTAGAGTATCTCTCTGATAGGTCATGTGAAGTCATTCCCTCTCCTGACATTATGTGGAATCTTGTTAATGACTAGTAACTCATTAAAAAAATTTTCCATTCAGTATGTCAGTTTGCAATCCTCACTATAGAACCTTGTATTTTATATAAAACCCAAGTAACTAGTATAAATTCAATCCATTTGTATATTTGTGAAGCATGCATCAGCTCAGTAATGCCACTGACTAGTGATAAAAAATCCATTTTGGACAAAAATGAGCTTGAAGTAACATCTATCCCTCTGTATTTTTAGAAGAATTTTACATTTTTCCTCCTAATCTTTGTCCCCTCAGGTAATTTGGGCAACACAATCAGAACTAGAGGAAAATAAAACTGAAAGGCTTTTTATATAGGATTTAAAGTGTATTAATTAAAAAAAAAAAAAACTTCTAATATCTTCTGACTCACATACATTGAACAAAAGTGCCTGTATGCATCATGGTGCTAGTGAAAATATTTTGATAATATAGACAATCAATATCTGAGTGTGAAATGTAGGCATTGGGGAGACTAAAACATAGTATGAAGCTTTCATATTTGGATGTTATTTATTCTAATTCTTTATAATATCAGCCTTAAAGTTATTTTCTTTTACTCATCTGTGTCCTTTACTCTTGACACACTGTAGTAAAAAAAAATATTCTAAGTGATCTCCTATGACTAATGTGTTTAGAACCCAAAGGAAGAGCAAGTCATCTCCAAAAGCCTGTGAAGCAAGCAGAAGGGAAATATAATGCAAAGCTTTTTATTCTTGTAGTGACAAGTATTCTCCTTTGGTGAGTCACTTTGTAAAATTTACATTGAGTGGACTCATCAAAAAGCTGTGAAAAAACATCTTAATCAACCCAGGAAATTACAGAAAGCTTTGGAAACATGAATAGAAGCAAGAATACTTGGTTTGTTTTTATTCTATCTGCTACTTAGGAAAGCAATGAGTACTCCTGGGATTTCTTTTGGTAACAAATTATGGGAATTTCTGTTGGCTAAATTCTGTCATCTGTATTCATTTTGAACAGTTCCCTACTGAATGAGAGGTCACACACACTGTATTTTTGAGTGAAGGTCAATTCACTAACATGAGAAAAGTCAGAATGCAAAACTTAAATGTATATATTTATGACATATATTTTAAGATTTACTTACACTAAATTGTAATTCAAATCCTCAGACCCTCATCCTGCATTAAGTGTAATGCACACTTAAGTCAACAATTACTTTTATTTTAAATATAAATAGTCTTTAAATACTTAGATTCAGTGTTTGTGGAATTCTCTGAACACTTCTCATCTCCTCTTTAATGGTGTGACCAAAAAACATGACTACATTTCTTTTTAAGAGATTTAGTAACTTTTCATTCCTCTTTTGGAGATCAAACCCACCCATTGATAAGGTACTGTATTGTCAACAAGCAATACTAATTGCTTTACAATGGACTGGAAACACAATATGATCAAAGCATAACATGTTTCTTCATTCACTTCAACCATTGCAGTGCACAAGGTGCATAACCATTTTTAAGAACATTACTGTTTCATCCTGCTCTAACAGGAACTTGCACTCACTGTGTATCAAACACAAAATTCTACCAGCCTACTACTAACTAGCAGTTACTACTATTATTTACCAGTTAGCAAAGTCTAGAAAGAGAATCAGAGGATCCCCAGCCCGAGGAATACAAATCCATTCCATACTTATGTGCTCTAATCTGCCAGCTACAACATATTTTAATGCAAAACCATCTTGGTGTGTAGAAAGGAATTCAAATTTCTTAGAACTAGAAGAGAAAGGCAAGATATGACTCTGCAGAAAAATGATACTGAATGGGAAAAATGTTCAGTTCTGCTGGCTCCTATTCTCACTGTTGTTTTCTCTTTTGTATCCCTTAACAGTTTCAAATGACTTATATGTATCTGATGTCCCCTTAACCCAGTCTCAATAAACTACAACATCATGAAGTCTCCTGGGATATCTCAAAGAATCCTGGTTCTTTGTGGCACAATACAGTAATTTCAGCAGGACAGAATTACGTGGAAGGTCATCAGGAGCACCAGAATTCCTTGGTAATGCTTGGATTTGGAATATGATCCTTCAAATGTTCTCTACTAGTATAATTTCCATTAATTATTAACAACAGAACATTAAGAAATAGCAGGAAAAAATATTTAGGCACCCAGAGCATCCCGTTCCTTAAGGTTAATAGGAAAATGAGATTCATTGGGAAGTGTCAGAACAATACAATACTTTCTTAAAAAAAAAAAAATCTGAATATTTTTGCTTATTAGTCTCTTTTTTTTAGCCAAATTCTGTAATCAAAATCCTGCATGTGAAGCTAGATGTTTTAGCAGCAAGAAGCTTTGTTTTATTTTGTTTTGTTTTTTCCTTGGGACTAATTTTTAACCCGATTTTTGAAATTGTGCCGGCAGTTTACTTAGTATTGTCTCCTTTACTGAAAGGATATGCCTATGCACACATAACATACACCCCACGAAGAACCTATCACATGTGAATTTATAATGCTGATGGACTGGCACAGAGGTCAGTGACCATACCTTTCATGGGCTCTAGAGACAATGACCTATAAATATCATGGCTTTAGTCATAGCTACTTTTTAAAATATAGCTTGACAGGTTTATACTTTCAGTTGCACATTATTATGAAAAGGGTAGGATCAAGTTCTGTTCTTAACTTCATCCTGTATGTAGTTTATTATTTAGTCATTACAAATTGATTTAAATCTTAAGCACTCTTGTCTGTACAATAAAAATCTTATGAAATTCATCAGACTATTTACTATTTATAGTATAAACAAAGAATCATAAGTCTGCTCAGAGAGAACCAGTGATCCTTATTTCTACCTCAAAATATATTTTGTTATATTTAAAGATTAATTTTTAGTAAAGGCATTTCTCATATCATTTATTTAGCTTCTGGCAACCTTCAGTTCATTGATTTCAGTTTCATATTTAATTAAATGATTCCTGATACTTATGTCAACTTCCATTGACTAACTTCATCAAAACTATTCTGGTTTTCAATGGTGTCTTAAGTTGATGTTTGACTTTTTAAGTAGGGGAACTAATTAGCTCTCCATGAGAGATGAGATGTTAGTTGATTCAATAATTTCAGCTTTCAAAAGAGACTAAATATCATCCTGAAATTATGTATCTTATTAGTAAGTTATGCTGACAATACCCCTTGAGAAACAGCTGACAGGTGCCAATCAGATTTGCAAAACGTTGTTTTTATTTAGCTGCTCAGCATTCTATCTCTTGGGAACTCACAACCACAGATAACATCACGTTTGACACATCAATTTTCTAATTTTGCTCTGTGTTACAACAAACTACTTTTTTAAAGATCACAGAAAAAATTCTGTTTCAGGCAATTAAAAAATTTTCAATGACTTGTCACAATGCAAAAAATATCTTTGCTATCATGTGACAAATTTTGTACACAGTTTGGGTTGGTACATTATTAAAGATACAGAAAATCAATGGGTTTTAATTTTACAAAAACATCGCAATTTAAGTTTGGGGGTTTTGACTCCTAGGTAAATATAAAAATTGGGAAAAAAGTTCAATTTCTTGGTCTCCAGTTCCCCTAGATATAGGCAATGTCAGGAAAACGTATGAGATGAAAATTACAATAAAACAAACATGCACAAAGGAGGACAAAAAAAAAGCCTGAAGGGAGGCTTTGGAACAACTTTATAAATATACTTTTTTTAAGATTTAGAAATATTTAATGTAAAATTTCAGGCATAGCTCACTCAAAAAGATGAACATTTATAGCATGACAGTAAAACAGAGATTGATATGATTAACAATTACAGGCCTAATACTCTTAATTAGTTTGGCCAGATTCATTTTTAAAAGCAATCTAGCCATATTCCCATGTTTTCATCATGATATCTGGGAAAAAATAAGAAGTTCAGTATAAGTAATAACATGTAATCTGATCCCAGAACAATGATACATCAATAAGTACAAAAGAAATATTCCATAATCTTTGGATAGAAGCTTGCTTTCTCTTGTCTTCCCTACAAGTGATATTTCTCTTCTTCCTCATTATTATTTCCTCTTTGTCTTTTCCTCAACTGTGACATTCATTTTGTTTTGTATTTGTTGTTTTATTCTTTCTGCAAACAGAATCTTACTTTTTTTCTGCAAAATACCATGTAAAAATGAGTGAACTATGTATATGAACAACAATACTTTTCAAAGGTCCATACTTCTATTATTTTTTAGACAGAAGCTAAAGGGCCTAACAGCCTCCTGAAATTCTCCCCAAAAGTGTAATACCAATAGCTGAACTTGTTAACTCTAAAATATATGTGTGGTAAGGTAAGGTTTCTTGAAACAAATTATTCAGGGTCAGTGACTATGGATATTGACCAGAAGACAATTACTTTTTGATGGCTTGTAGCTTGTAGACATATGGAGTATTCTTATACTATATTTGATTTTCTTTGCCTGGAAAACCAGATGGTTCCTTCAGATTTAACATAGACTAAGTCAAATTTTAGGAGCTAATAGGAGGAAGTAGGGCTTGATTGCCAACATAATATGGCAGTAAGTTTTAATTCAATAAAGTTGCTGGAGATTCTCTCTCAATACAAGATATAATGGAAGATGTAAAAGTGTGTCCTGGTTTCAGCTGGGATAGAGTTAAGTGTCTTCCTAGTAGCTGGTACAGTGCTGTGTTTTGAGTTCAG
>JANZLQ010000013.1:18682854-18703949 GCA_026212715.1 Elanus axillaris
CCATCTTAGAACCGGCTGGTATTGGCTCTATCAGACAAAGGGGAAGCTTCCAGCAGCTTCTCACAGAAGCCACCCCTATAACTCCCCCCCGCTACCAAAGCCTTGCCACAGAAACCCAATACACAGACATACTACCATTATATATTAAATCTTTAGATAAAAACTTATTTAACCATCTCCAATATTTGTATGATTATATCAGGCTTTTTCTTTCCTCTTTTTTTTCTTTTTTTTCTGTAAATATGAGACTAGCTGGTTGAGAAAAAAATATTTTTCACAGAAAATTAAGAATACATTATTTCAATTTCTTCTATATTTTCTAAAAGCTTAGATTATATTTCAACTCTGTTATGGTTTAACCCCAGAAAGCAGCTAAACCCCTAAGCCCCCCACAGCCGCTTGCTCACTGCCCCCACAGCAGGATGGGGGAGAGAATCAGAAGAGTAGAAGTGAGAAAACTCATGGGTTGAGACAAAGACAATTTAATAGGTAAACAAAAAGCTGTAAGCAAAACCCAAGCAAAGCAAGTAATTCATTCAGCACTTCCCACCTGCAGGCAGGTGTTCAGCCATATCCAGGACAGCAGGGCTCTGTCATGCCTAACGGTGACTTGGGAAGACAAATGCTATAATTTGAACTTCCTCACCTTCCTTCTTCTTTCTCCCAGGTTTTATCACTGAGCATGATGCCATATGGTCTGGGATATCCCTTGGGTCAGTTGGGGTCAGCTGTCCTGGCTGCGTCCCCTCCATACTCCTTGTCTCCCCAGCCTCCGCGCTGGCAGGCCAGCATAAAAGAGCAGAGAAGGCTGTGTAAGCACTGTTCAGCAATAACTAAAACATCCCTTTGATATCAACACCATTTTAGTCACCAATCCAAAACAGCACCATATGAGCTACTATGAAGAAAATTAGCTCTACGCCAGCCAAAACCAGTAAAAAATTCGGTGTGTAAAGAATGCTCATTTAAACTTAAGAATTATGCTTAAGATTTATTTACAGTTAATTTTCAAATGATTTTGTCATTAGACAGCTTTTGTCTTGAAATATTGGTAAGCTCTAGGATTAGTAAATATTCCAAAAAGTATTGAAAAAAAACCTATTTGTTTTGACAACTGATATCCTATGATAAAATAAATATATAAAAAAGGTGGGTTTTGTGTAACTACATAAAAAAAGGGAACTATTGTAAAGCACTATCTTTATAGAAAAGGTTGTAGATTGTTGCTTTTTATGGTTTGGTTTGGTTTATTTTCACTTTCCAATGTCCTGGTCAAAACTTATTCTGGGCTCAGTGCTGTTCTAAGCAGCAATGGTTTGAATATCCCCTCTAAGGTGTCGAATTAGCTTCTTCCTCTGAGCACACTTTGTAATGTGCTGTTGGATTTCTCACTAGAGCTGCAACTGGATTGAAGAGTAACTGGGGCATTACAAAGGGGTTTTTAAAACTAAGAAAGCACAAGCTTGAAAAGTACAAAGAAGCAAAGAAGCTAGGAGATTTGTATCGGAGGGGATACAGAGCAGCTAACAGAACACAGTCCCCATGGTGGCCACAAACCCCTTCCAAGGTCAGGCAGAGCAGGCTTGTGTGTGTGTGTGTGCACATCTCTGTGTGTGTAACCCGCTTGGCCTTTGAGGGAGGTGTGCATGTCACTCAGAGAGGGAGCGGATGGGCACTTCTGGAGATAAGTTACAGAGGGATGTTTAGACCTTTCTTGTCATATGAACTGTTCATATGAACATATGAACATATCACATTTTGTAAGTGTCTAGCACTGACATTTATTTGTTGTACTGTTGGTATTGATCTGTAGTGTACAGATCACTGACTGCCAGTTAATTATGTCTTTGATAAATTAATAAACCACTCTATTTCAATCAATTTCAAATTAAAATCTTATTGTTTAGCTACATCTGGTATGAATACAGACTAGAATACTGAACTGATCAAGTCTAGCTGCTGTATTAATTATTGGCAAACACTCAGTGACACAAAATATGTATAATAAATCTACATTACTTGAAGGGATCAGCGACTAGAATGGATAAAGTTCAAGTGGAAATTACTTAGCTGTTCTTATTTTACTGAAGGAATTATAATCTGGAATGTTGGTTTCCTCTCTGGCATGCTGAAGAATCTGTTCAATGCTATAGTGAATGAAAAGCTAAGGATTCCATCAGCTGAAGCACAATTTCGTAAAGTGAAATATTTTTCAAAGTAGTTCTGAATACAAATATCGGTTTTCTTATTTCCTAGCACCTTTTGGTTTTTTGAAGAATTTGAATTAGTAAGTAATAATATATACATTCCCAGGTATTTCATCATCTCAAGTTCTCAGATGTTCTCTGAGGTAAACACAGCAGCAGCCAGTCTTCTCCAGAACAATTTTACAGATACGTATGTGTCACATCCGCCACTTCTGTATAAAAACAACTTTGGAATATTCTTGGTTTTAATTTCTTGAAAGGTTGATCATGAGATAATAAGCTGCTTGGCCTGAAAATGTATGCAGCTTAGGATACCTATTTTGCTTCACAAACAGTGCAGTTTTTATCTGGGTATCAGCTATAAATACTTTAACATTTACAATACATTAACATGCTTCCGAGCATGATTCTCTGTTTCTGTAGGAGCTACATATTTCCATGCACTGGATCACATTTTCTGTTGGTTAGATTGAACAAAAAAGTGGTACTAAATTTACCAGACATACTTAAAACTAATAAAGACTTGGAATTTTGTCACTTTTAGTATTTGTTACGAAAACAGTAATTTATCATCATTTTAATTTTTAATAGCAAATCCATTCATAACTACTATTTGTTATCCTTATTTCTCAACAGAGGAGCCCCTATCAAAGCATTATTTAAACCTTTACATTCCGTGTATCAAGGATTTTGCATCTTACAGGTTAAAGCTTTGGACATGGAAATGTTACCAAATGCTTCCTTATAATACTCAGTCGTTTATGAAGTGTATTTTTTCCCTCTCTCCGTCTTGATAGCAGTGTGCATTAGTGCATTAGTGAGAAATAACCCTTCAGTTATGAAAATATCTTAGCTTTGCCTTACCCAAATGCAGCTTTCAAAATGTCCACCCATTGGATCTTTAAAATAACATCTATTACTTCTCCTATAACTGAAGCCAAACTAACAAAACTGTAATTTAGCCTGTCCTTACACTTTTATTTAAATAATGGTGTTACACTGACCACCTTCTTGTCTTTCAGAATGTTGCATGTACTAAATAATCATGCTAAAGTGCCATTAAAAGCTCACTAGGTATTCTTGTAGTTAAAAGTCTCATTTGTGCTATCTATCTAGTCATATTACCACACAAAACATCACAGTGTTACATTTAACAGTTCCTGTTTTGCCATCTGAAGTCTGCTATTTTATTTTTCAGTCAAGCATTCCCTCAAAGAACAACTATCCCTCCCCCAGCAGTGTTACAGACCTGCTCAAACTGCAGAGCTTACAGAATGAGGCTCAAGAACTCTTCAGTTAGGACTCAGTTTAGTTTTGTAGAAAATGTGCCATCTATGGCAACAACCCCTTTGCAGTGTTTCTCAGTGATCCGATACACTCCTGCAAGGCATAATGCAAACAGACTCATTAGATACAAAACAATAACTCCTCATGTGACTTTTAATAGAAATTGTTTATGGTAGAATCCGTCAAACTTGAAACATATGCCTTATCCTGATCCACATCAATCAATATTTTTTTTAATAGTCCAGAAAAGAGATTGTATGAACTGAAGTTATACGGGTGGGCTAGAATCTGCTTATTCCCTGATTATGATGGTTTTAAGCAGGTATAACATCCTTAATGCTACTACATGCACGATTATGACACCACTTATTTTGAGAAAATAAAATCAAGATCATAACCACTACACATTAAGCAATATAAGACTAATCTGTTTTACTCTATTTCTACTATTTTATTTTAAAGTTTCCTGTCACAGGTGTCTAAGCATCGATATAAAGGTAATGTGGAGCTTTTGTTTTCAACACAGAACAGAGCAAACTCAATACAGAGGCAGCAAAGGACATGAGGGGAGAGAAAAGATCTCAATACCTTGTTTTTTCACTGTCTCATCTCCAGCTCCACAGCTGTTCTCACAGGAAGGCACTGGACACATCTAGGTTATTAAACTTAACGATTCCAGGGGCTCTTCTCTAGCCCCAAGCATAGCTGGCACAGGCTGACTGTGGCTGTACTCTTAAAGTGCTTTAGCATCCATGACAGTGTCCACGTGAAAACTATTGGTATGACAGGATGCCTGCCTCATGCCTGGCTCCCACAGTCTATTTAGAAGAATGCTAGTTGTCCTGGCCCAAAGCTGTGCTGGAGATCATTCTAACATTTAAAATATACACAATTTTTTTTTAATTCCAGTATCCTTGTCTGTGACTTGACATTATTTAATTTACTAACATATGTATAGCCAAGATCCTTGAGATTACGCTGTTTTCTTCCAGCTCCATAGAAACTGAAGATTAAGATACAATGTTACAGAGGATTTGATTGCTCCTATCTGTGTTCCTCAAGATGTCTCAAGCCAGGGGCATTCTCTCCCTCCTTTCACTGCTGGCAGAGTTCCTTCATAGTGCTGTTGGTTTTGCCATTTCACAGCTTGAATGGAGAGAGGGAACTCTGTTCCTGCCCCTGGTCCCTGGGAATGCATCCCACTTTCCCTACTTTTCTCATTGTTCACAACTCCATCTCAGCCTGTAAATCTCTGTTAAAGAACAGTCCTTGTTCTGAGATGTCTGTAAAGTTGTAAGAGAAAAAAAAACATGAACTTAATTGTAAGGTTATAATTTTAGAATTTCCAGGCTCACAATGGTTAGTAGTGAAATTCAGGGAAGTCACAAGTTTGGCTTACATGGCCATCTTTGTCAATCGTTGTTTGTGTTTTATAATACCACCAATCTCTGCTAATATCCCCTGCTGTATCCCATTCACATTATCCTTTTAGCATACAATCTAATCAATTATTGATACTGTTTTATTGTTCTATAGGGGAGAGACAGATTTATATATTTTAAAAAATAAAATATGCCTAGTGTGATTATAATGAGAGGATAAATTTTATTCTGAGTTCAACTTTCAAAACTCAGTTCAAAGTTGGATTGATCAATACCAAAACATAACTGTTAAGTTGTAAACATCTGTCTCCAAACCAGAAACATTCTATTTGTGTCATTAGAGTAATACATGAATGGTAGTGTCTCCTTTGAATTCATATTTCAAGTTTCCTATTAACTTAAGAATTTTTAAATCAGGGTTAGAATTAAAACTGTCATGTATGGCTGAGGCAGTGTTTATGCAGTAGCTTATGATTCCAAGTGCCTTTTACTTTGAAAAACCTGCTCATTGACTGTTACATTGGTGTACTTGTGGATCTCAGAATTGTCTGAGCTCTTTCTTATTGGACAGTGGAGAATAGAAAAGATTCTTCACTGCTTTCCTAGTTTATATGATGTTAATGACCTCTGAAGTTGACAGCTACTTCATAGTTTACCAAGAAATGGGGTCCAAAGAGAATAATCAATCAAAGGGAAAAGAGATGGGGTGGGAAATGGAAAGGACTTACAAGATTTTTCAGTTGTTAGTTTGTTTCACTGCCTTCTGCTTTAGTTTTGTACTCTGGAATAGTAATTCTCTATTAAAAATATGTTCAGTTAATTAGACACTGACCATCATTATTGAAAAATAGCATTGAAATACAATGCATGTTAAGACAATATATAATGATTTTATTTCTTAAGTCAGTGCAGTGACATCTTTCCATAACTTTAACTGTGTGTTATTCCTTTTCCAGATCTAAAATGTTAGAAAAATTTAAAAAGCAGCAAGAGGAAGGGAAGAAAAAAAAAAAAAGTCCTTATAAAAAATAATTAGATATGACTATCTAATGAACAATCTGATTTTAGTATTTCTTTCTATAGAGTTTTAACTGATGTGTCTACCAGACTGATCTACAGTTGGAAAGAACAAAAATATCCAATTCCCAGCACCAGTAGTGAATCCTGGCTTACACTATCCCCAATAACAACACAGGTGATCAAATTCAGCTGATGGTTAGCCAATCCTGTCAATGTTAGCAGTTGCATATCACTGAAGTTATGAAGTTGTACAGTACAGACTTTTCATTTAAATAAATATTTAAGAAGGCATGTCTCAAAAGAGTATTATCATTGTCAATAGTTTTGAACAGTAAGTCCTATCATACAAAGAGAAAACATAAATCCCGTAGTAATTAGAAACATTTTTTGTAGCACAGGTTTTTAACCATTCTCTAGCATTCTGGTGAAAGGAGTTTAAGAAAGGATTTCTTTACAGACAACCTTTATTTTCAGATTTGAAAGGAAGGTTTTGGATATTTTACCAGAAGAAGATGTAGAAAAAAGCCACTTAGTTAAAAGCTTATTTTATGATTTCAAAAACTCATTGGCAAATTCATTTTTGCTAGTTTTGGCTTTGGTTTGCTTTGGTTGGAGTTTTTAGTTTTGTTTGTTTGTGTTTGTGTTTTTTTGTAAATACAAGCTATGTTGGTATAAAAGATCAATATTTTATCCAGTTTGGCTTTCTGAGTTAGATGTCCACCACTCCCTTGTATCTTCGGTAAGTTGGAAATATCCTGTTCTTTGAAAAGTACTTTGGGTTTTGACCAATTAGTTCCTTGCTTTACAACCTATAATTTTCAGGGTACTTACAGCTTTTGTTTATATACATTTCCTAAAACACAGAATAAAAGAGAAGAATGCAAAGGAAGACAGAATATAGGTGTCCTTGAGTGGAAAAAAAGTGGAATACTCAGGGATTTACTTTGATAAGAATAATTACTCAAATAATACTCTCATTTACTCAAAATATAAGCAAATACCTTATTATTTGTGAAGTATTGCAAGTCTTTAAAGAGATAAAAAGTGCCTCTTAAAATTCTTATTGCTACCAACAAGATTGTATTAACATAAGATCAAAATCTTATTAATAAAATTTTCTGTGTCAATACTAATATTTGTCCCTTGCATCACCATGTCAGAGAAAATACGCTTAATCTGTGCAGGCAGATGTGACTTTATTGTGCTATGATCTGAGTGCTAAACTTAAAGTCAGCTCAGGCCAAAATATTCATAATGACAGCTAAGATTTTGGGCTATTGCTACTAGATTTTTTTCTAAGAGTCAAGCTAACAAGCCTGCATGGCATTGCATTGTGTTTAAAAAAGAAACCACCTCTTCTGGAGCTAACATGGAAATATCTAAAAAAGGTAATTGTACAGTTGATCTTCTCTGGCCATGGACATGATGAACCTCCGGGTTCACTGCTTTCTTAGAAATAATTTTTTCTTTGTGGTCAACATGCTTCACCAGGCAACTTACTGCTGTTCTGTATATGCTAGATAAGAGACTGGCACTATGTTTGTGCTTGAAGAAAATGACGTTGTTACTACTCCATGCAGTCCTCTTGGTCTTCCCTCTTAAATGACCCTTTTAGATGGACAAGAACTTTAAAAATTTCAGGCTCTTAACAGGGCTAAAGTGCATTCAGTTAACCAAAAAAATAATAATAATAAAAAAAAGTAATGCTAGATTTAAATGAAACAATTAGAAACCTGTTTGGTTTAGGAGAAAATGTCCTCACACTCAATTTCAAGAAGTGTAGAAGCTTCTTGAGACAAAATGATATATTATTCTTAGTTTCCTGTTGTCAGTATATACTCCATTCAAGTAATATTTTCTTACCATATCAAGGAAAGCATGCATTGTGGAAAGTGTGTAGTAAATTTATAAAACTTGTTTATTAGAACAGTTTTCCACAAAATTACTGTAAAGACCTGTAATTCCCTAGATTTAAGCTGCTTAAATTGGTTTGTAGCTTGTCCAAAAACATTTGTGTTGCTATACAAAAAGTGAGACATAATAACAAAGTGGCACTACTCAAAAAACATAAAGCTGAATGTTGCAATACTGTTCAAATAATGATAATACAAATTTGTCCATGGTACTAAAAATTCTCTGATAAGGCCTGAATTCTGTATGAAAACCCAGGTTTTAAGTCAAAGGCCTAAGAAGAACTGGAAGCATTAAAGGCAGCAAATCTACTATTGTTGCCCTTTAACATTTCAGGGATGCCTATTAAACTAGATGTACAGTTTAAAACATTCTGTAATCTCATCATTGTCTGAATTCTGCACCGCTAACTGCCAACTATCATCCGGCATATGGGATTACTATGGCAGTCCATATGCTTTGTAACGGTGTTCAGATGAAAATTTGCAAAGTCAAATAAGAAGGTGGCCCAAACAACAAAGCCTAATTACTAGCAGCTACAACAAGCTGCTGGTTCCAACTCAAAATATTTTCCTATCAGTTTGTTTTTTTTTTAACTCGATTGTATTAATCTGTTTTGCAGCTGCAAATATGTACTGACAACATGGACCTCATTTGTACAATAAACTTAAGACCCAAGAAGCGTGACTTGGTATGCTACAGATGATTTGAAGGAGTTTATTTATTCTGTTTTGTTTATCTGAGTCATATCTTTATATATTTACCTGTCATATAGGCTTGTCAATATGCCTTCATGTGAAAAAAAAAAAAAAGCAGTTCTAGAGAAGCATTGTCCCAACTCTAAACACAAAGGTTGCTAATGCTTCATGCCGTAACATGCTTCAAGCACAAAAGGTCTGATTCATTTCTACCTCAAGTCGCTCTTTCTGTTTCAGTCTTTTTTCTGCCACTTTTCTTCTTGTGTTTGCTGTATGTTTCTAAAAAGCTGCCTTGGAATCCTTCTGACAGATTTTCTTGCTTATTTAAAGCTACATACCTTACTCTTTAAACTTGAATCAGTGCTAAACTTTTGAAGTGGATCTCTTGTTCATCCCTACTTCCTGCACTTAGGTTTGCATCATACAGTCTTCTCTGGATGCAACTACACTACAAATTTAGTGTGCAGGATGTTGGTGTTTTGGTGGGGGGTTTTTTGGTTGGTTGGGTTTGGGTTGGGTTGTGATGGATTTTTTTAAGGAGGGTTTGGGTTTTTTTTACTGGAAGTTTGCCTTGCATTTTAGTGCCTTACAGTGTGCCCTAGAGTGCACCTCTGATGTGTTTAAAGTGGTTTTCCTCCTGGTGGAAATAAAATTTAAGTCATGCAAAAGCATCATAGAGAGTAATGTAATGTGGATGTATTAGCTCTGTCCTCCAGTTAGCTCTCCGTGCATGTGCTTAGACAAGCAACTACTGTGAACTTGATTTCAACAGACACAACGTGAAGTACAGTCACAGAACTGTAATAAATCACAATAAAGGGAGCTTCAGTCTATCTATATTTGCAGTAAAACAGTCAGTAGTGTAGAAGTTCACTCTGAATGTGCAAAGTGGATTCCCTTCAGCACAAGATAACCTGGAAGATGGTCTCCAGAAGTACTCCAACAGCTAACGGGTATCGGAGTACGGGACCAGGCAAGGCTCCAAAATAAAATCATCTCAGTGAATTCAAGCATACTCAACTGTTTCACTTTATAGATCTGCTCTCATTGTACTTTTCTGATTGCTAAGACAAATGTAATTTTACCCTACCAGACCTCCACCTAAACCATTGGCACTCTAGGGCCCAGGTTAATCCCTGCTATCTCAGTCAGTAAATGGAGTTCTCTAATTAGGAGTAACTCTCGGTTTCCTTTATGGTGCCTGTCTCTACTGAGGGTAAAGGGAGCTTCAGTTAAATATGTTATCAAATAATCCACTTTGGTTAGATGACTAAAGTACACTGGAATGAACCCAAGCTAATTAAGAATTATTTGGGGACAATATGGTAGACAAACAAGAAATATAATTTAAAGGAAGGATTTTTCTTTAGCTGGAGAAACTCTCAAATAATTGAAGATAGGCTTAAGAAGAGGTTTGAAAGTGTTGCAGAGTTGTCAAAGTACCTCTTCTGAGTCCCTTCTATTTACTACCATTACACCTATTTGTAATGATAATAGGGTTTATACATGACAGTTGCTAACCTTTTATAAAGCCTCTCTACCACGGGAGTAGCCTAAAACTCTCTGGCTCCAGTGGACAACAAAATAAACAACAAAAAGCTCAAAGCAAACAAGCAAAGAAACAAAAAATGTTTCAAGTGGTTGAACCCATAATCAGAAGACAATGAAGGCAGATAATCTAGCCTGCAGCACCAACTTCTAATCAACAGTTCTTCCATGCAGTGTCAGGTACTTTCTTAGATACAGGAACTATCAGTAATGCATCATAAGACATTGCCCTCAGGCAAGCATACATATACGCAGGATAAAATGTGCTCAGTAATTCCAAATCTAACATAGAGATATCCTATTGCCACACTTCTATGCATCAATAAATCAATCCATTACTATTTCAAATAAGCTTTGCTTTTCTTGCTACCAAAAATGAACATTTTCACAAGCAGTTCTACTAGAATTGGGATGAGGTCACTAATCCCTAAAAAGGATGAAGCTCTGAAGTTATAAGAAAAAGAATTATAATAATTGGAAATGGGTGTGTACGCATTGCACAATCATGGGGTAATATTTTTAACTACAAATGTAGCATTTATTAGTAGGAATCTTCCAGGAGTCTTCCAAGGATTATCTGTGAGTCTTGTTTTCTAACAAATAGGATTAGGAACCTGGTAATATCTTTGGACAAAAGAACCAAAATAACATAGACATAAATTAAATTGGCTCACCTCAGATTCATTGCTCCAGAGAAGTGCTTGGGAAAGTTTATCTAACAGCCTGTGAGGTCAGTTTACAGTATTAGCCTCTAACTTGAAGAATACAGCAACTCTATTTATGGATTAAAATATGAAAACACATAACCTACTGGTATCTGGAATGTCTACACCTGAAGTGGGGGGAAAATTTCCATAGTAATTCTTTTTAAACAAACATCTCAAACTTTATAAGTCACAGACCAGTGGTGGTAAAAGAATGTAGCCTAGGGATATGTAAATTTCACATCTCACTTTTCAGTAAGCTTGCCACAGATTTCAGGGTATGAGTAAATACCAAAGTATTTTTGGTTTTACTCATACTTTCTCCAATAAAAGCATGTAAGCAACAATAGGAAAAAAACCTGTTTCATTCTCTCATGCTTAGTTGGGGGATATAAGTGCTGATACAGTAGCTTGTATGTTTGAAAAAGATCTCTACTTTTGTCTCATACCAAGTATAGCGCCAGACATTTGCTATTATTTGTTTAAAGACCAGTCTGTGTTAGTTTATTTTTCCATTCATTTATTTGTATTAAACAGCATCCAAGTAGATTCCAAAGTAATGAGAATTTTACATGTGATGATATAAAAGTTAAATTTAAAAGAAAACAACAAAACCAAACCTACACAATGAGAGAAAATACCTCAGCAGTGATCTGGTCATATATGGAGTTAGGTAATATTTCCAGATGCCTGCATAAAATGTGGTAACAATTTGTTTTAAGGTGTTAGAGATCTGTTACATTATCTAAAACATGAATTAGAGAAGTCTTAAATTTCTGACTATAGACAGTGAATAAAACTTATTGTTAAACTTTAGTACTACTCTGCAGTAAATTTTCTCTCTGATGAAAATAAGACTAGTGTTTCTGTTTTCTGTTGCATACACTATTGAACCTGATATTCATTAAGACATTTACTTATATTAAAATATTTTTTAAAAGCATGTGAAAAATTTGTAAGATAAAGATTATTTGTATTTCTTATGAAAATATAATTTCTAGATGAATACTCAACCTTTCCATTTCTTTTAGCTGTGCTTTACCATCTGTTTTCTCTTTTCTTTCATTATCATAACTAGCCTTTGAACAGATAACTAGTGAAAATTTTGCTTACTCCTCCCCCTCAAAAAGCCATATAAGGCTTTCTTCCTTTTTTCTAATCTATTTTAGTTGTCTGAGTTCTCACTCCTGGCATTTATCCTGTCAACAGCTACAATTATGTAAATGAATATTAAATATTTGTGATTTAACTGTCTCATCTCAAACCACTGCATGTTCTAGAAGTTTTGCAAGCCAGATCACTTCTGTTTCAGACTGCACATCTGAAGGCCAAACTCAAGTCCTAGCCAGATTTAAATGCTAAAAAAATCCATCTTTCGCTGCACAGGATGCTATCTACAGGATATCTACAGGATGCATCTCTCTCTACCAGTCCACCCTCCCATTTTTTCAAACAAATTCACCCTTAGAATTTCACTGAAGTTGAATAAAACTTTAATGCCTTTTATCATATATAAGAAGTTCAATCACAACACACCATCAGTTGTCTTTTTCTAACTTAATTATTGTCTGTGACCAAGCTACTGTATTGCCTAAGAATATTTGCATATTTGCCACTGGGTCCCTGCTATTCTTATTCTGTAGTGACTAACTACATAAGACTACCTTATCAGAAAATGGAGGGGTGGGAAATCACATTTGAAATAAGTTTATAAATCTTTTCATAGTGTGATGAACATCTGAGTTCAGATTTTTTAATATGAAATAGCATAAGGACAAGGAATTCTCATATTTCAGGGCATAAACTCAACTAACTGTGGTTACAAAGAGGCAAATTCTTCCCATAGCCCTTCACTGTTGATTTACAAGGCACATAATTTAGGTGAGTTTTGTTTTCCTTCACAGTAACAACTTGCTTTATTATCAAAGAGGCCTAAACCTGGTGAGAGCTCTACATGTTTATGGGAAGATACAGGCTCCTAAAATTATTTATTATGCAGAGAAAAAGGAAAAGCAAATGGAGGATGTCAGAATGAAATAAGAGAATCAGGTGGTCATAGTGGAACTTGATAAGTGTCTTGGGATGAAAGCTTATTTTAAAACAGTTGCTAGACTTATCATGGATCTGGAGTTTCCAACTTTTTAAAAATGGAATCAGATTCAGTGTGAAACTGTACTACTACTTTTGGAAAAAAATGAAAATAAACCCTACCTATATATCAGAACAGGCCAACAAAATTTTTGTTTGAGCAAGTTTGAGATGATATTCTATATGCCTTTATTCCTGTGATGCATCCTGGAAACATGGCTCATGGTCCTCATTTTCAGAAAGTGGCAAGAGTGGTTTGCTCCTGTAGGGGAGACAAGCTGGGAGCCAAGATGAAGCTTGTGACAGCAAGGCAAAAAAAAAGACATTAGCCACACTAGTAAAAAGTGCAGTCCCACAGTACCCAAGCAGGAAGACCTGAGCAGGTCCAAGGTCAAACCAAGAGAACAAGTCAGCAAGTCAAGGTCAGGATTATCGAAGTGCAAAGGCAGGAACAGGCATACCTGCAATGTAGATCATGTCAGGACCAAGACCCAGGGCCCAGGCTTCAGTGCAGCTGAATGAGCTACTCATTTTTATTTGCTTGCACAGGCTGCTTTGCTTCACTTCTTAAATTATCCTTATCCTGACCCACAAGTTTTCTTTCTTTTGCCCTTCCAGTTCTCTTCTCCATCACATTGCGGGGTGGTGGTGGGGTGAAGCAGCTAGGTTGGAACTTAGCTGCTGGCCAGGGTCAACACACCACAGCACTAGAAATAACCTTGGACACCAGATGGCTGATAAAACTGTGGCAGCCCAGTTTTTAAATTTCTGATACCCCTGCACTTAATGATAGAGATTAATAGACTGTTTACAACAGTTACAAAGTACAAGGTGCAATGCTTGCATGCATACTATTCATCATGTCAACCATTCTACCTTAATGTCTAAAGTATTACAGGATAAAGTAATTTTCTGCCTTTGAATGCTAGTGAATGTGAAAAGCATTTTTTTTCCTGTGTCAGTCTTGCTTGGTATAAGTATGCTGATCACACATGCTTCATTCAAAAACTAATGTGCAAAATCATAAACACAAGTCTCCATTTTATTGATGTGCTTAAATTAAACATTAACAGAAAACAAAAGACTCCACAATTCCATAAACAACTGTAGTTTATCATGGCCAATTAAAATTCACATGCCATAAACAAATTAGTTTACATGCACAATAAGAAGTCACGTTTTGCAACTGCATTAGTACGATTAACTCTCCATCAACCATAGTGGTCCAATCTCATGTAACTAAGAATGCAGGTCTCGTACTTTCCTCATCATGAGTAAATCCTTTCTCTCCATGTAGACCCTCTAGATTTTCTACTATGCACTAGATTTTTAACACATCATTCCCTTTTCTAATTTATCTACTCATCAGCACAGTATTTTGTAAATCTTTATTAAACTCTTCACAATGAAATCAGCTTCACCTGACAAGTCCTAACACTTTAGGTTCTAAGATGATATAAAAAAAATTATATTTTAAATGTGTATTACTACGCCATAAACTGAACTTAAGTGTTTAACTTCAAAGATAGCAGAACTCAAGGAGAAGACATTTTATTCCATTTGAATAAGGAGGGGTGGGGTGGGGTGTTCCACAGTTTTGCAATCTTTCCAAATTATCTGGATCTTATGAGGCACTCATGACATTGATTTTCTCTTGACCTGCTTTGCAGATATCAAAAGCATAAAATATTTCTCTTTAAAGATCAGTCATTTGTCTTTAGAAATCTTCCTGTACTAAAACTTATTTTTTGGACACAAGATATTAACTCCTAGATCCTCCCTGCTACATCTCCCTAGTTCAATTATGTCTGTTACTAGAAAATTAAGACCTGCCCAGGACAGATCCATGACACCCAAGCCAACTGGCATGAATTGACTCACATCTCCACTACCTGCTGGGAAGTAAGTGTTCCTAGGCTGTTCTAATTTGCTAACTGTGCTTGAAAATTGTTTTACGGAGTCCTATTCAGCACAAGCAAAAACAGTGAGAGGGAGTGTACTAACTATTTAATCATACTGAAGTGACTTCTATTGCTCAGGGACATTCCTTTGTAATCTTTAATTTATTCATGTAAATATGATTTAATATCTTTTAAAATATTTTTTTTTCCTCATTGTAACTTCTCTTACCTGCTTCTTCTTTTCCTTCTTGTCCAACTTCTCACCTGTCTGTTCTCTTCTGCATCTTTCTAGATCTTAGCCCCATTAAATCCAAACAGCATGGCATGGATCAAAAACTCAGATTACCAGAATTAACTCAAACCATTCAATTATTCATTCATATTTATTAGCATCCTTCCTTGCCCTTAATTAAGATCTAACATCAATATCTCATGTTATGCTGATTGCATTGCAAGCCATTTTGAGCTTTCTTTACCAGGTGTTTCATGCTTCTATTGCATAGCTAAGGGTCACTTGAAACTTCTTCAGTTAGCCTGCTGGAACTGTCAGCACACTGATTCAATGCAGTGAATCTGAGTAGGTAACACACTTACGCTTGGCTACTCTTTATGTCAGCATTTAGCTTGTTCAATCAGTATTTCTCTGTAAAAACCTAGAAGCAGTTAATTTATTTTGTCTTCAGTATCAATTACATGAAGAATAAAGCCTGTGGGTTTATGTAGCCTTTTTTATTTTTAATAACTCTTTGCATAAATATCTGGTGAGTCATGTCTAGTGTTTCTAGTACCATGTCTTTTTCCTTTCCTTCCCCCTAGATTCAGTATTTAGATTTTTACAGTATAAAAGTAAATGAAATCAAAAAGTGTGAAAAATCACTTGAGAGATAAAGCAGTAAGATAATTCTAAACAATTAGCTAACACAGTGCTTTAGTGGAATTTGAGAAAGAAGCAGCACTACTTCATGATTTAAGACCCAATAATTCAATATTTACATAGAAAAAATAATTAGAAGAAATATGACAGATCAATCACAAAAACTACACTAGAACATTATATGGAGTGTTTTATAGACAGGCATGGAGATTAAGGACAAAAGCAATACTGCATCCTTCACAGTTAAGGCTTCAGACCATAAAGACTGTCCAAAAACTACACAAAGTATAAGTAAAGTGGAAACAGAATGAGCAAAGGGCAATTTCCCATTTTATAAAGCAAGGATTAGTGTCAGTAACATGAACAAAGGATTTTTTAAGAGAAACTTGAATACCTGAAAGAGTTTCATTCTGCATTTGGTTAAAACCAGTAACCTAAACATATGACTACTTGGTGAAGCTTTAAAATTGCTATATTTCCAAAGTCTGCAGTTATTTTTCAGACATTCCATGGTAGAGGTTAATTTCTCCTTCTACATTTACTGCTCCAAGGTGGTGGGGGAGATGATAGAGGAAAAATATAATGCAGCCAATACTAGCAGAAAAAAATTATGCACTAACCAAGCTAACGGAAATCATAATGACGAAGATTTTTTGGATGTTGGATAGAGGTCAAGACGACCCAGAAAGGCATGTTTTGAGCTAGCAAGCTGTAGTATTTCCAGGATATGCACTGCAATTTTGGCAGCTGAAGTGGGAGGAAACTGAATAAGTGGCAAGGTAAAAAAGAGCTGAAAATGCAAACGTTGAAATCCAAACAAACCATTTCAACACTTTTACCAGCTGGAACATCAAGCTGACAATTAAAAAACACTGACTTAACATAGTCAGACACAATAGAAGCACAAGTATTGGCAGAAAACAACGTGAGAAAGAATATGCCACACATCGAGGTGTATTACAAACTGTTAATGAGAAAATAAAATTCAGGAAACAAATGGGAAAAAAAATCCAAACAGGAAATGCAATAAAATAGGTTAGTATGAAGTTCTTCATAAGCTTGGGAGCTAACAAGCTATTCTAGGCTCCCAAGAACACACTTGACCCAAAGGTTTCTAATGTGTCTAGTTTATATTAGCTTTAGTTCTCCAAAATAACACTCGTGACATATCAAATGTGTACTTAAGCCATAATTTTCTGCAAAGATTACTCTTTTTATACTCTGCTTACATGCTTGGCAAGGCTTTCTACTCCTTTTGCTAGTCAATTATCTTCAGGATTCACTCTGCAAGTCGACCTGCCTAAAAATCTGAACTGAATGAACACAAACACTCCAGCCTATAAGTCACTAGTACTGTTCAGTTAGTTACTGTTACAAGAATCATGTCTTTAAGCTCTCTTTAGGCCCATGACTGTCCCACTTCAGACTTGGAACAGATGATAAATCACAAATTTTGATAGGTTCAGCTCTCTAATACAGGCCAGAACTCTATGACAGACTGGAACAGATGCACCAAATGCTTCAGGTATCCTACCTGGCATTCCATCCAGAAAAGTGATTACCCTAGATAGTAAGACACAGCAGTTATAAAAGAGCTTAAATATAAAAAGATTCCACCAGAGTGTATTTTCTTATTCATAAAAACATCAGCAAATGACAATAAAATGACAGGCAGACAAAAAAAACCCCAAACCATAAATCTAGTCGTTGTCAGTAACTGATCTCTAATACAAAACCTTTAGGGCAATGACAGATGAGCACAAAGCAACAGATGGATGCAACAAAGGGCATGGATCCAAAGCTTAGTAACTGAAGCCCATGGCCTGAAAAAGAGGGATGTTAGGCTCAGGAAACAGTCACGCTAATACCTGACGGCGATTTGTTATCATGAACTGGTGCATTACTGATTACTTGCTACTTGGTTCAAGGTTACTAGGAGAAACAATTGGAAAGGATGAGGATATTTTATAGTTTTTAATGAAAACACATTATCAGCCCTCATTTCAGCAGAAGTCTCTTCTGGATAAGCCTCTAACTGACCAAGTAAAAGTCAAAAACATTAAATGACTTTAAGTAGCTACACTTCTCTGTTACTATTAATATTTTTTCCTGTGAAAACATAAAAAGTTCAGCGTGCCCTTTCCAGTCAATATCTACACTCCAGTATGCTAAAAGTTGTATACAGGAAGATATCAAGCAAACAATTCCTAAAAACTTAAACTACAGTCCTTAACAGAGAAAAGTTAGCCACCACCCAACTAACAGAGAACAAAGGTGCTTATAAAGTTTACATTACCTCCAAAAGAAGAACTTAACATGCAGTATTGCATTCTTAAAATACAAAACAAAAGAAATTGCAACAATTTAAATTCAGGAGAGAAAAAAAAAAGGCTAGTGCAATGAGTGCACCCCCAAATTCTGTAGCCTTGATGTAGGAGTTTGGCTGGCAGCACCCAAGGCCAGCTCTGATGTAGTGCTGCTCTGTAACCTTCAATCCAGCTGCTGTGAAGAGAACTAATTGTGAGAAAAAGCTGTGAGAAGCCTCTTGAGGGCCTCCTTGCTTTGGTTCACGAGCAGCAGAGAAGCTCAGGTGCTTTGCTTTGGTCCTTGCCTGAGCAACAGCACATGTATGCCTGTGCCTGGCTTTGCACTTTGCTGATCCTGGCCTTTGCTTGTTGGCATGACCTTCTGGCTTGACTTTCAGACTTCCTCATCACCACAGACCTGTCTGGCAAACATCAGACTCTTGGCTGACCCTGGTTACCACCAGCAAACAGTTTGCTCTGCTCCCCATGTTCAGTCATCATGGGACTGTGCCCTTGTTGGTGATGTCCCTGCACTGCCAGCCCTACCATCACCCTGTGGGCTTCATTTCCCTTGCCCTTGTGATAAACCACCCCTCATTCCCCCCCGAAAGTAGGGACAGATAGATCCTGTCTTTGATAACAGACAGAAAGCTAGGACTAGCCAATTTTCACTGATGAGTACATAAATACTTCCTGCAATCCACCTCCTGTTTTCTTAGAAAGCCAAAAAAATGAAAACATTTAAATTGCAAATTAACCACATATACTTACATAGTACCTGCTCTCTCCCTCCAGCCTGAATCTTTTGATCTTGAGACTAAGGAACAATACAAAATAAAGCTCACCTGGTAAAATCACATCCTTCACTGTAATGCATGTTTTCCATCCACAGGTAAAAATCCACAGTTTATAGTCAGAGTTGAATATGTAAATAGGAAATAGTCCAATTAAGTTCTGAGAATCTAAGCTAGACCAAACCTCAAGAACAATTTTTAACAGTCATCTTCTACATCTAAAGCTCACAAGCCTTCCATTAGGGTGAAGCTGCATGTCTAAATTATTCCATATTGTAATCTTATCAGATTTAGTGGGTTAATGAGAAGACTGGAGCTAAAAATGCTAGTATCATATAGATAATTCTGAGCTCTGTTTTTCTTCAAGGTTAAGTAAGCAAGAAAACAGTCCTTATTACACTCCACACATTGCTGAAGTCAAAATCACTAACATTAGCTGGACAAACCTGAACTCAAACCAAGACAACATTTGGTTGTTAGGAACTTCAGTACTTGAACTTGAAGACCTAGCTTCCTTTCTAGTGCTTCCAAATTGTGGAGACATCTGCTGTCAATGAATTTGATCCTCTCACCTGTCCAAGTATCCATCATGGTTAACATCCCTCCCTACATGCTGATTACAATTGTGATTAGCCTCAGGATTACATCCTTTCATAAATTACCTGCCCATTCTTGCCTATAATTCTCTTCTAGATCTAATTTTTACATTAAGAGATATTATAAGTTACTATGAAATATCAAGGATTAGAGCAATTGAGAAAGCTGTCCTGTCTCTCTATGCACTCCAGAAGTTTGCAAGAAAAAAATTAAGAATTTTGCACTATTGTATTTAGCATTATACCTACATTATCTTTCCTCCTAGTTTTTAACAGATAAGGACTTACTTAAACCTCTGTGTAAGAGGCGTCAGGATCCATCCCAGATGTTATGACCAAAAACCACTTAAAAAAATTAAAATCCTATTTTTAAGTCTTTTTTTGAGTTTTTGGCTTTAATGACTTTCAGTTATAAGGAGATCCACAATTTAGTTAGGCATTGTGTAATATAAGTGTTTAATTAGGTAGGAAATTTTTACCTTTCAGTGAATATCCCCTTATTCTTGGCTTTATCTGTGACTTTGACGTGTTCAAAGAATTATTGTAAATTAATGAGACATGATCTCTTTTTGCGGAATTCATATCATTACACTGCATTTCATGTTGTTAACTCAAATACCTCAGTGTTCTTTTTACTATTAATTTCATAATTATTTAAATGTGAAACTAGAAGCCCCAAGGAAGCTCTGGCTTGAGAACAATGGCAGCAGAGGTCATTATGAATATGCATTTCTTGCCTTCCCTCTTTTCTCTGGAACTCCATTCATGATTTAGTCTCTAGAAATTTATCTTAACATTCACTATGACCATTTTCAGTTTTCCAAGAAACAGCTTTTCCTGTCATCCCGTGACAGATATAAATACATCCTCCTTGCATTTTTATGAAAGATTTATATTAGTCTAATGGTTGGTAAGGGTTATCTACGTTTAATAAAACAAGAGTTTTGATAAAATTCAAAGGTCTAAGAAGTAACTGTGCAGTCAATTGTGTGAAAAAGAATTACCAAAAAAATAGCAAAATTCAGTATTTCATCTTATTTTTTCAATTTAGGCAAACAGAAAATTCGACTATTTCTTACTGTCAAATCATATTACAGATTCTGTAATTCTCCTATCACTCAGCTTCTCTGAAAACATTTTATTTCCCACAGCATAACCTTCTTAATCTTGTATGTAACAAAATCATAGGTTCCATCCACTCATGGGAGCAATTGTGTCATTCTCACGTAAACCTATTCACTTACATATTTACCTTCACATATGCATGTCACTAACAAAAAGTCCCTAATTGTAACTCAAATAACTTAATCATTAACTGGAAGAGACCAGATATTACACATTTGCAGTAGTTCTCATGTTTAAAGAGAACTAGCTGTAACAAGAATTTCCGCATCCTGGGAAATCTATTTCTTGAGTTTCTACTGTAAAAAGAGAAAAAATATTTTGAATTATTTCTACTACAGAAAACATATCAATGTAGTTCTTGTTGCTCATAAGTTTTATTTTGTTCTACCTTTACACTTAATGCTAATTTAATAGCAACACATCGATTTCATTCAGATTATGGCATAATACAATAATCTATTTCAGTTCTTGGACTACATTTTTTAAAACTTAGGTTTAGTATTAATTGAGGCATTTATATTTTTTTTTTCCAGAAGTGTCTCTTTTCTTTCTTCTACTGTACTGTTACCGAAATCCCTAATAAAACTCCTTAACAGCAATGAGAAGTTAAGAAGCAGGCACTCCTTTATTGCAGCGCTGGGCACACGGGGGATC
>JANZLQ010000013.1:18704049-18715579 GCA_026212715.1 Elanus axillaris
ACTAAAATATTTCTCATAATTCCATATTCATATTAGAATCAAAATAAATTCTAACTAATGGCAAATCAGTAACAGTACCACTAGAGACTTTGGTGTTTTGAAGTAGTTGTCCCTTCATACTTTCAGTGCTAATCTTTCTATCTAGCGGTGTGATGAGAGACCATCTGGGAATTACAACACACAAAATATTTTGAGTTAAGAAATAAAGTTTATTTGAAACATTTATTTTAAAATGAAGTATAAGCTATGTAAACCAGATTATTCCAAAGGCATATCTGTTCTGAATTGTGGAGTGAGAAACACAACTAATGAGTGCAGTGAAATAAAATATATTTTGAATAACTTTTGAAGCATTTTTTCTTGATAAATTTATAATCTCATAAAGACATGTATAATATCTAGGAGAAAGGTATTTTTGTATAAATGTATGTGTGGACTAATTAAAAATAGATATCAACTTTTAGGATTAATTACATGAGAGGATACCAGATGTTTCTGCTACTAGTAGCTTGATATTCCTTCATATCCAAATAAAAAAATAAAATATTTAAACATCTGCTCCCATAAAGTCTGAGTATACAGTATACTGTAATATGTGGTTAGACTTTTTTCTCTAAATTCTCTAAAACAGTACTGATTTTCTAAAAGTATAAAATATCTGACCACTATTTGTATATAAGTTCTGAAACTAGAACAACTTGCAGCTGCAATGGGGAATGAGAAGATTTTAAATTTTTCTGTATTTTTGTCCAAACTTTGGGCCAGATCTTCTTCAGCCAGTGTCTAAGTACCCAGCTGATGCTCCTGCTTGTTTGTGTCAATCAAGAAACTGACAGAAACAATAAGTATGAATTTTAACTTCAGTGATATCATAGAAAAGCAATTACAGAACCTGACAGGTTTTGGCTTCAGACTTCTAGGGTTTTTGCCAAACATGTAATCCCAGGAAATAGCATAATGGGCCACAAAACGTGCACATGTCAATTGTATTACAATATGAAAAGTACATTCTTTATTTACTTATTTCTTGCTTATGAAGCTAAGCTCTAAACTTAGCTACTACAAGATCTGTAGTAGTTCTGATAAGGAGTTTGATTTTGGTAGATGATGTTGAAAAAAATTGTTGAAAGTAGGATAACTTTAAATAGATTTCATTAAAACAAAAACAATATAAAAAATGAAATAAAATAAGAATTCTTTTTCCTAAATAAAAATGTCAGCTGCCTTAAGGATCATTTAAAATTATTTTTCAAGGCTATGAGCTGACCAAGAATATTGACATTTTATATCCTATCATCTTAGTTCCTAGAATGTGATTACAGAGTTTTCTCATTTATATCTATCTGAAACATACATCCCTGCAGCAAAAATGGTGAAAACTTAGTAGAGAATGTATACAAGAACATGTCCTTTTTTCTGTAGAACTATCTAAAGATATAAAAGAAGACTGTACATGCAGTGAAATGACAAAGTGAGCCCAAGCTTCTCCAGATAATATGAAACACCTCTTCCTTTAATAGAAATTATGACAATTTTTGCCCTGAGTTTCAAAACAGCTTTTCTTACAGGACCTATTTTTAGCTTGTGAACTGCAAGAATATGTTGTCCTACAAAGAGTGAAGTTTTTTCACATTTGCCTGAAGAGTCAGTTGTAACTAATTGAACTTACTTTTTTTTTCCCCGTGTCTTCCAAATATTCTCATTCAGCTGCATCCTATATTGAGAAATGTATATCCTCTCACAGTAACTCTAGCTTGGACATAAGAAGTTGGACCAGCATCTGTAAGAGAAAAATAACCCGTCTTTACATCATAAAGGATTCCACAAACATCTACTTATTTTTAAAAGTCTAATTCTTCATGGATTTTACTAACATCTCTCATTTATGATTAATTTCCTGCTGGTTTGACTTAGACTGTTCAAAAAGTCTCCCATAGTGTCTGTAAGGTCAAAGGACTCAACAAAAGAGCTCATTCTTCCCTCAGGCTGAAAGCATGAACTGTATCACTAGGTTTCTGGAAATTCCTAAGTTGAAGCACAAAACCAGGAGTACCCTAAGAGCTGGGGAGAACCATTTACTTCCATGATGTGCTAGCCTGGATTCTGTTTACTTTTTGGGATAACTTTTGTTTATCTGGTTAAATACAGCAATGTGCCTGGGAAACTCCTTTTGAAGACCTCACTTTAATCCAATAATACTTACAAACCATACAACCAAAAAGAAAAAGAAAAAAAAACACCACAACATTTTTGTCTTGATTCCTTTAAATGGAAGTGGTTTTCCTCTTCATTTTCCTTACCCGTTTTCTTCAAATCTTTCTTACTTAGGGACATTTAGCTTGATGAGACATCATCATTTGTCAGACTTTACTCCTAAAATACACAGCAGAACTCTTTTTTCTCAAGATGCAGTTTCACATTCTGTTTAGTCCTGTTTGTGTACAGGCTGCAACCAGGATGGGCAGCCCCACTTCCTCCCACTCTTGGCCACAAGTTTTTAAAAATTCCACTGGATACAGCAATGGTAAGACTGCTGGCTGAACTGGAGGAACTGGGTCCACCGGCTGATGGAAAATTAATCTTTTTTTTTTATTATTTGCTTTCCCCCTACTCCCCCTTCATGTGATTTACCTTGCAACAACAGTTTTAAAATATGACAGGAGGGAAAAGATGGATGTCTTTGCTTTTAGGAGAAAAAGTTACTTCCTGCTCATTTCTTACCAACAAAAGTAAAAATATATAATAGCATCTCCCTCCACCTGAGATAAAGCAATTACTTTATCTGAAAGTATTTTCCTATTACTGTCAACCATATCTAAATATTGACTATTGACTTGACTTCACAGTTTAGGTGCTCATTCTCAACATCTATCCAAATGAATATATCAAGCCACATGCCTCAAATTTAATAGCTAGATGGAAAAAAAGAAACAGCAATTTTGTAAGAGAGGAAAAGTGAACCTGTAGAGGCAGACAACTCTTTAAGTCCCAGATCCTATTCCTTCTACCTCTCCTAAAGATAAGAGATAAAGTAATGGGGTATTTTCCCTGCCCTCCCCTCTTGTTCTTGAGTGCTGCTTCTTTACCTCTGATGAGTCTCCAACACAAAATCTTTCTGCTTCTTTCTAACAGAAAACTCCCCACCTCCTTGTTTGCCTTTTCTCCTCCTTGCTTATGTGACCTGCATTGCCAGTTCGGCAAAAAATGAATATTTGGTATACCCTAAGAACTGCCACTTGGGATATTTTGCATCTGTCAGTTTTTAATATAAGTGAAATTATAACAAGAAAATGATTGTATCATTGGAAAGTTTGCATACAAAGCAAATACAGTAGATTGTACCAACAAATATGATTCTAGGTGAATTAAAAAAAGCACAGGAAGTATTTCCTCAGTTTTGAACTAAGGAGTAGGAGTAGATTTTTTTTTTTGCATTAGTATATGTCATTGGTAAGAAACACTTTATTGCAATAATTTAGGTAGTTTTATTGAACCAAAACTGTCATCTGCTTCTAAAATTATGATCAATTGTTTCTGTTTTAAAAAGAAGTTATTTTGTACTAGAGTATGTAACAGAAAATGTGCTTATGCGTATATACTTTGTTTTACTCTGAACACTGGCGCAAAATTACTCCAGTCAGATTGCCTCCACAGTTTGGTCCTGTTAACAGTGGACTTTTGACTGGTAAACAAAAAGGGCTTCAGTTTCAGCAGCAATAGTGATATTTGTTATTTGTAAAAACATTTTTGGTACATGTTCATCAAATTCTGATTGCCTGATGTTCAGAAAGGAAGGATATATAATGTGAAGAAGGCCAAGATAAAAAAGACAAATAGTTGGTGAAGCAGTTTATTGAAATAAAGAATCGTACTACTCCTATTAATTTACTTATTACAACTTAACTACTTAATTCATATTTTCAATGTTGCATTAGCTTAACTTCAGTATAGATCTTGGCACTTGAGACTAAGTATTAATAGAAAGCCATTCAAATAAAATTACCATGTAGACCAGTTACTTTTTCATCACCAAATTGCAATATTTAAAATTAACATAATTATATAATAACCACTTAAATAGACTGACATCTATTATCTGATGTGCTGGTGATATATGTCTTTCCATATGACTCAATCTCTTCTACTATTCATTGTTACTTAGAAAACACAGGAGTGAATGCAGTCGTAAGTAAACTTTTGATCTCTGCTGGCTCACCACACTATAAGACAGACCAGGGAGGGGTTGTGGTGAATTCGGAAATCCTTCAGGCTAAATTAAGGTGAAATGACATCAAACGATTGGTTAAACATTTTGTTTATGGCAGAAGCAACCTGAACTTGGAAGGCACTAACAGCAGGTCGTTGGGTTTCTTACAAGAATGGGCATGAAACTACATCACTAAACCCTGGTAAACACATGTAAGACAATAAGGGGAGCCCTCCTGGTGGGTCAGGAGGTTCAGAGCGGGACCCCCTTGCTTTCTAGGCTCCTTCTCAGAGAGGACCCTGGGGGTGGCTGGATCTGCTCCTAGTCCCAGACTTGGTCAAGGGGTTTCTGTCTTAAAGGGATGAGGTATAAGATTTATGGGGGGGGAAAGAGAAACAGAGGGAGAGAAAAGAGAAGAAAAAGATTTCACCAGTCCTGGGTCCAACACTGGTCCAGCCCCAGAGGCACACACAGGGCTTCTCATCTCTGTGCCTTTTACAGCCCAGTTCCTGCCTTTTTTCACGTCAATCACCCCCCCTCTTGGTGTTCTTCCCCCGAGGACTTGTGTAACTCTTGATCTTTTGCACAGATGCCATTATGGGGGGTTGTCGTGAGCCCCTTCCTCAAATAAACTGGGGTGACCTCTGGCCATACAGGCCGAGTTGAGCTGCTCAGTTCAGTGGGGTGCAGGGCCACGCGCCCTCCAACGACTTCCAGCGTCCCGTGTCACATGGTGTTGCTGTGCAGAATTTGCCTTGTGGCTGGCCTTTTCAAGCAAGGTCTGGTCCTCCCCTCAGCCACAAAAGCCAGGCCCCAGTCCCTGTCAGCCACAACAGGGGTTTAAGGCATTAACCCCCTCCAGTATCTCACAATCATCTGGAAAAAGACCTGTTCCAGAGGAGAAAAAAATTCTTGACAAGTTGATAAGAAGTCAATAGCATTTTGAATTTAAAGCAGGTAGTTAACATCCCATCAGCAAACTGTTCTACTCATTAAATGATTAAAAAGATCAGTGCTGCATTCCAAGGTTTTATCATGATACTTATCTCAAATGCTAGAAGAAATGCAGGCACATAGGGTTTGATCTGTTTCCTTGGAGACCCACAGCCTTAAAGCAGGGCTAGTTATAGGAAGAAACTCTATAGGCAGTACAATGATAGCTACTCAGTAACTAGCCCTAAACTCAGGTTCAAAAATCAGATGATGTGCTGAGGGAAAAAAACCAGCAGTGTCTGTCAGACAAATATATGCAACATCAAAAATGTAATACAAAACATTCAAGGTAACATTCAATGTGCAATACACACTGTTCAAGCTGTGTGTAGGGAATCGGTAAAGACAGCAAAGAGATGCTAATATTTGTTCACTGAGGTTCTGAGCTCTGGCCTGTTACTGCTGTGAGTATCTAGGTGAATAACTAAAGCTAGCTTGGGCATCTCAATACTATTTGGTGATCAGTTTCCACAGCTGGTACAAAATATTAAAACCATCAAAAAATGTTGACATACCATACAGAATGTAAGGAAATAAGCTATCACTATATTAGAAAACATCACTTCCAGATTTAAACTTTAAATAAAATTGTATCTTCCTGAGCTGTGCCAGTATCTTTAAAAGATACTCAAAATATGGTGTATCCTCCTGAACATACTGATAAAGATTTGTACATTGCAGTGCATCTATTCATTGAGGTGCTTAAGCACATGTGAAATCAAGAATGTTATTTATGTATTAGGCAGCATTAGCTTCCCAGTACTGTGACAATGAGGTAACATAACATCTCAGACAGCCCAAAATGTTTGGTAATATTTGGAGAACATCTGCTGTAGAAACGCAACTGTGTCTTGCATCTGCTATTCATTTCATGTCTTTATCAGTTAGTTATATTATGAAGTGCTCTGAAGTGATTGCATTTACAGTTACCATAAAAAATGGAGCAATTGTCTGATTGGTTCAGCTTATCTTTACTAGGGAAAACAAGATGTGCTAATGGTACTGCTACCAGGCTGAAATCCTGCCAGACTGTTAAAGGGGTCTATTCATTTCACATACTTAACTCACTTGATAACTCCAACTATCATTGTATTCTTGGATAGTCAAATTGTTTCCTATTTGCTAGCAATTACCAGTGGCTGTTAAAAAAAAATTAGGTGGGAGAAATTTAGATTACTTGATAAAAGCAAGGGAGGATTTTTGCACAGAGAACCTCTCAACAAACCATAATCTTGTCAGTTTTCCAGGCCTGGACAGAGAGATTTGGAATTAAATATTTATTATAAACTACAAAAAATAGATAAATATATGTGCCACAGGAGACTATAATGAGAGTTCTGTTTTTCTGTCCTGAATATTTACCTATATTTGCAATGTTTTTAATGGGACTGCCTAAAAATGATCGTTCTACAAGATGGAATAGTATCTGAGTTTCTCATTAGTATTGCATTATTCACCTCAGCTTCTGAAGGAAAAAAATAAATAGTGGACATCAAGATTTCAATAAGTTAATTTTCAGGAAACTTACATGCTCAACATCTTTAAGAAAGGGTTCTTTGTTGCTAATACTATCAAATGCAACTTTAAATTTGCAAGCAGAATACACAGTGAACAAGAATAAACTCAAAAAAGAATATGTGGCAAAAATAATAAAAATGCAAATGGAGTCTTTAATCACAAAAATAATTCATGTATCCCAAAAGTTTCTTAGCTTTTTTCAAACTTGTTCTTGAAGCCAGTAAACATTAGAAGCCATGGTACTGTACTGGTTTTGCCTAGGATGTAGTTAATTTTTTTCATGAATGCTTGTATGGTGCTATGTTTGGATTTGTGACCAAAATAGTGTTGAAAACACACCAATGTTTATTTACTGCTAAACAGTGCTTGCACAAAATCTGTTCTTCCACTGCTCTGCTAGCAAGTAGGCTGGGGTGCACAAGGAGTTGGGAGGGGACACAGCCAGGACAGCTGACCCCAACTGGCCAAAGGGGTATTCCAGACCGTATGACATCATGCTCAGCAATGAAAGCTGGGGAAAGGAGGAAGGGGGAATGTTTAGAGTTATGGCATTTCTCTTCCCAAGTCACCATTAGGTGTGATGGAGCCCTGCTTTCCTGGAGATGGCTGAACACCTGCCCATGGGAAGTGGTGAATGAATTCCTTGTTTTGCTTTCATTGTGTGTGCAGCTTTCTCTCTACCTAGTAAAATGTCTTTGTCTCAACTCACAAGTTTTCTCACTTTTACCCTTCTAATTCTCTCCCCCATCCCACTGCGGGGGAAGTGATTGCTCATTTGTGTTGTTTTTAGCTGTCTACTGGGGTTAACCCACAAAAGGTACTTATTTATTTATCTATCTATCCATCCTTTTAGGCATATTTATTTTTAATTTTTTATTTTGTAATATTTATTGGTGCCTTGCATTCCTTGTTTTATGCCATGGCATGCCTCATACACATTCTCAGACTAAATTCTAGTACTTCATATACTCAGGAAGAAAATTGTTATATATGAACAAAAGAAGAGATAGCATGCAACTGAAAATTAATATGCATTCAAAGTTATTATGATAAAAAGTGAAGCCTGAAGAATAGACAAGTAGAAGATATTCACAATCATACATCTTCTACACATATTTTTTTCCTAAGTGATGTCTTTGATGTGATTCACCCTGTTGTGCATAAGGATGGGATTTGTCTCACTTAGCTTAGACATGTCAATGTAAATGTGTATATCCTATCTAGTGACCTCATGCTCTCTTCATACCAAATAAAGAAAAAGAAAAATAGGCATTTTCAGAGACCAATTCATCTTATCCCAACACAGGCTTCTAAACAGATCAGGCAAACTGAACTGCAGAATTGCCTCCTTTTCACTGTCAACTATGTAAGGTGTCCTCAGTGACTCAGACATGGAAACAGCTGCGTTTACCTAAGGTGAATCCCAAGTAAGGAGACAGAAGCAAGGGGGGAAGATGGTACAGTGGGAAAAGGGAACTGCTAACAAATCCAGCTTTCATGCTTTTTTCTTCCATTTTTCTTTTTTTTCCCATCCTCTCCACCAGTCCTGAAAACAAAACTGATAAGAAAGACGCATCAGCATTGGTTTGTGCTTAGGGTCAGTCTAAATCATTTTTATTACCACTTTGTACAGTGAGTAGTCAAAATGGAGCCAGTTGTGGATATTGTGGCAAAACAATTAGACTCTGCATATGAGTATTATCATAAGCTCTTGGTTTATCTTAGGAAATTTCCCTGCTGCCCACTACAGTAATACACTTTCTACCCTAAAAGTAGCTGTATCAAACCCCTTTAATAAAGTATTTTCAGTCATGTATCATACAGATAATCAATGAAAAAATATAAGAACTGTGACTCAAAACCAATGCAGGCTACACACAAGTGTAACTTACCCTAGAAACCTCCCTTTCTTGGAAATCTACACCTTCGTGATCCCCTTTAGCCTGATACTCCTCTTCCTTCTCAGTTTATTTTACTTTGCATATTCTAGTTTCTATTACTAGTCTTACCTCAAAATTGTTGAATTTGTGAAACATTCTCATGTCAGGATGGAGAAAGAATCATTTTTTTAGGCATGTGAATTATTCAAAATTTGTGAAAGGATATACAGTAACAGAGGAGAACTCTTAATGGGGTTCAAGTTGTACACAGGAAAATATGGATGTTTTGTTTGCTTGATTGTTTGTTAGTCTTAGGATACCTGGAAGAGAGGCTATTATTAATTAAATAAATAAATAACCAAATAAGCAAGCTGGGTACTGGTTAATTACACAGGTTTTTTGAAAACAGTCTTAGACCAAAGTTTGTAACATTCAAACCACCTAAATGGATTTGCTGCACAATCCAGTATGTAGAATGCTGGGACGTCTGACAGGGTTTCAACACTGTATTCTTCTTGCCTTATTCTTCTCCCAATGGGCAGAACTCACCCACTTTATGTATGTATAGACATCAGTTACCTGCTTTATCAGTTACCTCCTTTATTTTTTCGTTCAGCAAGAGTGAGAAATATGTATGTTCTAAAAGTTCCTTGTTGTAAGTTACATAACATTATGTACCATATACGTTATTATCCTTTAACTTCACCTATACAGTTTCACTAGCTGGGTTCCCAGTATTAACAGTGGTTGATTAATCAAAACCAACTTTGCTTCCTCTTTTTATAGTGCTAGAAATATATCACAAATTAAATGACTCAGAGTACTGTTCCGTTTACCCAAAGTGGGAGTGAGTCTTTAATTCTAATTTAATTTAATTTAATGTAATTTAATTCAATTAATTTAATAGTAGGAAAGCTATAAAAATAGAGTTATTTGGGTTTGGAGGGGGGCGTTGCATACTTAATGGGGTTTATATTCTAAAGATGTGTAACTCAAAGAGACAGAATCCTAAACTATATTTTGATAGATTTTTATATAGACATACATATATATAAACATACATAAACGATATGCAGAAAGGTTTATTCTGTAGTATTATGCAGTTCATTAAGAACAGATCCTACTATGTTACACAGTGAAAAGGAATCTTATGGAAGAGAAGATGGCCTTTGCCACCAGACTTAGAAATGTTGGCAAGTATTTTTTAAGGAAATTTAACATTTCAAAATGTATTTTCTCAAATAATTTTCAATTTTTTCTTCAGGCAGTTTACTAGCGAGAATTTCTCCCTCTTCAGATATATATAAAAGACCCATTACAGAAGAATTTAAAAAGACTTGCAATAAATTCCATAATTCTAACAGCCAAGAAAAACTTCCCAGAAAAATTCTTTTTTAGATAGTGGAAGAAAACCATTTAACCAAAAGAACTGAATAACTAAATGTCAACATATAGCAAAAAATGAGCACATTATCACGATTAGGATTCTCAGTCATTTATTGTCTTTTTAAAATGTGTTAATTATTCAGTTTTTATGCGTACTTGATGCCAATTATTTTTATCCTGGAAACAGCTGTAGGAAAAGAACTAAATCCATAATGCCTGTATGAAAGCAAGTAGATGATGTGAAGGTGTTGCTTCGACAACTTAAAAAGAGTAAGCAAGAATTCAATTTTTTCTGTTTATAGCATATGCTGAATTGATGTTTCCACAATTCAAAGTAAGCTTGCAATTTGGAGTATTGTGTTTTGTTTTTTTTAAAAGGAAAAAAAAGAGATTCAAAGAAGATAAATATAAGTAGATCTTTCTAAATATGGACAAATCTGCACTGGAATTCTAAACTAGGTCTCATAATAACATATTAGAATGAGAGGGCTAGGCGAGAGGCAGTTTTGAGAAAGGAGACTTTTTAGCTCTTCCATAACATTTCCATTGCTATGTATCTCTTGGAACACAATTTTCCTCAAAAAGACAGACACAATTGTATTCTCAAATTGGAGAAATCATACTCCCATGACATGCAAAAAAGACAAAGGCACCAGGAACTCAACTATAACCATAATATTAGTGCATCCACTAAAGCCATTTCTGTGCAAAACCAATACTGTATGGGGTGGGAACAACAAAAAAAACCACAACAAAAAAAACCCAGGGTATATTGACAGCCATAAGGCTGCTATCGTGAGAGACAGCTCAGCTACAGAGCAGCAAGATATTCTCTCCAGGCTTATTCTAATATTGTGACTAGATCTAGTATGTTTTATGTAGGTGTACTGTGTTCTGTGGCAATGTTTTGGTAGCGGGGGGGCGTTAAAGGGGTGGTTTCTGTGAGAAGCTGCTGGAAGCTTCCCCCGTGTCCCACAGAGCCAATGCCAGATGGCTCCAAGATGGACCCGCCGCCAGCCAAGGCTGAGCCAAACAGCGATAGTGGTAATGCCTCTGGGATAACATTTTTAAGAAGGAAAAAAAGTTGTGGGACAGAAAGAAACGGGAGCCAGTGAGAGGTATGAGAACATGTAAGAGCAACAACCCCGCAGGCCCCCAGGTCAGTGCAGAAAGAGGGGGAGGAGACACTCCAGGCGCCGGAGCAGAGATTCCCCTGCAGCCCGTGGGGAAGACCATGGTGAGGCAGGCTGTCCCTCTGCAGCCCAGGGAGTTCTACAGGGGAGCAGATCTCCACCTGCAGCCCCGGGAGGACCCCACGCCAAAGCAGGGGGATGCCTGAAGGAGGCTGTGACCCCATAGGAAGCCCACGCTGGAGCAGGCTCCTGGCAGGACCTGCAGATCTGTGGAGAGAGGAGCCCATGCTGGAGCAGGCTTTCTGCCAGGACTTGTGACCCCGTGGGTGACCCACGCTGGAGCAGTGTGCTCCTGAAGGACTGCCTGCTGTTGAAGGGACCCACGCTGGAGCAGTTCATGAAGAACTGCAGCT
>JANZLQ010000013.1:18725128-18743560 GCA_026212715.1 Elanus axillaris
TCCTTTTACTATTACTATTGTCATTTTATTAGTGTTGTTATCATTATAATTACTTTCTTCTTTTCTGTTCTATTAAAACGTTCTTATCTCAACCCACGAGTTTTACTTCTTTTCCCGATTTTCTCCCCCATCCCGCTGGGGAGGGGGGGAAGGGGGTCAGCGGCTGCATGGTGTTTAGTTGCTGGCTGGCGTTAAACCATGACACAAAGGTTTATAAATTATACAGTTAAACTTGCAGATCCTGGGAGAAGGGGGAGGTTTCAGATTTTCTGAAAGTCTAAATTAAGTTTTTTTCACACTTACATGTTATTCCCATAGAATATGATTTCTAAATCCCAAATTAGCATAGCTCATAGGCTGTTAAGTTTAACAAATCACCACTCCTTACAACTTGCTTTCTTGAATATCTTGCATCACATGACTAACCCATAAGTGTAGTCAGCAGGGCTTCTCTCATGAAAAGAACTCTGCTAAAGCATCGTGACCTCCTTGTGAAAGTTAGACCAGTGTTGACTACCTTTGAGAATTTTAGCCAAATCACTTACAGGATTGTATTTTATCTTTGCATATTTAGCAATTTATTTACTACAAAACACTGATGCCAGGGGTCATGCAGGGGTGGCTGAACTGTTAAAAATTAATACTCTTTTAGGATAAGCTTCTTATTTCTCTTCACAGTGTTAAAACTCTGCCTCCTTCATAGCATTAACATACTATGCATGAAGTTCTTAGTCTGTATGTGGGTCACATTCCAAGAGTTCCTCCAACTCTGTGATAACCACACTTACATAGCCAGATAGTTTCTGTTCAAAAATGCAGTTTTCTTTCTGATTTATGATTTATTCACTCATATTATTACTAATTATTTCCAACTGATAATGATGAACCGCTAAGAATGTTTGAATCAGAATTGTGCAAACACAGACTAACTTCTGTCCAAAGCAGTAGTAATGAAGTATTATAAAGTCAATATGTAATTATAAAGTATAGTAAAATACTGAAAGAAAGTAGTAGAAGAAAAAAGCACTGCCAGAAGACAACTATGTGCAACTACTTTGCAAGTGGGACTATTTCAAATTTTCTGTGAAGTTAATTTTTGGTATGGTTTGGTTTGGTTTAATAGAAATTGTTTTTCCAATTAAATCCAATATTTTAACAAAAAATCCTGTGGTTTCAGTTAGTATTTGAAAACAAGAGGGAAGGAAAGATCTCGAATAAAGTAGTATTACAAACAAGAAGCTAAGAGATATCAATGACTAGATCTAGTTTCTGTTTTGTGTTTTAGAGTGGTTGTCATAACATTGATTTAACTTTTATGAAATGCCTCAAAACATTTAGACACACATACATAAAACCCACGTCCTTCAGTGTGAAGAAATAAACATAACAGATTGTTATTGCTGTGTAACATGATCTGAAGCCCATTGAGGCAAAGGAGAAATTGCTACTGGCTATGGACCAGATTCTTATATTTATTACTCTGAATGTTAGCTTGGTATTATTACTTGTAAAGGAGTCACTGTATAAAGGAATAAGAGAGGCATTTTGACTGTAAAATTTCAATTTCATTACAGACACTTGAAATTTTACAGTGGGATATGGAGTCAGGCTTTTGTTGTCTGTATTCCTAAAAATGCCAGAAATCTGACTGACATTTATAAGAATCTTGCCTGTGTATGGAATACTTGATCATGTCCTTTCTTTGTATATTTTCCTTACAGATGACCATCTAAATCAATACATAATACTGAATCAAAATTACTACACAGTATGGATGCATGAGGTTCTACATTTTTATGCATGGACTCATATTGTCTTGGATTATTATAACTTAAAAAAAAAAAAAAGTGAAAGAATAATTCACCTTGAAGGACAAAGCATGCATCATTTAAGAAAGTGCAATCTTAATTAATAAAAAATCTAAAATTGGGATAATTCTTTGTCCAGTGACTCTTAATAACACTGAGCTGCACAATGTACAGGAATATCAATTTAATGCCTAAGAATGTCATCTTCTTTTCTTCTTTCTTTTGTTCCTCTTTCTCCTTTAATATACTTTGATTTTTTTCTTGTCAGCTACAAAGTGACTATGAAGAATATTTTCAGAGGATCACAAAACATAAGAACTTAGAAATACTTGTACTGCCACTGGATTAGGTGCTGAAATAATTTTCATGACCCAGATCAAAGTCCAACTTTTATTGGCACTTAATGCCCAGAGCCCTGTAGGAGATTTTAACTTTATCTAAGTTCAGCCACAGAAACTCAATGCATTTCTCATTACTCTACTGTGATTTTGATTGGTGATAAATTAAATTTATTTCCCTGATTCAAGTATGTTTTTACCCTGACGGTAATTGGTAGGTGATCTCCATGTCCTTATCTTGACCCACAAGCCTTTTTGTTATATTTTCTCTCCCCTGTCCAGCTGAGGAGGGGAGCGATAGAATGGCTTTGGTGGGCACCTGGCATCCAGCCATGGTCAACCCACCACAGCTATACAAACAGGAAAATTACAATATGTTTTGTTCTGTTTCCCAGAGAAGTCTGTTATTTTACAATGAAACAACAACCACAGAGATAATAGGTTGAAGAAGTAAATGAGTTTAACATTCAAACTGGTTTCAGGACAATATTCTTCATTAACACTAGGTAAAGGCTTTTAATGTGAATAACTCTTAAGAGATTTAAACATTTATGCTCTTATATAGTCTTAGTGTTTCCTCCATTGACATTATTTAAATTGCCCCCAACTCAAAAATGTTGGAGATTTAGTAAGAGAACAGAGTGTTGGCCAGATGAATTTTTTTATATTCTTTGTAGTTTTAATCCTAAGTGTTTTGCACCAGGATTCAAACAACAGTTCCACAGACTCTTCCTGTTGCTGTTGGTTTAGCAGTAAATATACTGTATGAAATACAAGTATGTTTTAGTCTAAAAAACAGTTAATAAAATTGGATACCATGTGTCTGATGCACTGTATAAAAATCTTTAAATGAGTCTCAGTCACTTATACAGTAATGTAGTATACAGCTTAAACACCTATTAGAAACATAATCATTCATATACACTCATTCTCACTTTGATTCCTTATATTATACATGTCTTTAGTCAAGCATTCATATTGCATATCTTTTGGGTTTTCTACAGTGGTGTTTAAATGACAGTATTTTGGGAGAATTTGTAGGTAGGTATTTTTGAATAAGGAACACACTGGTGAGAAGCAAATTAAAAATTACAAACTTGCATTGATTTTGACAAATATGATAGAGATTTTGTTATATCAATGAGACATTCTTCATATATCTTTTTTTTTTATTTTGCATGTTAGTGTTTGGGAGAGGGTTTTAATTTCAGGTAAACTCTAAACCTAAATGTTTAAGAAATAACAGGCAAGCCAAAGAAGTACACAAGTGGGTTTACATCTTTTTTTTTTCTTTCTTTTTTTTTTCTCCAGTATCTGCCTTCAGGGGAAGGAGAAAGGGGAATTTGACAGGAAGTCATAAAGCTCTCTCTAACTTCAGAAACTTTCCACCTATCCTAACCTTCATCTTTCTTTTTGTGTCATCTATCGCTCGCTCTTGAAAACACAAGGCTCTGCAAGATTAAAAAGTTCATAGGTACACACCAATTAAAAATACGCATCGGATCTCTGCACATTTCCGAGACCAGGTCCACAAGTTCAGAGATTCTTTTGATGAAAATGAAGCCTGATCAGAAATAGAAGACCCTTAGTGAAACCTTTTAGTGTTTTTTGAAGTAAAAATGTGATATGTTTGTTTGACAAATAAAATGTCTTTCTTTATGCTGCAGTACATGTCAATGATTACTGTTCATTACCTCTTTGCCTATGATTGTGTTTGTACAAGTAAATAAAGCAGACTAAAATCTGCTGTCTGAGCCTGAGTTACAGCAACTTGCAACCCGTTTGGCGAACTTTCTTCCCCTCATAAATAGCTTAATCTGTACTGTCCATGAGGGTAACTTCTTGACTCACGGTATCTGTGACCATACTTGACCATTGCCTAAGAAACTGTTACTTGGCATTGGCCAAAAGCACGGCGAGGAGCATACTCACGCTTAAACATGCTAGAGGAGTGTACAATAGAATTTCACTTGAGCACTAGTCCTACTTAGCTCATTAACTTAGCTCATTAGACTTACAGATCAGGCTGCCTGGCCAGACAAATATCCTGCAATGTCTTGCAATGGGCAGGAAGAGAAGATGCAGTGATGTGTGCTGAAAGACATAGCCTTCTCAGACTGTCTGACACAAGAAGATATAGGAAAAAAAATTGAAGTTTGACAATTCAGTATTCATTGGGCTTATCCAGGAGCTTATGACATCCTTCATCACACATTAAAACATATAGGAGTTTTCCATCTCCTATACTGGTTATTATAAAAATCATTTAACACAAATGATGATTCTCTGTCATTTTAAGACTGCCAGCTCTTTTCTGGCATTCTGTTTTGGAGGACAAATGGATGTAGAGTTGAAAGAACAATTTAATAAAATCATTTTTAAAAAATTCAGCTCTGATGATGAAAGAATAGTCCAACATATTAAAAGGACTTTGTTACTAGCATCATTCCTTTGTCTTACTCTTTGTCTTAAGCTGTGGAAGGCCCTGGAGAACTTTAATCTCTAACGGGTATCACACTGGATAAAAGGTACCAAATTACTAAGCTAGTGGCAGAGCATCATTTGTCTAAAGCACAGAGTACTTCAGTATTAGGTGATTAAACAATATAATAGTGAATGAAAAACTCTAGGAGTTTATTGGTACAACCCTACCATGATTAGCAGCCTGAGCAATTAACTCTGCTGCCAGTGGTAGAGGGATTGTCCTGCAAACACCTGTGTCACTGAAGGAGTCAGAAGTTTTCCACTGGCAGAATGCATTCCTCTCTATTAATGCTGATTATGCTGATTAGAGACACCAGCATGAAGAGGACAGTGAGAATAACCAGGCAAAACAAGAATGTCAAGCACCGAAGTGTGCAGGTATTTCATATAAAGACTCATGGTAACATGGTATCATTATTGCCAGGAGAGTTTACAGCTCAGATCAAAGATGCAGCCTGGGTTCCTTGAAAATAATCAGTGTGACTGTCTGCTACCAAGGGAAGTAACTCCTTATTGGCAAGCAAAGAATATACTAATCCAGCATTTGATTATGACTAAGTAGGTACAAGGAAAGTAGAACATAACTCCTGGATAGGATCAGCAATCACCTATATAAGGTAGGGGATAAAGTTCTCTGGATTTGGGAGCTGCGTGAGGCTCTTGGGCATGCAGGACCCCCAGCCAGGATGAAGGGCAGGCAGTCCCGCAGTCCTAGGCATCAGGCACCTCCCTGGGGACTGGCCAATGCTGGGCTGGGATGTGGGCCTGTAACTGGGCCTGGCTCAGCAGGACCCACAGCTGGGCAGGGCTGGGCTGTGGGGAGCTGGACACTGGCCCTGCTGGGGCATCACTGGGGCAGGGGCCAACAGCCCCAGGGGGTTGAAATGGGGTCCTGGGCTGTGAGCAGGGTGGGAGGAGCCCCAGGGGATGTGGGCAGGGACAGTCAGGGCTGATGATGCCCTCAAAGCCCTGACACTACTTTCACGATAAATTACTCATGCATCACATTACAATTCTTAAACATGAGAAAAGACCTGAAGAGTTCACAGTTGAGAGGAAAGAGGAATTTTCCCCCTTAAAGGAAATTTTCCTGATAAAGCTTTTCATGACAATACATCTAGGTAGTTAAAAGAATTTTACTTAGAACAGGTAAAAGCATTTTGGAACAGAAATTAAAGAAATAAGTAACTTCAAATAATTTGGATAATTTATTTGTAGCTATCAATAAAACCTGCTCCATGCAGTTTGGAAGGCACTCCTGTTGGAAACAGTGAGAGCCTTATGTATGACGTTTTGCGTAATCAGTAATTTAAATGGCAAGATTGTGGTCTTAAGAAAGAGAGAGGAGGAGAAAAGAGGCACCTAAAGCTGATCTAGTTGAATGTCCTTCGTGATTGTCCTGGTTTCAACTGAGACAGAGTTAATTGTCTTCCTAGTAGCTGGTACAGTGCTATGTATTTGAGTTCAGTAAGAGAAGAATGTTGATAACAGTGTGATGTTTTCAGTCGCTGCTAAGTAATGTTTATATTAAGTCAAGGATTTTTCAGCTTCTGATGCCCAGCCAGCGAGAAGGCTCGAAGGGCACAAGAAGCTGGGAGGAGACACAGCCAGGGCAGCTGACCCAAACTGGCCAAATGGCCCATTCCAGACCATGGGACGTCACATCTAGGAAATAAACTGGGGGGAGTGGGGGTGGGCATCGCCGCTTGGGGACTAACTGGGTGTTGATCGGTAGGTGGTGAGAAACTGCATTGTGCATAATTTGTATATTTCAATCCTTTTATTATTACTATTGTCATTTTTATTATTGTTATCATTATCACTATTACTTTCTTCTTTTCTGTTCTATTAAATGGTTCTTATCTCAACCCATGAGTTTTAATTTTTCTTTTTCCTGTTTCTCTCCCCCATCCCCCCGAGGGCAGGGGGGAAGTGAGTGAGTGGCTGTGTGGTGCTCTGTTGCTGCCTGGGGTTAAACCACGACAGTGATTCAGTGTCAGTACCTTACAGTGGAGCTCTGACTTGTCCTCTGAGAGGACTAGTCCTTCCAATGACTATATAGATTAGCTTCATAACTCAGCCTCTGGCACTATGTCTGTGCTAATAAACTAAATAAGGCCAAGACAGAGGCATGAGCACTGGCCAATGATGATCCACACTGCTCTACTGTTAACATTAACATTGGCATGGCTTTAACCTTTGCTAGCTAGCACACTCAGGATACAGCTAGGAGTTAGCACAGACCACAGTTATTTCCAAAAGGCTGTCTGGAGGTGACCATCCTGCTACAGAGGCCAAAGCTGTTTTACGCTGTCAGCATGGCCAGACTGTGAGAGCTGGGCTGTCAGTCAAAGAGAGAGTGCCAGAACTCTGTATTTCAATGTATTTCAATGTATACTAAGTATACAGGAAAGGCAAAAGAATTTGCTTTGAGTTGGATAACTAACTTTTAGACATGTAACATTAGGTCAGAGATATGCCAAAGTATTCTAGAATTTACTGGATTAATATGTATTTTACACACCTGAAACTGGAACTCTGAAAAGGAAGTAGGTTACTAATATCCATGCTTTAACTTGGGGACAGAATGACATTGAATCCAGATCTGAGTAACATGTCACTCCTTTCTCTGATTACTCTAAATGCTTCTCTGTGTATTAAAGACAGTAAAAAAAAAAAAAAATTGTGCAGAACCTCATATCTTTAAAAAATATGAACAGTACCTACCTATCCAAAAGGTGGGCATTTAGAACCTATATAGAAAACTTGCACTTGCACAAATTGCAGGAAAACTTCTATTAAGATTAGGGAATGTGAAGTCATTTGACAGGTCATCTGTGAAGGTAAAGGACTAATGCATAAACACATTCTTCAATATTTTGTCCAAACAGAGGCAAAACACCCACCACTGATTATTAGCCTTGCCTATAAGCAAAAAGTGAAGTATGAACTCTCCAACCATCCAACTGCTATATCAGTGCTGCTTGCACTTAAATGAAAACTGCTTTTAGCTACTCAAGCTTGTTTTTCATTTGTACTAGGGCTTATTCCTATCTTGCTGCCTCAAATATTTTAGCATTCCCTTTATCAGGAGAACTTAAAAATTCAATCGCTGCTTTAGGCAAGCCAAATAAAGTCAATACCACGATTATTGAATTACAATTGCACCAGTCATAAAAGTCATCTTCTTTAACTGAACACTAACAAAACAAGCCCAGTGCATGAACAGCAACGACAGTGTCTCATGTTAAGGCACTGTGTGGCCTGGGGGCTCTCTGGGGGCTGGGAGCTTGGGGTGGGGTACAGTGAGACCCTGCCCCACCACCCCATCCAGGAGCAGGGCAGCCCAGGGGGCACTGGGGGCAGAACCAGCCCTGGGCATCGGGCACCTGCCTGGGCATGGGCCAACACTGGCCTGGGATGTGGGTGGGCCCCACGGCTGGACAGGACAGGGCTGTGGGGAGCAGGAGGGTGGCATCACTGGGTCAGGGACAGGTGGCCCCAGGGGGCTGAAATGGGGTTGTAGGCTGTGGGCAGCTTGGGGGAAGCCCTGGGAGAGGCTGGACAGGGGAAGAAATGCCTCTTCTTGCCCTCAGGCCCCTGACATCTTGTCCTTCATGGAGAACTGCAAAAGAACTAAGAAATCACTGACATTTCTAGCAACCTCATTCTAGCATGATGCAGCTGGGCAGACAGTACAGATATGACAATGGGAACTTTTTATTTAAAAATTGAAAAAAATCCAACAAGGAAAACAGAAGTTTTTTAAAAAACACAAGGCATACCTCATAAACAGAATTTCATCTTCAGTCTCAAAATTAACTTCGTGAAAGCAAAAATCTGTTGCTTTGGCCCGTTATTTGTTTATAGTTGAACTTGTCAACAGGGAGGTCTTATAAGCAGAAATTAATTTTAAACAGACAGAAACAATACAGATCTGGGAGAGTGCACTGCATAATTTTCTAGCCTGAACATAATCAATACAACTGTTAACTAAAAGTTCCAGTTGCAGGACTATTTTTCAGTTCCACTGTTTTTGGTGTTCTGCCTTCAGTTACATTTATGCAACCTGACTGAAAGTAATGGAGTTGCACAAGCGAATATGAAGGTAATACTTGACCTGCAAAAATCTTTATTATTGGTGATCCATGAGTCAGAGAGAAGACAAATAAGCTTCCAAATCCCAGTCCTAATTTAAAGGGCTGGCAGTCAGAAAAGCATTTCAATTGTAAACTGAATGAATTTGATTGAGAAATTACAGGGGAAAAACCTATAGAATGTGACAATAATATTTTTGTAGAGTTTTCAGAATAGCCTTGCACTTTAAGAATTAATCCCATCCTGCTGCTTATTCCCTACTTGAAGGCAAAATGCTCCATTTTGGTATTACAATTGGTTGCCATAGAAATGATAATCAGGTCAAAAAAGAGAAGGATTATGATTTCAGGTGGGGCATAAGCTGCAGGAACCCTTGACAAACAAAGCCTTCTTCCTTGTATCAGTCAGAACAGAAATGTTATAAATATTTTTACATGCACACACATATATATATAAATGAAGTTAAATAGCATATTTTTTATTTTAGAAAAAAACAGCTCCATTTAGTTGCAAAGAAAGGGTGATGGGGTAGCACATTGCTTTTAAGACCCTAACTGTGCGAAAACAAATTATAGACCAGGTCTTAAAAGTTAGCACACACACACACACAAAAACCCAACCAACCCAACCACAAACACTCCCCTCAAACAGACAACCCCCCCCCAAAAAAACGAAACAAGGCCCCCAAATCCATAGATATCTTTATCATATGAGACCTACAGATTCTCAAGATTTTTTTCTTTTCTGTTCTTCCTGTCTTTGCCTTAAAAAACAAGAACATGTAGTTAAGATTTTTCACATAATTAGATATTACTGGCTTTTAGTAATTGTGAAGGAAAGAACCTGGAGCATATCAGAATTATTTATATGCTCAAAAAAAAAAAAAAAGTCATAAAAAGCACTTTTAACTACTGCTGTACTTACACCACTGATTCTTATTTGGGTGGCCCACCACGAGAATGCAGCTAGCCTATGGCATGTAGTTATGTGCCTTCTGACTGCAAGGCACATTGTATTGGGTTTTATGGCAAGGTTTTGGTAACGGGAGGGGGTTACAGGGGTGGCTTCTGTGAGAAGCTGCTGGAAGCTTCCCCCATGTCCAACAGACCCAATGCCAGCCAGCTCCAAGACAGACCTGCTGCTGGCCAAGGCTGAGCTCGTCAGCGACAGTAGTAGCATGTCTGGGAGAACAGATTTAAGAAGGGGGAAAAAACTGCTCAACTGCAGCCAGAGGGAGGAGTGAGAATGTTACTGAAATCCGGAATAAAACTCCTTAACAGCAATGAGAATTTAAGAAGCAGGCATTCCTTTATTGCAGCGCTGAGCACATGGGGGATCACTCCACCTAGCGTGTGCACCTGGCCAGCCTAACTATGCAGGTTAAATACACACCCGTTATACATATTCATTAATTATGCAAATGTCCTTAACACAGGCACAGTACAATTCTTGTCATCATATATTAGATTACATAAACGTACATTCTATGTTAATTCTTAAATTTGACCTTTCTAATGATTGGTTCTTCAGTCACACCATCTTATTAATATTCTCATGCTAAAACAATCATTGGTTGATCTCACATAAACCATTAACCAGAACTTTGATCAAAGTAGGGTTTCCTAGCAACAAACTGGTGACCATAACGGTCTCCTTGGTCTCCTGAAAAAAAACAATATAGATCAATTATTCTTTGCCAAAGTCACTGTGGTCAACTGATTTTAAACAATGCTTGAATCTTTATGGTTACACATAGTACATTTCTTCAAGTTTCTATGGTTAACTATCAACAATACTTATGATTATGCTTAGCACATTTTGTAATGTTCCTAAATCTCTGTAACTACATTACAAATATCACATGCCTATTTAACAATCAAACTTTTATCAAAGTACTTGCAACAAGAATATGTGAGAGAAACAGCCCTGCAGACCCCCAGGTCAGTGCAGAAGGAGGAGGAGGTGCTCCAGGCGCCGGAGCAGAGATTCCCCTGCAGCCCGTGGGGAAGACCATGGTGAGGCAGGCTGTCCCCCTGCAGCCCAGGGAGGTCCATGGGGGAGCAGATCTCCACCTGCAGTCCAGGGAGGACCCCACGCCGGAGCAGGTGGAGGTGCCCAAAGGAGGCTGTGACCCCGTGGAAAGAGGAGCCCATGCTGGAGGAGGTTTTCTGGAAGGACTTGTGACCCTGTGGGGACCCACGCTTGAGCAGTGTGCTCCTGAAGGACTGCAGCCCATGGAAAGGACCCATACTGGAGCAGTTTGTGAAAAACTGCAGCCTGAGGGAGGGACTCACATTGGAGAAGTTCATGGATGACTGTCTCCTGTGGGAGGGACCCCACACTGGAGCAGGGGAAGTGTGATGAGTCCTGCCCCTGAGGAGGAAGGAGAAGCAGAGACAACTTGTGGTGAACTGACCCCAACCTCCATTCCCCATCCCCCTGTGCTGCTGAGGGGAGGAGGGAGAGAAATTTGGGAGTAAAGTTAAGCCTCAGAAGAACGAAGGCGTGGGGAAAGGTGTTTTATGATTTTTGTTATTCTCATTATCCTACTCCGATTTGACTGGTAACAAATTTAACTAATTTCCCCAAGTTGAGTCTGTTTTCTCCATGACAGTGATTGGTGAGTCATCTCCCTGTCCTTATCTTGACTTCAGCCAACCTGATATCTGCTGAAGGGACAACTCAGCAGGACATTAGAAATCTAGGAGGTTCCTGGAGTGCCTTGATGGTAACTTTCTTCTCCTCCAAGTGCTAGAGGAGCCAATGAGGAGAGGTGCACTGTTGGGCCTCATACTTACCAATAATGAGGGGCTTGTTGGGGATATGAAGGTGAAAGGCAGCCTTGACTGCAGTGACTGAGAAGGTGCAGTTCAGGATCTTGAGGGTGGGGAGGACAGCAAAAAGCCAGATGACAACACTGTATGTCATGAGAGCAGATTTTGACCTCTTCAAAGATCTGCTTCAAAGAGTCTGATGGGATCAAGCCCTGGAGTGAAGGGGGGTCCAAGAATGCTGGTTAATAATCAAGGATCACCTCCCCCAAGCTCAAGAGAGTTCCATCCCAACAAATACAAAGTCAGGCAAAAATGCCAGGAGGCCTACATGGATGAACAAAGACGTCTTGGTGAAACCCAAACACAAAAAGGAAGCTTACAGAGGGTGGAAGAAAGAACAGCTAACCTGGGGAGGGGGAGGGAAGGGGAGACGAGAGGAGAGAAGTTATGAAGTCGCTTTGGGCCTTTATCTCATCTTGAATAACAGAATATTTGCTAATGGTAACTGTAACTGGCTGACAAAATCAGGTTTATGTGGATAAAACAGGGCAGGGCTTGAAAATCACTATGTACCCAGTATGCAAGTCAAGCAGAAAACAGATATGACTCTGTAACCTATTTCTTCTCTTGAGGGAATCATTGATTTTCTTGAGGCTTTCTATGTCTTTATGTAGACTGGAAGAGCCATAAAAAAATAAGAATAGTCTAGAGAGAGATATGGAATAAGGACCTTCACTCATCCTTTGCAAACTCTCTAAACTTGAGTGTGATAACTTTTCATCTGTCTTTTTCCCTTGTCCTGTGAGAAGAAAGTGGAAAGTATTTCCACCCAGTCTTACCTAGCCTAATGAAGAGGGTATTTCCATAGGTGAGGTTGGTTCCTCAAGTCTTCCAAATGAGGTACAGGCTCCCTTCTCCAATATCCACTATAATAATGCTCATTATTGTTAAGTTTTGGTATACATTTCTTTCCATTACTTATTCTCTTCAGTGCTCTGACAATTCTTATTTCACCTTTTTATTATCCTCCTTGAAATAATCTCCCTTTATTTGACTATTATTATAATTTCTTCCCTGGGCTACTAACATTTTCTCTGCAGTTTCCTAGGATGACATTGACAAGCATCTGCAAAGCATATTTGTGATGTTTCCATTTTTCACTCTTACTTTCACATTCTTATTAGAGGCTAATACTGAAAGTTATGTTACTGCTGTATTCATTTATTTGCCAAACATATCACTTGTGGATTTGGTATGCATTAGTCATATTTTCACTAGTAATTTTAGAGCTGATATCAGAAAGTTAAACATATCAAAGAATGGATTAATTATAAGGGAAGATAAAAACAATTGTCCTCTGAATTAGTGAATAAAAAATGACAAGGTGTAAAAATGTTTCATTATTGGTTGTCAGAATCAGGACTGGTGATTAGCTCCATAAATTCATGAAAAACTAAATGCTGTTAATGGATACAGGTTTTTACACAAGTATGATATCCAGACAGTCTCCTAGAACAGCATATTAGATGTATAAGATATGTTCAGACATCATTTAGTGGTGGAGTTTGCCTCCAGTGAGTAACAAAAATCAGTGTAAATTAGGCAAAGAGCTTCACTCTAGGATTTTTTTTTTCCTTTTTTAAGTGGTATGCATGAAATCTGTTTACTAATGAAGTGAAAACTGATGTCAGATGGATAAGGAACACCACTGACATCCTTAAAAATATTTCAGGACAGTTAACATCTCTAATCTGTGAAAGTCAGAACTAAATTCCAGATCTAATTTTCTCACCTGGAAGAAAAACAATTCTATTTCATCCATGATCACAGGAGAAATCTCCAGAAACCACACTGCTAGGCAAACTGGGATTTTGCTAAACCTGCATTAGTTGTATGAATAGTGTATTTCTTCTTTTCCTCTATTGCAACACTGGTTGCAAGACTGTAGTCATACTTCATTGTCCAACATGCTAAAGTGAGTAGTAGACCTGAGATGAGTCAGATTATTAAATTTGTACAGATGCATTGTCTGCTTTGTACATACTTGTTAAATCTGAACAGGCAGAAAAAATATTTTTATTTTCAGTTTATAAAGGTTACAGTACAGCAGGCTAATTCTTAAGGACCAATGATCAAATGGGCTTAATGGTCCTCAGGAGCGGTTTGGGTGAAATTAGATGCTCATTAATTGGGAAAAAACATCCATCTTGTTTGTTGGTCTTTACATGTCTTAAATCTATGACCTGGATCAGACTTGCATTGATCTCCTTCATGATATGGTACACAGCTATTACAATTAAAGATGTGAAATATTCTTTTAAATACTTATGCCAATAAACCTTTTATTTCAGTCATCAAAAACCTCCTTACTTACAGCCGGCAATGATAAACAAGAAAATGCTAATCTCCCCTGTTTGATATTTCAAGCTAGGAATAGAGCAGTGAATAAACTTGGCCTTGACAAAACTTTAAGTAGATAAACTGTTTTTACTTCAGTCTACTTTCAAGAAAAACAGTGCTTATAATTCCTTGTAGAATACTGACTTCTCAAAATTGCAGTGAAAATATTAAGTGTTTAAGAGTTTAGAAATATGTATAACGTACTAGTTCCATTAGGTGATGTAAGACACAGGGATAATGTGACAAAAAGTATCTCTGACACATTAAGAAAAACTTTGTTACAATGATGTTCTATCTTTATTGACTTTCATCACTAAAATGACTAAACCCTGTGCTGTTATTTGAAGTCCATTTAAGCAGGACTATTAGTTAAAGTTCTTTTCTACTTATCCTGGTTTTTTTTACTTTCATTTCCCCCTTTTTTATTGTGACAGCACAAGCATTTGACCTAACTTACAGACAAGACATCCACCTGAAAAGAACTTAGAAAGAGAATCCTCTCGGACAAATCAATATCCCTACTTAACTCACCGTTGAGCTGCAAAGAGCTCTGTGGAAGGCTATGTAAGTATAGGAAAAAGTTGGAAGAGAGAATTCAGTTTTGGCAGCAGTGTTACCTTTCATATATGTCAAACTGATACATCCTTACCAAGTCAGTCACAGTTTGCCTTTCTGATCTACCTAAATTTCCTTTCACCTATTGATTAAACTGACAGCTAGACCTTTGCCTGGCAGCTGGCAGCTGAATGATGTCCAGCTGAAAGAATTTTGTTGCAGTTGTGTTGATTTAAGTAAAATTTACACATTACGACAATTCATAGAATGCAATTTTTTTCCATGTTTTCATCTGGAAAGTGTAGGCCCGTGTTTTAATGAGATTTGTTTTGGTTTATGGTGGCATTTTGCTCATTTGCTTGTTTGTTTCTTTTAATTTCAAAGTGTTTTATTTGTCTGTCAGTATCCTCTGTCCAACAATCATCTAGAATCTCCACTGTAATGCTCCTAGACAAACTCTCACACTTTGTAGAATGGATTAAATCACTCATAAAATAGTGATGACTTTGACACATAATATGATATAGAGCAATTTATCTGCTCTTAAATTCTTCACCATAATCTAAGAATTTCTTTTTAAAGTCCAAAACATTCTACATTAAATCTGTAAGACTCCTGTAAGGGCTGTGTCTGTACATATAATCTATCAAACATTAAAGTTTTATACCTAAACTTTTAAATTTTAAACACGTACTTACGATTTTAACACACTGTAATTTGCCTTTCATTTTGAACTACAAATTGAATCTTTTGTATTACTGCTCTGTATCTGAATATGACGTTCTGTGGGCCTCTATTAGTTTTGATGTGTTACCATGGAAACTGGAGATAGAGAAAGAGGAGAATACGTTTGTATGCTTAACCACAGTGAGTTACATTCTTTTCCACATTTCTGTGAAAGAAATCAGTGACTGAACGTAGAGACAAAAACTTATTCTTAGAGATAGGCCATGGCCATAGTACAACATATATTTTTGGCAAGATGGAAGGTAGTACTGGTTTATGCTGTATTTGCATTAAAGGCTGCTGTTTATACTAAGAGCAAGAATGTCACTGACAATGGCAGTTTAAGCTGTCTGAAATCCTTAACCTACCTACCCAGCCCAAACGGAGCATGAGTGAAAAGCGAACCCACAACAAATTGTGCTGCATGGTGAAACATCAGAAAACACCTGCTGCTTCTGAACAGAACCAAAAATTCATCTCCTGGAGCCTATTGAAATGCTCTCAGCTTACAGTGATATTTTGCCCTGATCAATGTGGATTAAAATTAAAATAGTGATGAAAGTGTTCAAACACTTCAAAGTATTTATCAGAGATAGCTTGTCAGTCAATTATGTGCAATGTTTAATTACTTTTAAATTACCATGCTAGAAGGATAAATTTAAATATTCATGCTGAGAGTGTGGGTTAATATTTGCAATGAAACAAAAAAGAAAGTAAATAATCTCTATTTACCTCAGTTATAATTCTGCAGGGGAAAGTATGCTAGACTGAGTACGAATAAGGTTCAGTGCAACAGAAGCTAAACTAAAATACTAAAGAAATACCCTAAGAAAAAGAAAAAAAGAAATTGACTGCTTTGGCACATATTGAAGTGGCAAGGACCTTGAAGTTATATTTAATAATAAAAGTAGTCTGCATATTCCCATTGGGTTTATGTGTTATCTATCAATGTTTTCACATAGGAGCATGAATCAGTAAGAAACATTTTAATTTAAAGTGATGCAAAGTGGTCCCAGTGCAAACAGAGACATTGAAAAAATGATTAAGCTATTGAAAACTGTCCAAGTACTGAATTTTAAGATGACAAAGTATATAAAAAATCATTATGCAATGATGGCAGTTGTGATTGAATCTAGTAGATTGAATCTAGTGCGCAGTACAGTTGCTGTTATTATCTTCATCTTTCACATAAAGACAAAAATCTTACAATTCTCAGTTATTCAGGTAAATTACTTTGATATTCAAACATACTTTTTGGAGAACTTTTTTTTTTCCTCCATTTGTAAGGCAAACAATTTTTCCCAATTCATATGAATCACTTTAACATCACTGAGCTGATGTCAATTTCCATTACCAAGGAACAGTACAGAAGCATTCAGACCACTCTGAGTTTATACAAGGGCTGTATTGCCTTCATCATACTGATCAGGAGACAATACTGTTCTGATTAGATGGTATTTACCTGTAGAAATTTCTTGCAGACTTAGTGTTCTGAAGCACTGAAATGAAATATTCCTGAAAAAAATAATACTTTGAAAAGGTTTTTAATGAAGAAAAGAATCTTGTGAATCCATAAAATTCATGCTGGAAATAACTAGTATGTTACATCATGTAAGTTCTCATTACACTATTCTGAAAATAATTGAGGATTTTCAGTGAGAGAAAGTTCCACACATAGGCATCATCTTTCTTGTTCAATTTGACTTTCTTGCAGATGGGCTTAGAAACTGTTCCATTATTTGTGAGATATTATGGTACTGCATACACTAAGGATCTCCTGTCTCTTTGGTAATATCATAATAATCATTCTAAGATGCAATATGAGTACTTCAAATTGCAGGTTTCTAGTAGTGACAGTAAAAAGTCAGATCAGGTAATTCAATCATAAAAGAGGTCAAATTTAACTGCTTTCAAGTGTGATGTTTTAAAGAGACTGTAATGTACAATGTAGACATTTAGAGCATGAAAAATCTTCAGTTTAGATTATTTTATCTTACATTTATTTCATAGAGTATTTTATCATTTATTGCACATGCAGTCAAGGGGGTAGGCTGTTAAATTAAATAAATAGGAAAAAAGTAAAAAACCGACCTAAAAATATTTTTTCAATATAGTTACACAGTAATTATTTTTTTAAGATATCTGCATTTTATCCCTTCCTGCTTCCAAGACTTTGTGTTTTAAATACTCTATCTTTAGGGCTCATAAATCCATCAGTAAGAACTGATAGAGCACAATATTAATAGTTTGTATTCTTTATAGAGGAAGCAGCTACTAGTAGTCAAATTCACATTTTTTTTAGAATTGCAACATCAAAACTTACAGACAGATACTATTTTAAAAGATCACTGGCAGGATTAAAATAGTACTACATTTAGGTTGATAATATTTAAAAATATCGTATCAGATGAACTTGCTGTATGACAACAGATTTTTATTTTTACTAGGTCGAATTTTCATTGGTAGGGGAAATAATACCTACTTTATATTGTTCTATTAAGAATTTTTAAAACAAATTCAGATTCAGTGCAATTACATTTTCTTCCACATTTTGTGATAAAAAAACCAAGAGGGCTTAGGTTAAGAATATATGACTATTTTTGTCTCTTACAGAGGAATAGATACATTTCAATGCACTGAAATCTATCTACCGCTGATGCTAAGATTTTTTCCCCAAGAAAAATGAAAATGAAACCTATTGTCTTTTATATTTCATGAAAATGATCTCACAAAAGAAGTTTGATGTGACTATTCTTCCTGTAAAATCTAGCAATTTTTGCACCACCCTGGTTGTTCTGGGGCTACCTTCTTTTCAACTATTTTTTTGTCGGACAAAGCATTTGATAATACATAAAGTTTCAATTTTTACCATTTGCCAGGATAACAGTCACAGAAATACCATCAAAATTGTTGCATACTTACAGAAAGTGTAACCAATAGATCTGTGTTCTGCAGTTTGAATAAATTCTTACCTCTGCTCTCTGTCAATGATGCCAGCACATTGAGGGAGATAATCCCTTCTTTCTACTCAGCACTGCTGAGGACACAGCTGGAATTCTGTATCCAGTTCCGGGCTCCCTAGTACAAGTGAGACATGGACATACTGGAGGGAGTCCAGCAAAGGGCCACAAATATAGATGATGAAGGGACTGGAGCATTTCTCATATGATGAAAGGGTGAGAGAGCTGTGACTGTTCAGGAGAAGAGGAAAGAGAAGGGAAGGGAAGGGAAGGGAAGGGAAGGGAAGGG
>JANZLQ010000013.1:18757609-18795305 GCA_026212715.1 Elanus axillaris
ACGAGGTATTCCAGACCATGGGACATCACATCTAGGAAATAAACTGGGTGGTGGGGAGTTGGGATCACCGCTCGGGTACTAACTGGGTGTCGATCAGTGGGTGGTGAGCAATTACTCTGTGCATATTCCAATCCCTTTACTATTACTGTTGTCATGTTATTAGTGTTGTTATCATTATATTTACTTTCTTCTTTTCTGTTCTATTAAACTGTTCTTATCTCAACCCATGAGTTTTTCCCAATTTTCTCCCCCATCTCGCTGGAGGAGGGGGAAGGGGTGAGCGGCTGCGTGGTGTTTAGTTGCTCGCTGGGGTTAAACCACGACACTTATTGAGACCCATGAGAAAGTGATAGTCTTGATTGCACAGGGGAGGTCCTCCAGGCAATTGCTGCTATGTAATGAGAGGCAGACCGAATTTCAATTCCTAAATCTGTTTCATGCTTCTGCAGTTTCTAAGGCTGGATCTTACTGACATAAAAAATATCTCTGTACTATGAACAAAATCTCTGCAGCCTCTATAGTCTTTCTTCACTAAAGGATAGGTGGTGTGATTTATCACCAGTAGGGAGGTAAACATCACACAGCCGCTCACTCGCCCACAGTGGGATGGAGGAGAGAATTAGAAGGGTAAAAGTGAAAAAAACCCATGGTTTGAGATAAAAACAGTTTGACAGGTAAAGAAAAATCTGTGTCCACAAGCAAGCAAAACAAGGAATTCCTTCAGCACTTCCCATGGGCAGGTAGGTGTTCAGCCATCTCCAGGACAGCAGCGCTCCATCATGCCTAACGGTGACTTGGGAAGACAAACGCCATCACTCTAAATGTCACCCTTTCCTCCTTCTTTCCCCCAGCTTTTATTGCTGAGCATGATGCCATATGGTCTGGAATATCCCTTGCGTCAGTTGGGGTCAGCTGTCCCAGCTGTGTCCCCTCCCAACTTCTTGTGCCCCCTCAGCCTCCTCTCTGGCAGGGCAGCATGAGAAACAGAGAAGGCCTTGACACTGTGTTAGCACTGTTCAGCAATAACTAAAACATCCCTTTGTCATCAACACTATTTTCATCAACAATCCAAAACACAGCACCATATGAGCTACTATGAAGAAAATTAACTCTACCCCAGTCAAACCAGTACAATAGGCCATGGGATCCCATCTTTGTTGAGGAAGAATATTAAGTTGCTAACAATAAAGTATTCAGGACATCCAAGCCACCTAGTCTTTTCTCTACTTGTCTATGATGAAGATTTTGTTGTAAGAGATCTAGGAGAAGTACTTTTTTTAGGTAATTGTGCAATACTTAGCAGAGTAGATTTAGAATTTGAGTGGAGGTACTAGGCTAATGCACATTTTGCAGAACATTGGCAATTATCACCAACTATAATTCCAGACATGGGTAGTGAGTTTTCAGGAGTTCTCACCAAACAAGAATTTAACTGAAAATTCCCTTTCTGAAGAAAATTATTATTTTTTTACCTATCCACTGGAAACATTATGAAAAAGACTCTTCTATGAACTGGCACATTTCTCAAACAAATAAACAAAGAAGTATAAATACATAACAGATAACTATGGATATTTTTTATGTTCATGTTCCACAACTACTCCTGGCTCCTGTCTCCACGTCCTACCTCCATATTATTGCAGGAACCAAGCATACAGCTATCTCCATATTAATCCTCTTCACTGGAGAGGAATCTTGGGCACCCAGAAGAAAGACTAGATCAAGACGACAAAATCCTCTGTACCTGAGTATGCATCTTTCGTTTGACTTAAAACTAGACTGGGAGAGACTTCAGATTCAGTTTATGTGAGAGATGGTTTAACTTCACTGCAGTAATTGAATGCTGGTTCTGTAGGAGTAAAAGATTTTGGACAGGGAAATTACTGTTTTTAAGAGGTTAAAGGAGAATATTCCAGGTGGTCTGAACAATTAATAGGGTCAGTTATGGCCAATGCTACTGTGAGGTTCCAAATCAAAATCAATTATAGTCAACAATAAATAAAGTGAAAGGTAGATTGCTGTCAATTTTAGCCTTCATAGTTTCAGCTTTGTGATAGCATCTGAACTACACTCTTCAAAATTTGTTATCAGTGGGATGAGTTTAAAATTGGAAAGTCATAATTCATTTTCCATTGTTCTTACTTTGATTTAAAAAAAAAGAAAAAAAAGATATAAAAGCAGCAAATTACTTTTCCTTAAGCAGGGCTACTAAGCATGCTCATCAAAGTGGACATGTGTGTCCCATAGGATATAATGAAAATGCAATTACTATAGAGAGGCATTATTAGATGTCAGTGTTAATTGACTCTACAATAAATTGGTAATGATCTGATGTGTTTACTGCAGTAATAGGTCCAGGTGGACAATATTTTAAATTCAGCAATAGTTGAATATGGTAAGTAGAATTAACCCCTATAGCTCTAGATCTAGAAGTGAAGGCAAAAGTGCTAGCTTTTTGATAATTGGAGGGGTTGTATAAGCAGTACAATAAAATTCAAAGGAATAGGCTTAAACACCACTGTGATGAGCAAAAATACATAAGTAAATAAATCTTCCAGATATGTGTGCTATAGAGTACCATGAATTAACTTTTGATACCCATGTTAAGCAATAAAGTGAAAGAAAATAGTTCCAGAATATTTTGGCATCTCATGCTAATACTGAATCTTTCCTGCCTGTTTCTGAAAAAAAAAAAAAAAAAAAAAAAAAGGTTGATATGGTTAACATGGATATTGAAGGGAAATTTGTGGGCTAGGCAGTGTAATTGAATTTAGAGACTTCTATTCCCTTTTCTTTCAAATCCCCCACATTCATACTACAAGTGAAGAGAAAAGAGTGTAGCACTGGTCTTCAGAGAGGAACAACCTACCTGAATAGAGGCCAAACTGACAGGAAAAATCACTAATAGTAAGCTAATGAGACATGTAATATTATGACTTCTGAGGGATTTTACTTCTCAGGTAAAACTCAGGACTCTGGAGTCTGATCTTTCCTTTGCTGTCATCAAGTGTGACAGATGCTATTGTCAATATACGATCTATTTATTCTGCTAAACCCAATGGCAGAAATCTCTGCAGTAGATCAAAAGACTCCAGGCTAGTCACATCCCATTTGGTTGTTAAGCAATGCTAAGAAGCTAGTTTCTTCAAAACTGGCAGTAATTGCATCAATATCCTATAATCACCTTTTCTGTAAAACCAAATGCTCACTACGGATGTGACTAGTTGACCTTAGTGTAGTCAGAACTATGGAATCACAGAGTAGTTGAGGCCAGCAGGGACCTCTCGAGATTGCCCAGGCAACCAGAGCTGCTCAAAGCACAACCACATGCAGCAGGTTGGTCAGGATGATGTCCAGTTGAGTTCTGTGTATCTATTATTGTATTGTATCTGTGTATTGAGGTTGGAGACCCTACAAACTTGCCAAGAAACTTGTTGTAGTTACATTACTAACCTATTGTTGCATCATGCAGTATTAAATATGCTTTACATTCTTTTCTCCAGTAGATTTGAGAGTATCTTTTCCCTACTGTAGAACGAGAACAAGGTTGTGACAGACACATACATATATTTCAAGCCGTATTCACTAATAGCTCACTGCACTGTTGCCTTTGCTTTCTTCTTTGTTTTTTCCTTCAAATATTTCAGTCTATGTGGAACTGTAATACATAGATGGAATACATTGCTTAACGTCACTTTAATTTTACACTTTTAAAAATGATTATTTCTTGACAGATTCCTATTCACCTAAATATTAATTAACTATGCTTGGCACCTGTAAAAATTTATAAGTAAGCTTATAAGTGTATTCGTTTTGAAATATGTTCCTTTGATGTCACCACAGGAAACTTAAATACAGATAAACAAATATCTAAATTAATTTCTGAGGATGTCATAAGTTTCATTTACAATAATCATTGAATGCCTGCACCTCAAATGCATTTTATATTTGCATTTTTCACATTTGAAGCCCAAATAAAAACACATATTGGAACATATGCTAGTTATGCAAGTCATGATTATTGCAGCCTTTAACAAATGGACTACTGTAAGTTGCTCTGAGAATATTGTCAGATGTAAAATAAAAATAATTTCAGACTTTTGCTGTACAATCAAAAATATTGAGTGGAATGTACTGATCATTCCTTTATTTGTTTTATAATCATACACATCTTAGCTTACTATCCTGGAAATTACTTTGCATTTGACTTCATCTGACATAAAGATGGTTCCTTTGAGATAGAAAAGCACTCAGAAAGATAAAGCCATTTGCCTAAATTTGTCATCACTTTAGAACTTACTTCTATGCTGTCCCTATTTTATGACACAGATTACAGCATTTTTCCCCCAGACATTAAAGAAAATGTATATATTTTCCAATAAAATATCCATCTTTGTATTTTGCAAGTTTAGCTTTTGAAGCTATATTTCTATGAAGATTGTAAAGCAGAATATAATCCTGTTAGGAAGTCTGGAGGTCATTCTTCAATTTTCTCTTGCTACCTAAGAGGTGGATTCCATTTCTACCTAGAAAATGGGGACAACTCGGAGCATTATGCAATAGATTCTGAGTGAAAGGAAGAAGAATTCCTATTGGTGATTTGTTAGGAGTGTTTTTATGTTTTGACTGTTGAGAAATGTAACCCTAAGTATGAAAAATAATCCATAATTAGAAAGAAGAAAAACAGGCAGTGAAATCCTTTTTTTTCTTTTTTTTTTTTTTTCTTTTTCCCATGAAGCCAATTAAGGGATACATATTCCATTGCATTAGCAACCTGGATTTTCTAGCTGTGCTCTTGGGAGGAGATGCCACAGCTACAAACAATGAGAATGATCACAGTTAAAAATTAGTCTATTTTCCCGTGAGAGAAAACAACAAAATAAAAAAAATTGACCAATAAATAGTAGTTTTTTCTTTTTTCCCCTGTACTGTTCACTATTGAGATCTCCACTAAGAACTGTGTTAGTCATTCTCCCCTTGGAAGGCACTGTATACTTTACTTCTCAGAATAAGTCCTGTAAGTGTATAATATGAGCAAATAATCACATCACCATATAAAGATATAATTAAATGCTTTAATTAATGCTAAGTACAGCTATCTAAAAGATAAAGTGACCAGTCAGAACCAATTATCTAGGCTCTTCTGTCATATATCCTCAAAGTGGTATTATCTTAGATCTCCTTGGCATCTACAAGGAGCCTGCACAATTTTAGGTTAAATACCAAGCTTTACAACAGTTTGGCACACATTCATGAGGAGTAAGTCCTAGGCATCTGGACAGAAAAAGTCTGCTTCTGATATGTCTGCCTGGGTCCTCATTAAAATCAATGGAGATACACCCAATACAGTCAGTCTGGCCAGGGACTGATTAATTTCATCCTGAAATCAGCATCTAAACAGAGGACACACTTGTTAAACAAATCTACATTTCATAGAGTGGGAGTGGAAGCTCTATCCAAGATATTTATATTGTACCTTACTTGTAGAAGGTGCAACGAATCCAACCTCTAGCATTCAGTAGAAAGAACCCTGCTTTAATGTAGACATATGAAGTTAGACTAGTTGAATCCTACCGTAAAGGTTAATTTATCCAATTTAGCATATAATGGATAAGAGGAAGTAAATAAATGCATATCAAGAAAAAATGTAAAAGATTAATTTCTTCTTTGTATTGTTGTGAGATTAGTTCTTTCTTCTAAATAAAAGGAAAGCAGAAGATTATCAGCAGATGTTAATACCATTAGTGGTAATAGCATTTTAATACCCTCATTAAAATCTTTTCAAGAAAAAATAGTTTAAATATACTCCCTGTGTTACAGCTTCATCTGATCATGACATATTTATGAATTTGTGAACTGGAAAGTTGCTTCCACTTGATCCTGTTGTAGAAGCTTAACTTGTTTCCTATTGTATTAGTTGCCTGCCTTTTTGTTGGTTTATGCAAGTAAAGAATGTTGTTAAATCAGGGATTGGAGGACAAAGAAATACAAAATGTCTTATTCAGCTCAAGGAGATGTTTTAATGTTCTTTTCCATCACTTCATGAAGAACACAAACACCCTTCTTTCATGCGTGGTTTCATTCAAAATTAGCTTCTATCATCCTTTCATTATCTCAGTGCCATAACTAGTCTTTTTTATAAGTAGAAGACATTACTGTTTAGCATATTTTAATTATCTTCCTCCATGTGGAAAATTCCTAAACAATCTTTACAGTAGGATTTTAATATTTTTTCTTTCTTCAATATCTAAGATGTTTCTCTAGTTTTGCCTTCGTTTAACAAGACATGAATTTATCTTTTAAATAAATGAAAACATTTTACTTTTTCTGTACAAAGCCTTTTAATCTCAATATATTTTTAACTTAAACTACTAATTTGTTAATTTATGCTAAACTTAATCAAAGAGAGTTCTAAAGTAGTCATTAAAGAAAACAGTGTTCTTTTTAACAACTCTTGGAGAGCTCTCTTATCTTTCTCACTTCATTAAAAGTTTCTTAAGGATGACTAGATAAATATTTCCCAGTAAATATAAATATTTGTATTCAATTGCTTTCACATATAATAGTCACATCAAATAACCTCACTTCATTGTTCACACAGAGCTTCAGTCTTTCTAAAGTGAAAGCTCTGTTCATCACTCTTCAGCCATACAATTACACTGCTAAGTTAATAAGCTTATTATAGATCCTTGATATTTTTTATGCTGTTGTAAAACTCATTCATTTTATTACCTAAACCTCTTTGAATGGTGCTTTTAAACTGGGGTTGTAAATAAACTTTTCTTCATTTTTTTTCCAATAAACTATGGCCACTTCACTTTATTCTCACTTCTTAACTCATATTTAGTCTGTTTTTTTTACTCATTTATAGAAAAAAAAGTTACACTGTCTATGCTAAGGTAGTACCTGATAAGAACACATTTTCTTATCACATGTACATCTGACTTTATTAATGTTAATAAAAACAATACATAAGTTCTGTCAATGAAAGAGCAGACATGATAATTCATGGTTTAGATAAAAACTCTGAATAAAGTTCTTTATTCCTAATCTCATGGTATTTTCCATCTAAAAATCACTAAAATGCTTTTTTCTCTGTACTGTAATGCATAATATTATCTACACCATGAACTTAACACCATGATTTTATGATTAAATACTATGAAAAAAAGATAATTCCAAAAGTTGTTGTCACCTAGATTTTCCCTGTGGTTTTGTTTAATACTACTATATTTTTCCTCTAATAAATAATTTTTATATCCTTTAACCAATTGATTTTTTCTCCCTTTTTCTCTTTTCCTTTTTCCCACCTTTTTTCCCCTTTCCCACCCTTTTTCCCCACCTCTCCTTCCTCTTTTCCCTGCCCTGCCCTGCTATGTCCTACTTTTTCCTATTTCATTTAACATCCATATAAACAATATGTCCTGGGGAAAGGGTATTTTACTTCCTTTTAGCCCCTCCTCTCCAATGCAGTTTTCCAATGAATAGTTTTTATTTTCCCTTTCAATTCAAGATGAGGCCTGTGTGCTTACATATGTTCTCTTCCCTGGTCCTTTTTATTGTTTCAGCTTTTATTTTATTATTTTATTACCTATTATGGTATGCCAGTGACACTGTCTGAGCACCTTTCAAAGATATACAGAACAAACTAATTAGCAGTTGTCATAAATCATTCATTCTCCACTCCTGACACCAGGAAAAGGTGTACAGGTGTGTCAGTGAGGGAACTGAGTTCAGTATAATTTTGGGGTTATCTTAAAGATGTTTCGTCCTTAAAGGTGCTTTGGTGTTTCTTTTTATCTTGGACTGAATTTTTTTGTTTCCATCTCAGATCTAACTACCTTAATTTTCTTTACAGTACAAACTTTCAAAACATTTATCTTTGTTGTTGCCTTCAAAACCAAAAATAAATTACCTTAAGACTTCAGGGAATATAATTTATACCATTATTGTCGAAAAAACACAGGCAGTTGACATCCTTAGCTGGAGACTACACTTTCTGTAATCCAAGATGCCAGCCATTTAGACCTCTGTAATAAGGACTGAGACAATAAGCCTTAGGAGAATGGTGTCTTAGGCAAGCAGTGAAATCTGGAAAATAACAAGGAGAAATGATCACAAAGTTAAAGAGAATTTCAAGAGGTTTGAAATGAAATTTAAAAAATATGAAAATTGAAATTTTCTGGAGGAAAAATACTCTGAAATTAATATTTTTTCAGGAAAATTAAAATGATAGCTCTCCCATACATTTATAAGAAAGAATCTTGTTGATTTTGCTCTTAGTAAAGAGAAAAATTTACAAGAACATTCCATGATGGCAGCCAGAGAACTGAACCTGACTTCAGGAATTGAGGGAGTGGGAGGCTGAGCAGACAGAATGAAAATCAGGAGGCAAAAGGTTGAAAAACTGACATAAAGCTTGCAGTAAATAAAAAGTAGTTTGCAAATAAAAAAAATATATACTTTTGCTTTCTCTAAGGCTTTTTTTAATAGAGTTCTGTTCCTCAAGAAAATTAACTTCTCTATTTTTTATATGGATTTGGAATTAAGTTTTAAAAACACAGTCTATTTCATGAGAAAACACTTCTCTTGCTCTCTCTTTTAGATCCACATTTCTCACAGTCAGCTATGCTTTGCACAGTTCTTAACTGTGTCCCTGTATTCTGTCTAATTCACTGCAGTACTCTTTATGAGTATGTTTCTTATGAGAACAGCTAAACAAATTATTACAATGTGGATGGATTTCCAAGACGAACCAGAGTCAAACTTTGACTATTCTTAACATACTGATAAAGTCTCCATAATAAATAATAAAGAATGTCTCTCTTCAAGGCTCAGTTTCAAGAAAGACATCCAGGTAGGTTATGCATGCTTCTGTTTCAATTTGAAATAACATGAGCATTTACTAATTCAAGGGGGAAAAAAAAAGAAATTAGAATTTCAGGATGCATGGTTTCAGCAAATATGCCTCAGGGAAAGAGTGTTGTTAGTTCACCAAAACCCACTGTAATTCTATAATAGCCTTATATCTTCAAGCATAAGACATATCTGATTCTGTGAAACTCTAAGTCAAAAAGAAGATGTGAAATATAGTATCAGAACAAATGCATATTTAAAAGGAAGAGAAGAAAAGGAAGAAAATTGTTAGAAATCTTTTCTACTGAGGAAATAGAGACAAGCTGAGAAGAAAAAAATTAGCTTTACATGAATCAAGAAAGTGGTATAGACAACTCAACTTTTGGTAAACCATAGTCTCTTATAGGCCTCGGTTCTTTCAATAGGGCAGAAGAAGAAATGCTGCCATTTGTATCCTGCATATACTGTTATATGCTCATATGACCAACATCTTTTCAGGTTTTGGGTACTTATGAATTTTACCTAAATATGCATCTCATATTTCTTTTTTCTGCTAACAATATAGAATAAAAAAATAGTATGTAGCTAAAATAGTATCTGTATAAAAGTACGTTATAATAAAATATAATAAAAATATAATAAGATAAAAAAACATTGCAACAAAGTTTGTTAACAGCATTTAATTTAATATTTTGAAATTGCACCCATTCTCAATGTGTTCACATGCATTAAGTCTATCAAGGGCACAAATAGGTCTAAGTGGATGGAATTGCATCAGAGAAGCAACAAGAAAAAATATCCAACATATCTGTATAGGACTTTTCATTTATTTTAGGACAAACAGAAATACAGTTAGATGTTCACAGTCCATTGTTCATCAATGACAGTAAGTAAGTAACGGTTGAGAGAGGGTAGGTTCAGAAGCTGTCTTCTGGTGTAATTCCTGTATATGGTGTTCTACATCCATTCAGGGAAAAATTAAACCAGTTTAAACTGTATTTAATAGCAGCTTAAGACTTTGGTTTTGCTGGGAACTGAACTGAGGTCTCCTCCGATAGTCATATATTGCATCTGAGTCGGACATCTTCCAGTTTAGGAACTTTTCTAAGTGTTCCCTTACTCCTAAGGTTTGGCATGTGGAAGAAATCAAAAATAATGTCAAAAAATATTGTACTGCAGAAATACACAGACAAAATTTGGCTCAGAAGTAGCCCATGATAATGTTCCTGGATAAAACTGTATTATTTATTCAGATCTACAAAAGATCAGAAGCATCTTGGAAAACCAACCTTTTTTTTTTTCTTATTAATTTCATATTGAACTTTTAAAAAGCATGATATAGATAAGGTTTTTACCTGTATAATACAGTTTCGCTTCTTTAGAAAAAGTCAGAATCAGACTCCAAAGGGTAACAGCTCACTATGAAATGTTTTGTTTAAATATAGAATAGAAACTTATTAAAAATGTTAAATCCATGATAGTAGTCTATTTTTATTGACTTGCTTAAAACTTGAGGTTTTACACTTCAATATTGTAAAATTTTACACAGAGTTTTTAATTATTCTGATTATTTGAACAAGTACTAGATTATAGTAATGCTTCCAAGATTTTGAAATATTCCAAGATGAATTAGGAATTATAGTTTGTTTTTCTTTTGCAACATAAATATTACATTGAATTTATTTTTCATCAAATGGACTTTTTGCATCATTGACTCTATATCTCAAGAAAGAAATCAAAAGTCTAACTTGAGTTCAAGCAAAATATAGTGAAATATGATACTAACAAGCTCCAGCCAGTAGAAAAGCAATTTGTTTTTTTTTCTTTTCACCAATTATTTTTTATGTCAGTTTAATTGATCTTTCTCTTCAAAATAATCAAAATATCTACCTGAAGCTACTGTGGGTTGCTAAAGCAATTATGATTAGCCAGTATGAAAAAAATTGATCCAAGATGAAATTTCCTACAGCTGAAGATAAAGAGCTTTATTAGTCTATTTTTACTTTTTTTTTTTTTTCTCTATCAGGTTCCCCAATAAACCCTGTCTTCATTGAGAAGCAAAGTATATCCTGAAGTATCTTCTAGAGGAAAAGGATAAGATGAGTTTTCTCCTCAGGAAGCGTACACAGGTTTGTTTTTTGTAGAATACAGTTGACAATAAATCGCTGAAAACATAGTACTTTAAATGTCTCTGTATATGACAAGCTATAGAGTTTATGAAGTATAACAGTAGTCATGTTAAACTTTCACATAATGTCTTATGATTATTTGTATTTTGGGTTGTGTGCACTAGCAAAATACTCATCCTTCTAATAAAATCTAAATTTAAAAGTCTTTTGTGAAAATAATGGATAAGTGGAAAATAATCAACCATTCATGAAATGGTAGCTAAATAGTGAAGTGGTGTCAGTGATGTTTAGGAAAGACTGAATTCAGAGTTCATCACTACAGTACTTAATGATTTAGTGATAACGTCTACAACATTACAAAAGAAATCTAGAGGCATATGAAAGCCAAAAGTTTCTGCTTTAATGTCCCACCTCGCCTGGTTTGTACTACCTCGTCAAAATTATTATATTTATTTATTTATGCTAACATATGTCAAACAATTGCTATGTATGAATCAGGTTGCCTCTGAAAAGCAAAAATACATAGGAAGTGTAACATAATTACTAATTCCTACATTCATTTCAGTCAGCATTATTCACCTGAATGTTAAGTATCCAAGTTCCCTTAATAGTTAGTGCGAGACACAGACCCTCCAAAAGGCTGATACACTTTGGTTTTGGAGTTGAAGAAGTGATGATCTCTTCATCCTTTCTGCTCTGTTGGTTTTTTTACCATGCAGGACATTTACATGTCATCTAATATCATTTGATGTTTAGATATACCTTTCACATACCTAAACCTAAATTACAGCCACCTAAAAAAAAATAATGGAGCACTTCTTGTCTGAAATTGGTTTTCCTCAGGAAGCTGATCTCATGCAGTGTGGTGTAAGAACAGGTCAGATGTGTCTAGGAAATTGGGTGCTGAGTACATCTAGAAGTGAGTCACACAGCAGTGCAGTCTGCCTAACTGGTGACTGACATGCTGATTTAAATGAAAGCTGGCCTCAAGTGTGGAGCCATGAAGCATATAATTAGCATTGTGTAGAATAAAGATAAAGCGGAATATGGTCTAAGTATAGCTAAGAAAACAAACTTTACAGGAGTTTTGAGTACAGATCCACAGTATGAGTTTTTACTTGTCATTATTTTTATGCAGAAAAGGGTGTTGTAATAACTGGGCAAGATGATGACAGAACATGAGATGGTAACAGCCTGGTTGAGACTTATAGCTGTGAAATTGGCTAGGAAAGAGGTTTATGCAAATAAGTTTGGTGAGAATTAGTTTGTAATCAGGTGTCTGAATTGAATTTTCTGCCTAGGTGTCAAATCTGAGTGACACTGTTACAGCGAGTGAGATATGAAGAGATCATAAGGTGTAAAAATGTGAGATTAGGAGTCCTGGTTTTGTGTAAACTCATGGCTATATGTCAGAAAGCTGTATCAAACATGTTCTTTATTGATTTTAATGTTTTAGTGAAAACCCTATTTGATTTTAAAATTAAGTTCCCCAGACTTGCAGATCCCAGCTATTTTCACTCTTCTGCTTCAGGCTGCCTCTGATCAGAAAAGTCAAGTGTAACTCGGATATAAGACAAATTTGACATTAAAATGGAGGTGGATTTTACCATACAGCTTTTCCTTAAAAGCTGAAGACAACAGAAACATTTCTACACTAAAGTAATACTGTTGATGCTGATTCCCATCTGTTCAGGCACTCAAATTTATCCTTAAAATTATGCTAGTGTGTCATAAATGATTGTCTATAAATGAAGGTGAAAATTGATGATGCAGAAATTTCTTCCCCTGCTCCTAAAAAGCAAGGAAATATTTCTTTATGAGAAAACTGCTTCTCTTGGAACATCAGTTATGATTCATCTGTTCAACTTTACTGAGGTTATGTAATAGCCTTAGTCTATCAGTATAAGAAGAGCTGTACAACGATTTACAAATTGATAATATATGTCTGATGGTCAGCTAAAGATCTCATTCCTGACTTCAGCATTTAGTACACACAGGTGAAGTCAGTCTTGATAAATGAGTGTGTCCTCTAACAGTTTTAAATAACATGTTTTTACCTCAACATTGAAAGAGTTTAGTGCAACAGTGATGCAAAAAGGACAAACTAATGACTAATAACATGTCTATTATCACACTAATTATCTTGAAAACCCAAACTGTTAGAGTTTTAAACAACCTACTTTCTACTAGATTCATTGAATAATCTGACAAAATATTGTGCATTGGCAGGAGATTAAAGGGAAGTTATTTGGTAGGAACCCACACTAACCTCTTGCTCAGTGGTTTTCCTTACCTCCAAGACATTTATACTAGGTCTTAAAGCAACAGCATATAAAGTATAATGTATTTTTCCGCTTAGCTAAAATCGCAACCATCTTTTCTTCTTTTTCTAAAAATCTTTTAAATGCACTGTACTTAGATCTGTATTAATGCTTGCTGAAGTAATTAGGTGCAATATGAAACGTAAGATTCCTCATGCATAACACATACATGAGGAAATAAATATGACTTTGAAAACATGAAAAAACTTATATAATTTTAAATATCTTCTATAGGAACAAGATAAACCCATTAAACAAAAAATCAACATGTGAAACAGAAATGTTTCGCTTGAAGAGGCTTTGAAGACCTTTCACAGAGATCATGGCAGATACGATGACCCCGTATTGCTGTAGTCAGCAGCTATCACTGAATCCTTCATATAAATAAAGAGAAGCAGACTAACAGATTTGTTTTGGAACTGCTTTGATCCCAAAGTGTTCTGTGTTGGCAGTATGTTTTTAGCAGCAATTCCTTTAGAACTGGGAAATCTTGTCTCCTGACAGGAATCTCTGATTTATTTAATTTATTTTTTTTATTTTTTTCCCCACAGCTAGGCTCTACCAACCAAACAATAGACAGATGAGGTACATAACACAAATATTTTTGTAATCACAATGCAATAGAAAAGGCAAACAGTGCCAACATCTATTCATTCCCCTGGTGAAAAGCTTGGCCTAATGAGAGCTTTGATTTTGCCAGCCTCATAGATGTTGTAAAGCTGTCCTCCTGGACCACTTCCTGGCCACTAAAATGACAAGTCTGAAATGCTCAGCAGGCACACAGTTGTTCAAAGACAAATCTAATGGGGAATCCTCTGCTCTTGCAAATGACTCAGTTCAGTTCTTCCTAATGTCCAAAGTAAAGGAACATAAAACATATTGTCAAATGCACACAGCTCTACAGAGACCCATTACATTGTATGCTTTACAGAAAAATTTTTCACTGTTATTCATGAAAATGAAATACATAAAGACATAACCAGGGCAGTGTTACCCTATGTAATTTATGTACAATCAAACACAACATTGAGCATGGCAGATTGCTTGTATTTTTATCCTGCATCTAGAAAGTTTTTAGTCTTACTAATCCCTGGATTACCACAGCTATTCAGATAACAAACATTCTTTCATTGAGGTATTTTAAAGCTAAAATCTAATATGAGCTAAAAAGACATCAACGTGAGTCATGCAGACATTTCCTTTCAGGTCACTATAAATTAGTTATACTTGAATCAACACCTTCATCCTCTCCAAAATGTCAAATGACAAATGCAACATTTGTCTTCAGCATTCACTGCTGAATATGATTTTGTTAGTCCTGAAAGCAAGGATATTGTCTATACAAGGTAACTAGTAAACAAAACCCAAAGGAACCAGGTTTGAAACATTATTCTTGAAAACACGCAATTCTGTAATGTGAGGAACTCTGAAATACAAAAGCTACAGAATGGATATAAATTTATAACAGTTGCAAACCCAAGGCTGTAACAGGTTTTTGCAGGTTCTGCTATAATAAAGATCTTCAGTGTGAAAGGTGGAAAATGGACATTCTCTGTTGTATTGGGTTTCTGTGGCAAGTTCTTGGTAGCAGGGGGTGGGGTACAGGGGTGGCTGCTGTGAGAAGCTGCTGGAAGCTTCCCCTGTGTCCAACAAAGCCAATGCCAGACGGCTCTAAGATGGACCCGCTGCCAGCCAAGGCTGAGCCTATCAGTGTAGTGGTAACGCCTCTGGGATAACATTTTTAAGAAGGGAAAAAAGTTGTGGGACAGAAAGAAACGGCAGCTGGAGACACAATGAGAACATGTAAGAGAAACAACTCCACAGACATCAAGGTCAGTGAAGAAGGAGGGGGAGGAGATGCTCCAGGCATTGCAGCAGAGATTCCCCTGCAGCCTGTGGGGAAGACCATGGTGAGGCAGGCTGTCCCCCTGCAGCCCAGGGAGGTCCACGGGGGATCAGATCTCCACCTGCAGCCCATGGAGGACCCCACACCAGTGCAGGGAGATGCCTGAAGGAGGCTGTGACCCCGTGGGAACACCACACTGGAGCAGGTTCCTGGCAGGACCTGTGGCCCTGTGGAGAGAGAAGCCCACGGAGCAGGTTTTCTGCCAGGACTTGTGACCCTGTGGGGGACCCACGCTGGAGCAGTTTGTGAAGAACTGCAGCCCGTGGGAAGAACCCATGCTGGAGAAGTTCAAGGAGGACTGTCCCGTGGGAGGGACCCCACGCTGGAGCAGGGGAAGAGTGTGATGAGTCCTGCCCTGATGAGGAAGGAGCAGCAGAGACAACCTGTGATGAACTGATTGTAACCCCCATTCCCTGTCCCCCTGTGCTGCTGGGGGGAAGGAGGGAGAGAAGACTGGGAGTGATGTTGTGCCTGGGAAGAAGAAAGGTGTGGGGAGAAGGTGTTTTGAGATTTGGTTTTATTTCCGATTATCCTGCTCTGGTTGATTGCCAATATATTAAGTTAGTTTTTCCCAAGTTTAGACTGTTTTGTCCATGGCGGTAATTGATTGAGTGATCATTCCCTGTGATTATCTTGACCCACAAGCCTTTCATTATATTTTCTCTCCCCTGTCCAGCTGAGGAGGGGGAGTGACAGAACAGCTTTGGCGGGCACCTGGCATCCAGCCAGGGTCAACCCACCACACCTAGCTGAACGCAGGACACACCAGTATTGACATAGGTGGGGCAATTTTAGTTCACATTAAGTAAAATAGTTGTTTAACATTTTTCATTGTAATCAAACAATGTTTAGTATGTTATGAAGGGTTGGTTTTTGGGGTTTTTTTGAAAGAGATTTGAAGCTGATCCAATCAGCTTTACCAGTCATGAATGATAAACTGTTTTCAGCAGCAAATCTACTGATGTATATACTTTGTGCAAAAAGCTATCCTGTTTCTAGACACCTTGAAGTCTGTCCTGTTAGACATCTAAAAGTTGCAGGCACTGTTGTATAGAGCAGTGAGCAATACAGTAATGTGTACCATTAAGATAACACATTAAAGTGGCTACAGAGAGTCAGTATAAACATGTAGAAGCAGCAGTTTAATAATACTACAGTCTTTTGGATTTGGTTATTATGTATAGGTTGGCTTGACAGCCCATGAGTAAAAAGTTCTGTTTGAGAACCTTTGCATCTATGATTTTTTATATATGAGTCATGCCTGTTTGAATTTCCAGTGTTGCCACAGCAGGTTTTCTGTTCCCACAATTCTCTGCCTCATTCATTATTGACTTTCTAATTTCTACAGCAATAAGTAGGCAAAGATGAGAGTGATTGTAAAAAGTAACCTCATTTACTATACAACCTTGAACACTTGCCAGAGCAGCATGTGTCTTGGGTGCACAAAGAGGTATAGTTCTGTGATTCCATTGCACTTATTCCTAATCCAGATCTCAGGCTAAAATAAGTATTTCAAGAAAACATTCTCTATTGTTTTTGAAACCCTAGAGAAAAAAGTCAGCCTGAGAGAAGAGTGAATCTGTAAGTGGTACATGACAGAGTCAGTGCAGGTGAATACAGAAACTTACGAAAACTAAACAAAAATATTTATTGAATATATGTAAAATGAGTTATTTTGGGTTTTGTTTTGTTTTGGGTTGTTTTTGTTTTTGTTTTTGTTTTTGTTTTTTAAGTGCTTAAAACAGTTTGGAAGTAGCAGATCTTGCATATGCCAAGGAATCCCAGAATGAGCATTCATGCTGCTGCCCCATCAGATACAGCATGTCTACAAATCCTGGTGATTATTTTTATTAAATGTGTTCTGTAATTGCTTGCCAGGCTTGCTACAGCTGTCAGCAAGGGAGCAATAAGGTAGAATACACTTACTAGACTGAAGACACAAAGTATCACTTGGTCTGTAAATACACTATATTAGATACTAAATAATAGATTTAAAAAAAAAAAAGTTTTGAATTGGAAATACCACATTTATAGCAAACATGTTTAGCATGTGATTGAAAATGAGCACTGATATTGACAAAAGTATAAATCAGCTGGCTTGGAGATGTTTGCATTCTAGGTGAATAAGAAAAGACAGTAGATGATATAGGCTATTTTAACAATACAGGTGCAACAATTCTACACAAGCATGGAACATCTGTGCATTTTTAAAAAATGTCTTGTGAGTTTGCAAGTATTACCCTGAACAGCTGGTTGTGTAATACAATATGACTGCTTTGGGAAAAAAAATGTGGAAAAAAATGTTGTAGATAATAATAATAATAATAATGCCTACTATAACATAAGAAATGATAGAGCTAAAATGACAGATTCATAGAATGGTTTGTATTGGAAACAACCTTCAAAGATCATCTAGTCCAACCCCCTGGCATGGGTGGGGATATCTTTCACTAGACCAAGCTGCTCAAAGCCCCATCCAACCTGGCCTTGAACACTGCCAGGGAGGGGGCATCCACAACTTCTCTGGGACACCTGTTCCAGTGTCTCACCACCTTCATATCTAATGTAAATCTACCCTCTTTCAGTTTAAAACCTTATCCTATCACTACAAGACTTGGTAAAAAGTCTCTCTCCATCTTTCTTATAAGCCTCCTTTAAGTACTGAAAGGCTGTAACAAAGCCTCCACAAACCCACCTCTCTGCCTTTTTTCATAGGAGAGGTGTTCTGGCCCTCTGATCATTCTTATGGTCCTCCTCTGGATCCCCTCTAACTGACTTATGTCTTTCTTGTATTGGGGACCCTTGAGCTGGATGCAGTACCCCAGGTGGACTCTCATGAGAGCAGAGCCGAGGAGGAGCATCACCTCCCTCTACCTGCTGGGCACATGTATTTTTTTTTAGACAGCCCAGGACATGATTGACTTTTTGGGCTGCAAGCACACATTGCTAGCTCATATCAATTCTTTAATCTACCAATATCTCACAGTCCTCTGCATGGCTGATCTCAATTTATTCATCCCTCAGTCTGTACTGATATTGAGGATTGCCTCAAGCCAGGTGCAGGACCTTGCACTTGGACTTGTTGAACTTCATGAAGTTCACATGGACCCACTTCTGAAGCCTGTCAAAGTCCTTTTGGTTCCTTAGAAAAGAACACCAGGTAAGGTAAATTATGACTACAGTGCCCACTGACACAGATATGATATTGCTGTGAAAAAAGATGAGGTCTTTTCAGTTAAAACAAAGCTTATTATTGTCACCATGTATCCACAGCATTGTGTGGCAACATGTTCATCCACATAAGTCTATTGCTATATATAAATATAAGTATATTTATATAAAAAAGAGGTGTGTCAATTCCAGCCAATTCAATAGATGAAACAAAAGTCAATGTTCAGTCTACCCTAATCCAGATGTTTAGACAAAATGACCATATTGTTCGAATGCTCTTTTTCATCCATTTTAAGAAGAGTCTGAGTTTTCTTCTCTTTTAAAACAAAATGGTGTACATTTCAAAGAATTTAGATTAGTGAAAACTAATTACTTTTAGAGAATAATAATGCATGATTTAAGATTATCACCCAATTTTAAATAGACTTGTAAACATAGTTCTGCTTTACAACTTTTATGACTTGAAATACATATTACCCCATATGATTAAGAAAACAAGTATGAGGCAGATCATTTTTCCTACTAATTTTTCATTTAAAATTTGTCCACTTTTACATTCTACATTTTACATTCACCTTTCTGACATTCCAGTTCTAAGAATATGCAATATCAAATAATTAAAAAATGATACAAAAGCAGCAACTCATGACAGAAGAGGCATGTAACTTCAAGACTTTTCACCAAAGTGTTCTAGACTTGCACTCCTGCTTTTCTAAATGTTCAATTTAAGATTAACTTCACTGTTACATTCACATTTTTAGGGACTTCCAGGACCATTTTATTCACCTCTCTGAGTTTAAAAAACTGAATGAAACAAAGTTCCTGCAATGGACTTAACATAAAAATGCACAAATTTCAGCACCAGTTTGATTCATATGGAATTCTTACATGGAGTGACTCACAGGTCTCCTGCCTTTCTGTTTTTTCTGTTTCTATCTGCTTGGATAAGCGCTTAATATATTTAAAAATATTTTTTCTCTGCTATCCAAATTGTTTATTTTCTTGCTGTATTGGCAATATTTCCCAATCATCCACATTTATAACATGATCAGCCATTTGCCATACCATGACTATGGTAGAACATGGAACAGACTGACTTTGCATTCCAAAGTAGAGCTGTTTTTATCCATATGATGTTCCTTAGGTTATGAAATATCTTAATTTGTCTGAGGGGATAAATTCAGTCAGCTTCTTACTTGATGATTATCTTGATATCTGTCCTCTTTAATACATTTTTTTACTACAGGGAATAAAAATATAACTGGACTTTTTTAAGTAAATAAGCAAAAGAGTTAGAGTGATACAATCTGCTTTAAGTGAGCTCCATGTCAAAGAACTTGTTGTATCAACTCGTCCTGAAATCAGTGAAGTCACAAGCATGCTGCGATAATTGAAAATCCTCTAATATTTTTTTTCTAGCACTAAGGCCATCATCTTCCAATAAAAAAAAGCCAGATTTCTTATGCAGCTAAGCAGCCTGTCCAAATGAATGTGTCTCCTTTATTATATACAAGCTAAAGACACAATGCACAAGGCAGTTTAAAGATGAATTTGCAGTGTTTGACCTGTCATATTTCCCTCTGACACAGACATATTCATGCACACATGCACACACATACACACATGCATTTATATGTATAAAACACAATTCCGATTAGTCTCTTCTTTCCTTTGCAAATCATGATCATTTCAGCACTTGATGCCAATTAAGCTTGTTTTTAGTCTGCTCTCCTGATGTGTTTCAAATGCTGCTGAATGCATTCCACAGATTATGATTTAGGTACCATTAAGTAAAATGACAGTGTTTTGCAAGCTGTCTACTACCTATGCGGCACTGTCCTCTTTGTTGCAGTTTCTGACTGCTCAAAGTAAGGTTATATAAATTTCTATATACTGTAATGCCAAGGACCTCATCCACAGAGTTTCGCTTTCCAATGGTATGTATCATTTTCTTATTTCTGACATATTTCTTAGCAAATTTCAAGGTGTGTCCATCTGATATTCTCAAAGCTACATTAAATAATTTGTAGTTTACTAAACTGTTTCTCTGTTTCTTAACAGGGAAACATATTAAATCGTAGGTTGTCCAACTTTTATTTTGGAAGAATTTTTCATTTTTTCATATTTCCCTTCAGCTAAAATACATATGAAAATAGTTAAATATCATTATAGCATTTAGGCAGGTTTTGACTGCTTAGTTACAACTTTAAAATCCTGTCAATGATAGAAACAGACATAACTAAGCTTGGCTCATCTGAAGCTTTTCATCACAGCTTAATACATGTTTTTCTCCACAACTTCATTTAGCTCTCTGTTACAACCCTATGTGAGGCTATGTTCAGCTCAAGTATATGAGAACACTTTTTTTTTTTTTTTTTAGCTTTCAAAAAAATATATTTCCTGGGAAAAAAAAGTAAATACATACAGAGCTGCAATGAAGTCATTATTCTGGAGATAATTCATGGTTAGTGTTAAAGCACGATGTAATTTCACTCTAAATTAACAGGTGTCTAAATTAACACATAATAAGATTATGATCTGAATGTGGGTTTCTATGTATACTGGGTGTTTTTTAGTTATATTTACATCACAATAAGAAAAGTAATTGATCATTGTATTCTTCATCATGACTCATCTTTTCACCAGAACTCATGAACCAATGAGTTCTCTTGATTTATACAGTATCTTTCCTACACCTATTCAACAGAAAAGATTTAAACAGTGCTAATATTCTACAGGGAAGTTCAGGATCAGTTAGGTTCTGTTCTGTGCAAACTGAAGAAAAAACAGTTTCATTCCTAAGTGAAGCAGGAAGAAGAAAGGCAGTAAGAGGGTTTAGATTTTTCTTTTTACACTAAATGAAGTAAACTAGGTTCTCCTTAGGAAAAGGCACAATACTTCTACAATAAATATATTTACATAAATTACTTTTTCTGTATTTGAGTAGTTATTTCTGAAATTACCAACCAGATTAATTCTTTCTTTTCTGATAATATGATGTGTTGCATGTTGACAAGAAGTTTTATCTTTGTTTATTTGTTTAAGATATAACATTTTAGAAAGGTGTTGGTTTTATTGGTTGGGTTTTCTTCATAATTTTAGATTTTTTTCTTATTTTAAATATACTCAGTATACTTCTCTCTTTTCTTTAATCTAGCTCCAGGTTCTCCATTTACTTCAGAATTGTATAACCATAGTCAAAAGAATTTAGCGTGCTTTTTATGATTTCCATCTGCATGTGAAAACATCAGGACTGAGAACTCATGTGAAGTTTCATTTTATTTCTCTATATAGACTCAAAATAAAGCCTACTGCTTTGGGGGAATCAATTCTGCATAAAGATCAATTAATAGTTTTCCTTCTTTCACTCACATCTATGCCAGAGGTGACATTGTGTATGTCATTTGCATATACAGCTGAGAAAATACAGAATAAAATGATTAAAAATAATTCAAATTAAAAGTCCACCCTGGACCCCTGGGTAATTAGGAAACATTGGTTTTGATAGCTATATATTATGTTTGTGCATGTACTGAATTTAAATGCCAATTATCATTTGTTCACTATTTAAGTTTTATTTTATGGTACTTACATATTTATTTTAAAATACAAAAATACATATTGTTGAACACAAACGGCTCGACTATACTTTCAAAGAAAAGAGAAAAAAAGGAAAGAAAAAAAATAGATTTCTTGCTATATATATCCATCTGATCTTTGTTCTAGATGTAGCTGTTTCCAAAGTTCTGCAGTCTTTATAGGAATACCACAGGACTTTATTTCTATGCACAGTCTGCCAGCAAGGAATTAAAGGCAATATTATTGGTGGTCTGTTCTTTAAAAGCCTTTTGGAAGTTCTTGAAGTTTCATATCACTCCTGAATCTCCTGTTCTGATTTTCCAGTGTTATCTCTGGAATCAAATGTATGACTAAGTAACTGTTAATCAGCTAGTAGGATTAAATTCAGTAGCTGTTCAATTAAACAGGTAAAAACATTAAAGTCTTTGGTTTAGTTTGCAGTAATTTAAAAAAAATACAACACAAACCAAAACCCTGAAAAAAGTTAATAAAGCTTACTCCAGAAATGCCTGTTTTGCCTAAAGAAGCATTTCTTTTCCAGAATTATCTTAGTTCGGATCGTAAAATAAGTTTGACCTTAAAGTGGATTATCTGCAGTGCCTGAGCCATCATGTTCTTTCCAGAACAGACTGTGTCTACTTTTAACACCAGCACTCCTTGTCTTTCAGCAAATCATAGAAACTTTGAGGTGTGAAATCTCTGATAGGTTTAAAGTTAAAACTGTAAAAAAATTGATGCAAATCTTCTGAAGTACTCATAAACAATTAATTTTATATAGTCTGATGCTCTGCTATGTAAGAAGTGGGTCACCTGCGACAGAATTAAAAGAGCTGAACAGGAGTTCAACTGCATGCTTTAAATGTCAGCTTTTATTTAGACTTCCCTTAATAGAAATAAACTGCAGTTTTTGGAGAGCACTTGATTTCCTGGTAATATAGATGTGTAACATCTTTGGGATAAATCATCTGTTTTTTCTCTCCATTTGTGATAGAGATAGCTTGGATGAGTAGCTCAGACTATTTGCTTAGCTTCTTTGGAAGGCTAAACCTAAGTGACATGAATCCTAGCCTTTATATCTAACATCACAGATGGATAAATACCAGTTGTAAGTGAACACAAGTATACAATTTACCTAACCAATAAATCATATGGTGGTCTAGTTATTATACAGTGATCAAAAGTTTTTATATGAGAAGAAAGTCTTTAGCATTCCTCTGTTGTGCCTAAATATGAATTTTCTTAAATATGTGTGACAACAAGAGTTTTAAAGCTCATGGCTTCTTTGGTTTGTTCATATTCTGAACACCTATAATTAACACTGACAAGTGAACACAACTAATGTAGCACAAATCACACCTCAAATGAGTGCAGTGAAATATGGTACAATATGTTGACAACAAATTTACCGAAACCTAAAAATTCAGCAACTTTAAGTCACAATGTAAAAGGCTACAAGCACTAAGACAAACCAGAAGTGTGAACTCAGCAGTGAATTATTCACTTCAAATTTTCTGCTCATCACTCCCCACAAATCATTTCTTGACAATATTTTTGGAAAGCAAGCCCAGTTCTTAAGCTTATTATTATTATTATTATTTGTGTGCCCTGCCCTCTTTCCTTTTCTCTTCCCAGGCAGCTCTTAGATACCTACGGGGACATGTCATTAATAGATTCTTCTTTGCCTGTGCACACCACCAGCAGCTTAACGGGCTTCCCATACTTGCATGATATGAAACAAAGTGATTAGTGATACTTCTCCTCTCATCTGACCTTAGGCGTATGCAGTAAAGTCTAGAGATACAGCATAGCATTTGCTGAGAGATGAAGTGCAGTGCCATGCCTGTAGCAAACGTTAGAAAGACTTACAGTGTAAGTCTGGAAGAAACAGGTAAGCACTGGTCTGTCTGGGAAGACATCAGATAGGGAAATCAGAAAAAGGGTGACAAATATGTGATGGAAAAAGACAGCAGTCCTGTGCTGTGTGAAGATAAAGCAGAAGAAAAAGTAGGAAAAAAGGAAAAGCATGTGTGCATTGGGGAAATTTTTGTGAAAATGCTGAGGAGAGGTTATGTCTATGTTACAGATACAGTACTATTGCTAGTCCTTCATTTACATCTTCTCAAGGGTGCGTAGCTAGACAGACAGAAAAGGACAAGCATGTTCTGAACCAAGCAGAGTAAAATGATTGCAAAATTGTCGAGATTTTTTTTATAAAATTGGAAAAGGAAGACAGTGGAAGAGTGGAAGATAAAGTATAAGGATGAAGTGGAAATAAAAAGTCAACAGTTTGTAATTAGGTAAAAGGCTTGGAGAAACCATAAAGATTAAGTAAGAAATGCAAGAGTAACAGAGTTGTAAGATTGAAAATATCTCGTGGCCCCAATTCTTTCTTCTCAGTTCCTTAGCAGGTAGGCAGTGTGCTAAAATAACTGCTGGGAGGATTCAAGTCTAGAGCAAGAAAGCAGCATCAAAGTTGGATGTGAATTCAAGGGACGTATTGAAATATTTGCCTAAAGAATAGCAAAATAAAATAATAATGAGTAAAAAAGTAAAGTAAAAGTAAAATAGTAAAAAAGGAGAAACAAAACATAGAATAAGATTTAATCCCTTTGCTAAATATCTCAAGTAATTTTAGTGCATTTTGTAGATGATCTGTCTCTTCATCTTACGCATAAATTGTGTCTGACATTCTTCCCACATGCTGTCACACACATTGACTGGTTAAGATATCAAGAGATGAGCTCAAAGGTCTTTGGTAGGGCTGACAAGGTCTTCCCATTCCCTCCCAAACCATATAAACTGTCCTTAAGGATGAAGGCTACACGTCCATGGCAAACATTCATTAGCAATGGGACTCTTAAGACTGCTGACCGGTAGGAATTCAATTCACTTTGGTCCTGTTGGGTAGCAAAATTGTTTTCCCCTTGCTCTAACCTCAGGTCTGTGTGGTCAGGCTCTGGCTTTCCACATTGTCATAATATATCTGACTGTTCAACTTCAGTGTCTCACAGCTATTCAAGGTTGTTTTTTTTCTCAGATAGAAGTAATGATTACTTATAGATAAAAATATATATATATTAATGTACTGAACTAAAAATGCAACCTGTAGGTTGAACAAGAAAAAAAAAAAAAGAAATTTAGGGATAAAGACAGAATTTGGATTTTAAAAGTATAGAGAAATGCAGCTGGATCTGAAAAGAGAACATTTTCTCCATTCTTTACTTTTTAAACTTCGTTCTTGAAGTGAGACAGAGAGAGTGAGAGATGCCGAAATTCATTATGCTTTAATCTGGACACTGTGTTTACTTAAAACATGAGCAATCCCCTGTAAGTTAATGCATGTATATGAATGCATTTTTTTCCCCAATGGTAAATGCCACTTGGGAGGTTACCCTTTTCCTCCTGCTAAAATAATTAAGGAAGCATAGCATATAACACATCCTGTATCCCCAAATAAGGTCCTTTTTGTATTTTTCATGTCTTGCTATAAAACACACTGTACTCCTGAGCAAATTTTGTGCATCTATATATCATAATGATTTTGGTTAACATAGCAATTAAGGATCAAGACCTAAAAATAAAAATCTCTTATTGTTCTATCCCCCACAGGTAATTGGTCTTCTCAGGCCTAAAAAGAGTTATAATAATGTCTGATGTCACCTCTGAAGTCTAAGAAGTGAACAGCCTTTTATTAAAAAGCACATCTTATTGGAAAGTTATGTGATTTGTTGTTTTGATCTACTGGGCATTTTACCTCTTCTACAGTGAAAAAAACCAACACTACATTAAAAAAAATATACTACACATAACAAAGTCCTTTTCTATGTGTTAATGTAAAAAATAATTTTGTCTCAGAAAGCCTGACTACAGAGCTATTTTTTTTCACATTACAAAGAAAAAAATGTGTGAATCCTTATATCCATGAGAGAAAGAGAAGAAAAACTCACTCTTGGTTGCTCATTCAGTCTTTCACTGCTGTCTTCTATACAGGACAATCAGTTGAATCTATGTTTCATATCATGAAGTGAATAGTTATAGACCTGTGTTTCCTTTCCAGGCATTGGAAAACGTGTGACACATCTCATATTGACAAAGATACTCTTGCAATAGAAATCAGTCTATATAATAACAATAACAGAAATTAAATTTTAAACTTAATTTAAGACTTGGAAAAAAAGTCTCTAAAACTATTCTTTAAAGTTTGGATTTGGATACAAGAGGGACCAATAAGATGTGTTTATGACATGTCATTTTTTAAATATAAAATGAATGTATAAAGAAAATAATAACAATTCACATTCTATGCTTCAATGAATGCCATATTTTCCACCCAAGTCTTCAAAAGGATTGAAATGAGGATCTCTGCTTCTAAAGTTTAAGGAAAATCAAAATATGGAAATAAAAATAATAAAAAAAAATTAAAAATAGAGCTGCTGAAAGAATACTTAACCAGAAGGTGGGTTATTCAACATCAAAACCCTGCCCCAAGCTAGTAAGAAAGTGATTTACAACTTTTTCTTCTATCCAGTAGAAGATCAGAATAAAATAAGCCTTCCACTCTACCTGCCATGAACACATTTCATCTTTGTACAAAGGCACGAGTAGTGAGGCAGACAAAACAAAAAATGATCTTCTAGTCTAATGTTTTGGCCACTGCTTTGGAAAAAAATAAATAAATCTGTTTTACAAGCACTGAATCCACATATTTTGTCTGCACCTTGATCAAGTGTTTTTGAAAGTACTCAAGGTAATAGAATGGGTAACTACTAGTGGTTGGAACAGAGTCTCTTTCCTACCTCCTCAGATCATACTGTAATCAAATTATAAATGACATCTTTTCCTCCAATGCTTTTGTGAACCTAGCCTACCTATTTACTTTGTGTCATGGTAAATGAAACAGAGTTTTTCTTGGTTTTCTTTATTAAATATAAGAAAACTTTCCATATGAAACCATCTACAAATCTGGTCTCTGGAAAAAAAAAAAATTAAAAAATTGCCTTGATGTATCTGAGTACTTACATCTAGACCTCACTTCAGAAAGGTAGTACTTCTATTACTTTCAACAGGGATAAGTTTATTTTTGAGAATAAACACTACATTATTTCTAATTCTATTTGAAATTGTTCATTATATTATGCACATGGTGTACTTTGTTACACAGTGTATTTTACTCAATAAGGAAATATTATTATTTCTTTCCTTCAAAAAAAGAGTTAAAATTTTTTCATCTCCAATGCATTCTACACATAATTTCTAAAAGTGTATTACCTCTGGAAAATGGTTTTGCCTCAGATTTTTTTTCTAAAATGTGAGATGAGCACATTTTTTTATTTCTCTATACAAAGCAACAAGTTGTCACTTCTCTGATGACAGCAGGTTATTATCAAAACTGTATCATATTCTGAACTGTATTTTCCACATCATATAGCAAAACATCTAAAGGTGCCTCAAAATTTCATGTACTTCAGAACACACAACACCATGACTAGTAAAAGTAATGGAACAAATAAACACTAACACTCCTGTAATAACAGAAGTTCCCTGGACTATTAAATTATTCAAATCAGTAGATGATGGCCATGTCCACCTTGATACTGTCAACAGGAAAATTGTTTAAAAAAAGTATTTCTAAATACAGTTATGTGTACTACAAGTGAATGAATGGTGTTTGTCAACCTACTGGAACTGACACAAAACTCTTAAATAAAACCTAGATCAGAACACTTTGTTAAAAAAGATCTCAAAAAATACTATGAAGTAATCTTATTGTCATAGACACAAGTCTGGATAAAAAAAAAAGCAATCCAAACATCAGTAATCTATATATGTGGCAACTGGCTGTGTCTGTTTTCAGAAAGCAGGAGATATTACATCTATGCATTGCTCATGTTAATGCAAGGAAGAAGACTGTGTAATCTGGATTATACTAGTTAGCTCAGTCAGTAGCAGGAGCTAGCTAAATTCAATGGATTTGAAAATGTCTTGACAAATGGATTGCATTTATGTATGAAACTAAACTGATAGTGTGAATAAGCACGCTCCCTCCCCCAACCAACCAACAACAATAAACCCCCTCCAAATGCCCCAAAAATTGAAAACAAAAAAAAATCTTTAAAAGCTCTCTGGCTTCACAAAAAGCAATAAACTTTAAAGAGCATATTTATAACTTTTATATTAAATCTGGCTTAATTACAGTATCTATCAAAAATAAACCATAACTATAACCTGCTTTATAAATCAAAAGTTAGAAAGTATCACTAGCAGGATATGCCCTCTGGAATTATAGAATGCTAATGTATATTTTGTGGGCTTGTGGAGGATATTAGACAACATTTTTGGTATGTTTTGCATACTACTTATATTTCCCTACCACCACAAATACTGGCCTTCATGTTCTAATGGGGCATTTTCTGCAGAAGACTGGAAATCAGTCTGTCATGAGCCAACTAAGAACATTTCTTTTAACTCTAACCACTGGCCTTCCTCAGTGCCTTAGTATTGCTTTTCAGTTCCTTTTTTTATGGAACTCAGATGCAGATTCTTTAGAACTTGCATTTGCCTACTAACCAAAGCAGTTCTATTAACTCTGGTCTCATCTTTAAGAATGTCTGCTCATCACTGTTTTTGCACAGCCTAATTTAAACTGAACTGAGAAAAAGTGTCATATTACTTACAGGCTCTCATTTATGCTGAAGGTATGTCAGTTTTTTCTCTGAAGGAAGTATTAATAGGTCCCTATTCTTCATATTTTTCAGATGCCCTGACAGTGTTTACAGATTAGTCCTATGTCTTATTCAGTTTCAAATCTAATTAACTGTGGTGAATACTAAAGACTGCAGTAAATTCTTCTCCAGATCTATCAGAGAGTTACAACTAACATTCATATTTTTCAACAGACTGGGCATGGACAAATCTTCCCAAAAAACCCAAACAACACACCTCAAAAGGCATGCATGATTTATATATAGGTGAACCTACTTGCATCTTAAGCAACTACCCTTTAACAAGCTCTGCAGTGCCAAGTGGTAGTGGATAGCCTTTGGGTGCTGCCATCTGGAACTCCTTGCAAGAGCTGCCGTTACACGCACATCCCCAACCTGCTATCTTTCCTAGTATGTCAGGCTGCTAGGGTAAGTAAGTAAGGCGTTCCGGAGTGGCGTGATAATAGTGTGTAGATAGAAACAAATGGGAGTCAAGATCTGAACGGGTACAATTCTTGATTAATGAAACTAAATTTCTTCAGGTCATCGGCCTGCTCTTACAATGCTATGTCACAGCATGCCCGTCAGCAGTGCCAGTTTGCTTACTAGCCAACAAACAATTAAAACCCCCAAATGTTTGTATCAGTGACAGGAAAATCAGGTGACATTCCAGAGCTGCTGTTTTCAATAAACAACAAAGAAGGATTACTCATAATTAAACAACTGTAGCATAATTTAGAACAAACAAGCCCTAAGAAGTACTGCAACTGTGAAGCAATGTGCTGCTGAATAGTATTTGTTTGCAAAAGTTAATAATTGGCAGCCTGTTATACTGAAAATGTGCAAAATCAATACAGATATAAAACTCAAGAGCTGGCTGTTTCAAAAGGCTTTGATCAGTCTGAAATAACAGGATTATTTAGTACTATTATATGTATTCTACTATTCCCAAAATGCCCAGACTAAGCATTGAACATTAACTTATTGATACTGAAAAGTCTCAGAATGCCAGGCAAGAAGCTATGAGTGACAGAAAAATATGCATGCTAAGTCCAAATATAGCTGATGATGGAGGTGGAAAACTTGACAGCTATCTCACTGACATCATTTTTATCACTGGCACTGCTTTGAATTCAGAAAAGATAATCAAAGCATAAACCTAGTGTAAAAAGGTACAAACAATAGGGAAGTTAAATGTTAAAATTCTCCTTTTAAACTAAGTGTGACTATATGTTAAGAAAGCAGAAGGAATAGTAGTGAAGAGTTATTGACAAGGACAAAAAAAAATCCCAAGCCTTGACACCATTAAGCTTAAATCGATTCCCAGAAAACTAGTTAGAATGGATGCTGCCTTGCAGGTAGTGAACTGAAGGCAGTGAAGTGGTGTCCTCAAATGAGCTTCTGTTAATAGTGTTGACTCTTCTGTTCAATGAGAAATAACTGGAAATTATTTTTTATGCCAAATAAGCCACCCTGAATTTTATTACTATCAGGAAAGAAAGCTCATATCTGCTACTGAATGGTACAGAAAAAACAATGAAATGACAAGTTATGTAAATCACATTTTCTCAGATAAAATGAACTGTTTTCTTAGTAAAATCAAACTCTTAGAGAAATAGTGCTGAGTAGATTACTTTTTTAAGAGACTTTTAGAAACAGGATATAGAAAATATTGAAAATGAAAATAATGAGGCAGATTCTGACAACATGTATTTTCTGTGGAGGAACGTAATAATTTTGATTAAATTATTCCATGGAAAAAAATCTTTGCTCTGGAACAGAATCAAATGATCATGGAAAAGTATTAAGTTAGTCTTTTCCTTTTTTCTGACCTTTACTCTTTCCTGGACATCTAAATAATTTTCAGGTGATGGTCCTCCCTAGTGAAGACTTGAGCAGAAAGTTGAATGTGCACTTTCCACTTAACTATCCTCTTAACTGGTCTATGAGTTTTTTTCTGTGTTACTCTTACTGCTTTTCTAGAAAGCACCTTAAGATGATTTCACAAATCAGAACATTTTTTACATATCAAAAATATTACACAGTAGAAAATATATAACAGATTTAGATATAATCATAAATGAATATGCTTTATCTAAAATAATATAACTTGGGCTGCACAAAGTGCTGGACACTCTTGACTGAATGCTTTCTGTTATTGGTCTTTTCTCCCTTGCTGTGATGGTGATAAGACTTCCTCTTTAAATGTGCTGTTATTTGCAGATGCCAAATACGACCCCAAGATCATTTCTGTGTTTGGGATATTCATGGCTCTCCTGAACACATATGAGAACATACTAGTAACTACTCTAAAGCCTTGATCAAGATGTTGGTTAAAAGTAATGGTTTCTCAAACTCAGTGCAGGGGAGATATCAGTTCTCACTTCTGTATGACAGGAGAACAAACAGGTCATATGTTTCTCAGGAGTTCATTCTGTAGATAAGACTCATTTCACTATTGGAGGATAAAAGGGTAGTTCTGACTGGAGGGGACCTTACGAGATCACCTGCTCAACCTTCTGCTCAAACCAGGGGCAGTGATGAGGCTCATTGCTGGCTTATGCCCAGCTCACTGTCTGACACAACCCAGAGGGCCTTTTTTTGCAGAGCTGGAATGTTCCACAATTGGATGCAAGAATATTGTGTCAAAAAGTCAAAAGCCTTTCTAAAGTCAAGGTAAATATCATCCACTGCTCTGCCCTAATCATAGCAGTTTATCATACACAGCAATTAGGTTGGGCAGCATGATCTACCCTTGATAAATTCAAGGTGGTTGCTGCCAGTCACCTTTTCTCCTTCATGTGCCCAGGTATGTGTTGCAAGAGGACTTGCTCCATGATTTTCCCAGGCAGTGACGCAACGTTGCAGTTCCCCAGACTATGCATTTGACCCTTCTGGAGGACAGGTGCTACCCCCACTTTTTTACAGTTTTCAGAGATCTCCTCCAGTCTCCAGAAGTTTTCAAAGATGATCGAGAGTAGCCTTGTAGGGACACTGGCCAGCTCTCTCACCACCCTTGGATACAGTCCATCTGGTCTCACAAACACATACAGCTTCAGTTCTTGCAAATAATCCCTGACTGAATCCTCATGTGCCACCAGGAGGTCTTCCTGAACCCTGCCTCTAAGCACAGAAGCCTGGGAGACCTTCTGATGGAGCTTCAGGCAAGAAGGCATTGAGTGCCTCAGCCATGTCTGTTGTCACTAGTCCATGCAACAATAAGCCAATGTTTTCCTTGTTCAGCCTTTTACTGCTTGATGTGGCAATAAAGGTCTTCTTGCTACCCTCAATGTCCCTTGCAAGTCTCAGCTTCTGGTGAGCTTTCACTTCCTTAACACCATCCCTACATTCCCAGGCAATGTTTCTAAATTCAGTTTAAAAATGTTAACTAAAAAAGGTATCAGACAGGATTTTTACCATTTAAAAGTATATTAGTTCTGAGTTGTTAAGGCCCAGGATGTTCATTCAAACAATTTTCATTCTTACTAAAATCCCACCCCTCCAAAAACATACTCTGGAAAAAAAGTCCTGCTGGTCTTCCATATTGAAGCAAGTTTATCAGTGCTAATTTCCATGTGTCTCAGACTTGCTTATTTACTGTCCCAACATTAAAGAGAATGGCTCTCTAAATACATATTTCTTGGCATTTCATAACGTTTTTACATCAAAAACCAAAACATTTATATTATAATGTAACTCTTGAGTGCTCAAAGAACTGGGAAGAACCAGTGTTCTGGTTCCACAGTATAAGGAAACCAGATATATTCAAAATTCCTTTTTACACTTGAAGAATAAAGAAAAACAAGAAGAATGCAAAGTAATCTCCAAATAAAACAAACACAAGTATTTTATCTGGTTTAATCATATACTTTCCATTAGAAGTCACGTGCATGGCTGTAAGAGAACTGTAAAGTCCAAGGAAGGCTGTGTTGATTTTTAACAAATACTTTGGATTTTATTACTTTGGATAATTATATGTTTGCTCATGATTGCACTTTCCAACTTCAAGTTTAAACTGCTGTGTGTTTCTGAGTGTAAACTAACCATAATAATCACTGTAACCACCATCAGATACTACCAACCCGAATTAAATATATTTGTAATATCCTTATAAAATTCACAGTAAATACACCAGAGGATTCAAAGCTGGAGCAAAACAGTGCAGAGAGGAGTCAAGAATGGAGAAACATATGTTCCCAGCATGTGGAAGTTTTATAATTTAATACAGAACTCTCAAGCCACATTTGCCTTTGAAGAAACTAGTTACAAACAAAACTACATTTTTCTCCAACACGAGACATCTAAATCGCATACTGGAACTTAAAAACACATTAAAATACACCCACTTTCACATGCTGACTTTTTTGATAATGTTGATCAAGCCTGCATCTGTGTTCAATTCTTTGTAGTGTAAAAGCTTTTTCTTTCAAAAGTGTTAAACTATAATATTACATGAAAATAAACCACCTTATTTTATAAGTGGGAAAAAATTCTCTAGAATTTTTAAATGTTACTTTTTCCAAGTAATTTTCCAAAAATTTTACTAATTTCAGAACACTATTCACTGGTCATTTGGGGATGTCGTCATTGTCCATTTGGGGAAATACTCAATAGTTGTTTGGAAAAAGCTACAAGTCACCTAGTGTTGAGTCACTCCTCCTTATTTCTAAGTACTGAACAGTAGTAAAAACAAAAATAGGCAGGCTTTTCAAAGCTGTTTAAGGTTTTTGTATGTTCATCTGGTTTAATTTTAAAGGCAATTAAAAAAAAAACTTGAATACTGTAAAGATGTCAGCTTAAGTACTAGCCTGGGGGTATTTTTTTAATAGAAACAAATGACTAAAGATGCCAAAGGTACAGTAAATAAGTGCTGGTGAATCACCCATCTTCCATTTTCCTTCACTGTATTGAACAGAAAAACACTCCAATATAAGTGTAGAAGTGCTTTGTGAATGTTTTAATGTTCAATTATACATATAAAAATGTTTATTTACTAATCTGTCCAGACACCTACTTTATATTTGTATGTTCAAGAATGCAGAAGTGCATGGTTGTGACATGTCCAGGTTCCTACTCTGTGTCTATGTTTACATGCAAAACCAAATATGAGATGTTGCTAGATCTAGTAATGAGTAAGTTTACTTTATCACAATTTCCAAACAGTTGTAAAAGATATGTAAATGAAGATGAGTGTAAGTACTTGTATGCCTGTTTGTGACATTTCAACACGGGGAGGGGGGATCTAAGGAAAATCAAGAAGGTTGAATACTATCTTCTATACAGAAAATCAAAAGATTTGTTGCTTGTGTTCTAGTTTTCTGATATATAGCTATCAAATTCAGTACTAGTGCCATATAGCTGGGTTGGTTTAGTTTGGGGTTTGTTTTTTGCATAAGCACATTAGTTGCAGTGAGGTCTCCTTCTTGATTTAGAGCTATATAAATAGCACAGTATTTAAAAAATTATTTAAAACCAAATAGACAATGAATAGTCCTTTTTTTGCTGGAGTAGATATAACTCCCTTTTCCTTTAATACTTCTGTAAGATTAGTGTTTTCTCGTAAATCACTGCACTGTACACACATCTGTTACTCTTTTCCATGTAGTCATTTATAGTTGTTAATTAAAATACTGTTTTCCTGATTATTTTTTTTAAGACATTTGTTTCAGCATTATGACATTTAGTATACTGTCCAATTAATCATTCCCTGCTTTGGTTTACTAAAACTGGATAATATAATACATATAATGCTGTAGTAGACATAGATTTAACAGAGGAAAGGAGGGGACAAATCTCAGTTGTTTGCACTGGCTGTTGTAACATACGCTGTCCTGCACCAGTGACTCAGTGATACCTCTGTATCGGGACTGCATTTGGCTCTCATTTGTAGTTACAGTGAATTCTACTTAAAGATTTATATCATGGTCATTCATTTCCTTCCAGACTGATCTGTTATAACAAATATTGACCTTTAATATGTGTTCTCCAGAAATGCAGATGACATATGTAAGACCTTTTCAAGCAGGGCTATGCGTACAGCTCTCAAAAAACTGAAAATTTGTCTGAAAAAGGTTCAGTGACACAGGCAGCAATTCTTTACAAGGAAACAGGTCCTCTGGGAGAAAAGTGTCAGCATCTTTATGTTTTGAAGTAATTGTCCTTCATGTCTACTTACTCAGGTCAATATCCTGTAGAGATATTGGAACTGAGGTGTTTTTCTAGGGTTTTTAAAAAAACTTTTTTTACATTAAAACTTGGCACCTTTCCTTGTCACTACTGTACCCAGAAACTTACCTTTCTGTGTCTGTTTGACACTTTCAGCTTAATTTTTCTCCTAAGCACAAAGGATTAAGGCTTCCTATTAAGCTGAATACTGGACCAATTGCATTTTCTATTCTTCTTGTCCTTTGTGTTATGCTGAAGGGCACTTCAGGCTGTCTGAAGCTAACAGCATGGTTTTGTGATTGGAGTGTCTGACGGCACAAAGTACAAACTGTTCCTGTGTGTCTTTTATTATTTTCTCATATCAACACAGCAGATTTTAGATTGGATGTTCCTTCCATATTTGAAACTGTTTCTGCGTATTTTAAAGTGTACTGAACTCTTGTTTTAGATACTGAAGATGTTAAGGAATTCACAACTGGTTTTATCCCATTTATCTAGGAGGTTTAATAATGAACAAAAAGAATTTCAGATCTTTTTTGGGTCTGCCATGGACTCTAGGCCTCAGCCCATGAACTGAGCTAGCTTAACCTCTCTTTATATTCCAGTAAGAGAGGAGAGACTTTCTGAGGCTGGGCCTGTGCACACGACAACTCAGGCAAGGGCCACGTCAGTCCAGTCCCCTGGAAAGGGGACGGGCTGCAGAGTCTGCTGGTACATTCAGGGTCCTGCCAATAGCCAAGGAAATGTATTACAGTATGGTTTTACTATGTATAATACCAGAATAAAACAGCGTGGACTAGGAAAAATTAATCTTTAAATGGAATGGCAGCCTGCTTCTTGGAATAGCTTGAAATTTTGCAGGACAAAGGAAACAATTGTACTTTATGAGACTAAAATGAAATAATCAGCATGCGCTTTTGCTAGTGAGTTTACTTAAAACACTCCCAACCAACCCAAAATAACCTAGAAAAAAGCCACAGAAAACAGGACCAGCAAAAATTATGAATCCTAGAACCAAAGAAGACCAAAATAAAGATAAGTTACCAAGAGATTGCTAGTTATATGGTAACAATTTATGTCAAATTATGTTCTATTCACAAATTATTTTCTGTGTTGCAGCTCTGATTAGACAGTTTCAAGACACTGAAATGATCTACACAGAAATATAGTATTCAGTGCATCAGAAAGCAGCAGGATAAAAACAAGATAAAACCAAGACATTTATCTATGCAGCACTGATATATGAGATGTGAATAGAATGTGTACTGTTGTTATTTATGTATAGGCAGATTGAAAGCAAAAAAAATGGTAAATAAAGTTTTCTGTACTAAGCCACTGGTACAAACATTGTCAGAAGATGAATGTCAATTGACTGAAAACTGTCCTTCCATCTGTTCTTGAAAGAGTGCTAAGTTTAGCATTTATATTGACAAAAAGAAGTCATGAATTACTTCATTTCCGGAAATTTGTTGTTGGATATTGCACAGATAATGAACATATGGTACATCAAGTTGAAGATATTTCACATTCACATTCATGTTGAAATATTAATTTTCAATATTTTAAAAGAAAAAAAATTTAAAAAGAAAAATATGGGTTAGTTAAAGGTTGATAAAACTGAAAGACATAAATGAAGAATAATTTAAATACTAGATTTGATCAGTCAATGCAGTTTCAAACAAACAAAACAGTAACAGTGTGTGTAAGCATTTGGAACCTTTACAAGAGTAACTTGGATGGAGTTCCACACCAGAGGCCATAGGTAGCATTCAGCTAGAGATTAAGGCACATAGATTTAGCTGTCTTTATATTTAGGCTGGTAAGTGTCTATGGACATATTAGGTATATGTCCTCAGTGTAGCCAATACAGGAGTTACAGAATTACAGAGTATTTGAACTTGGAAGAATTTGTGGAGATTGTCTAGTCCAACCACCTTCTCAGAGCATGGTCAGCTAAAGCAGGTTGTTTAGGGCTGTGTCCAGTCAGGTTTTGAATACCTCCAAGGATAGAGGCTCTAGGGCCCCTCTAGGCAACCTGTTCCAATGTTCAACCAACCTCAAGATAAATAAGCATTTGTTTTTTTGTTTAAAATTAATTTCCTCTATTATTATTTGTGTTCATTGTCCCTTGTCCTTTCACTGGGCACCACTGAGAAAAGCTATACCCTCTTTACTCCCCTCCTGCCCCCATCAGGTATTTATGTGTATTGATCAGTTCCCCCTGAGCTTTCTCTTCTCCAGGCTGAGCAACCCCAGGTCTTTCAGCCTCTCCTTGCATGACAGAGGTTCCAATCCCTTAATCATCTTTGCGGCCTTTCACTGGAAGTGAAAGTACTCCCAGTACTCAACTCCCAGTTCCTCCAGTACTTCCTTGTCCCTCTTGTACTGTGGAGCCCAGAACAGGGCCCAGGACTCCAGATGCATCTCACCAGGGTGGAGCACGTGGGGAAGGATCACCTGCCTCAACCTACTGGGAACATTTCTCTGAATGCAGTCCAGGAAATCACTGATGTTCTTTCATGCAAGGGCCCATTGCTGGTTCATGTTCAACATGTTCACCAGTACTCGAAGGTCTTTGTCTGCAAATCTGCTTTTCAGCCAGTCACTCCCAGTGTGTGCTACTGCATGAGGTTATTCCTCCCGAAGTACAGTGCTTTGCATTTCCCCTTGCTGAACTTCATGAGATTCTTGTGAACTTATTTTTTGCAACATGTCAAGGACCTTCTGAATGGCAGTGCAACCATCTGATGTTTCAGACATTCCTCCCAATTTTTTATTGTCTGCAAACTTGGTGTCGTGGTTTAACACCAGCGAGCAACTAACACCACGCAGCCGCTCACCCCTTCCCCCCCCAAGTGGGATGGGGGA
>JANZLQ010000013.1:18812613-18831025 GCA_026212715.1 Elanus axillaris
GGGGTCTGCAGAGTTGTTTCTCTTACATGTTCTCACTCCCTGGCTGCTGTTTCTTCCCCCGTTCCCCAACATTTTTTTCCCTTCTTAAAATGCTATCACAGAGGCATTACCACTATCACTGATTGGCTCAGCCTTGTCTGGCGGCGTGTCCGTTTTAGAGCTGGCTGGCATTGGTTCTGTCGGACACGGGGGAAGCTTCCAGCAGCTTCTCACAGAATCCACCCCTGTAACGACCCCGCTACCAAAACATTGCCACAGAAACCCAATACCGACCCTCAGTCACAGTGTAGAAAAGGCTCAGTCACTAGGAATTAAAGCTTTTATGGTAAAGTATGTGTAATCCACTGATGTGCCTTCTGTGGGAACCAAGGGCATATTGTTTAATGTTTAATTACAGCTGTTAGGATTACCTACTAGAAAAGACAAAGACTGATGTTGACGAAGGCAGTCAGGAACTCATACAAAATAATCCTAGTGTCTACTCTGTACTGTTACTCATATATCTTATTTATCACAGTAGCCTTCATAAGGCTAAACTTAAGATTCATTTAGTGTAGCCCAAGTTTGAGGGTATTCATATGAACTATGATAACTTCCACCCATTCTTATCATTATCATGCAGTGTCCATGACCAGGATGCAGAATTCCTCCTAATCCAAAAGAAGATGGCATTTTAGAGGGTTTTTAGTACTGACTGAGAATCCTTTTGCTATTCCAAGATAGGAATATGATTTAAAGACCATGTTGCTAAATGATTTTCATGTTTCCTGAGCCCAGAACAGATTACGTCATCCAAATAATAACACTGGAGTGTTTTACGCTCTTAGAAGAATTTAGCTGAACTGTAACAGTTCTTCTACTAGTAAAGCTAGATTTCTTCTAATAGTAAATTCTACTGTCAGTAAAAACTTGAAAGATTGCCAGGACCAGAATTTTTAGTTATGGCATACTTTCTCCACCTTGCTTTCTTTAAGTGATTGTGATAGACTGTGTAGGCATTAAAAACCTATTTGTTTCACTGAATTTTATTAATCTCAGCTCAGAATGTAGCCTGTCGTTTAAACTTAAACATTATACTCAACAGGCGAATGAAGAAAAGACATGTTATTATAATGTAGCTTTTGTCATATGAATTAGGCATTTTAAAAAGAGGTCATTGTAAACAAATGTATCACAAGGAAGACATTGGTTTCCTCTTTCCCCACTTTAAGATACATTACAGTACACCTAGTACTTCTACTAAGTATTACCTACCAAAACAAATGGTATGGAAAAGAAATTACTCTGTCCATTCCTTATGAACAGAATGTTAGATGAGGCTTGGAAAGTACTTTTTCCAGAAACACTGTTCTAGATTTATTTAGCATTCTAGTAGCAAGCAAGAAATTACCTTAGACATTTGGAGAACAATGTATGAAAATCTTGTTGGAAGTGCTAATACAAATTCCTTTCAAGACACACATAGTTGGGGACTAATGAAGTTTGTTCTTGAATAAATGCAAATGAGTAAACCTAATAGAAAATCTATTTATTTTATGATGATGTTATTTATAGATTATAGACTTAAATATCTCTTCCAGATTCTTTTCAGTCATTCACTCTTTCTGTGTTACTCTGCTGTATCTGCTGGTTTCTAATTCAGTCTTATCTTCTCAGAACTCAGATGTTCTCATCTTGTTGTTATACTGACAATATAATCATTTGGCTTTCTGATTTAGCCCTCACCAATGTCATTGTTTTAACATCTGTTCTGGGCTTACTTCTCCTCCCATTCAATTTTTTTCACAATAACTCTATGTAGCTTACTTTCATTCTTCTCTCCTTCTGTGTTCCTTCCTTAGGTAATACTGTTTTTTGTAATGATGAAATATGTCCACTCCTTCCTGATCTCTGCTCCTTCATTTGTTGTCTTCTAACTTTCTAATGTCTTTGCTTCCCTTGTCATCTACTAAAGTTTAACATAGCCTAACTGAGCTAACAAAAGAATTTCTTTTTTTTTTCCAAATCTTCTCTGTCCCCTCCCTTTTTATTCTGATCCACAAACTCCTTTCTGGTTTACTTTAGGAACATAGGTTTTGAATCCATCATTTCCTTTGTGTCTTCAATTGGAAACAATAACAGCAAGCACCCACTGTTTTAGGAAATACAGGTCAAATATTGCTCATAATTTGCAGCATGTAGCTATCTTGCTATTCTGACCAGTATGGTGTCACACCAAACTACTCAACTTGAAAACTGATGTTCTTGATCCAGGCACATTTATCATAATACATGAATGAACTTTTCAGCATTATTCTTCTCAGTGCCTTAGTCCATACATCCAAGTTTTGATGGTGTTTATTCACTGCAGTTTGTCTCTACATAATTAAAACTCTGTTCCTTACCAAAAGTGCAAAATGCTTTTTTTTTTTCCTGTGATACTATTTCACCCATCTCATATAAACATCTATGAAAAAAACCCAAACACTAATGGTAGCAATATTCCCATTTGTTTTTCGCATAAAACCTCAGGTTCTTTTTCTTAGTTTAAACATCTTTCATAAATCTTTCCTTTTTATTCATCTACCGGTAGACTTTACAAGATTATCTGCAGTTGTCATTCTCTTCCCATGGGATAGTAAGATCCATTTCCCAAGCAATTCTATGTTCACTTGTCTGCTTCATCGACTAAAGCTTTATATACATACTATCCTTCATTTACACAACACAGCCTTCTAACTATTTTAGGAAATACCTCTTTCCACAAGCTCTCAAATATGTTCTCCATTACGGTATCTTTAGAAAACCAACATGCAGTTCTGACTAAGTCAGTAGTCAACAGGGAGAATTATTTATAATGAACAATCTGTGATCATGTGTAAATGTCAGGTTTCAGACAGACATGCCAAGTAATAACATACTTACTAATGTCCCACACCTGCCATCCTTTTGTTATTCATTATAGGTATTGACTTAAGACTTGGAATTGGATATCCTCTTAAGTGTTTGGATAATATTGATTTACTCTGTAGTTTCAAGGCAGTATTATGGTGCTGAGACTATTTTCATTATAATTTTATAGTCCTTTCTGATTTTTCACTGGAGTAGAGGAAATGTAATTCTTTCAAAGGCATTTAAAACAAACGATGAATCCAAATCAAACCAAAAAAAGCTGAACCAAACCATAACAGGTTTCTTTCTTGTATTTCCATGAAATTTACACTTTGAGTACTTAGAACAGCTCAGCACTGTTTGTTTGTCACTGGGTGATTCAGATGAAAGAATTCAACCAGCTTGCATATAGTTGTGCATTTTCTGCAAATACCTCAAGCAATAGCTGAAGTTTATGCTATGGAAGTGAAAGTTAAAACTGATATTTCTTAGTTCAACATTATCACCAATCACCTCATTATTTTCCATATCTCTTATTGTAGTTTCCAGGAGGAACTGCTCCATGATCTTGCTGGGCACAGAGGTGAGACTGACTGGCCTGTAGTTCCATGGGTCCTGTTTTCTCTTTTTAAAAATGGGGGTTAAGTTTCCCCTTTTGCAGTCACTGGGAACTTCCTCAGATTGCCACAAATCCTCAGACATGATGGAGAGTGGCTTAGCCACTTCATCCACCAGTTGCATCTGGACTTGCAGATGAATCTCATCAGGTCCCATGGACTTGTGCATCTTCAGGTGCCTTAGACAGTCTCACACCTGATCTTCTCCTAGAGTGGGCAGTTCATTCTTGCAGTCCCTTCCTTTGCCTGCTGTGACTTGGGTGGTGGGGCTGGAACACTTGCCGCTGAAGACTGAAGCAAACATCATTGAGTACTTGTCCTTCTCCATGTCCTGGGTAACCAGGTCTCCTGTTTCCTTCTGGAGAGGGCCCGCATTTTCCCTAGCCTTCCTTTCATCACCTATATACCTATGGAAGCCTTTCTTGTTGCCCTTGACATCCCTGGCCAGATTTAAATTCTATCAGGGTTTTGGCTTTCCTAACCTTATCTCTGGCTGCTCAGACAATTTCTCTGTATTCCTCTCAGCCTACCTGTCCTTGCTTCCACCCTCTGTAAGCTTCCCTTTTGTGTTTGAGTTTGTCCAGGAGCCTCTTGTTCATCCCTGCAAGCCTCCTGGCATTTTTGTCTGACTGGCTCTTTGCTGGGATGCATCGCTCCTAAGCTTGGAGGAGGTGATCCTTGAATATTAACCAGCTTTCCTGGGCCCCTCTTCCCTCCAGAGCTATATCACAATGGTGCTCTGCCAAGCAGATCCCTGAAGAGGCCAAAGTCTGCTCTCCTGAAGTCCAGGGTAGTGAGCTTGCTGTTCTAACTCTTATTAGAAATACAGTGCTAATCAAGCCTGAGGTTTTCTAAACTACATAAAATTAATAGCAAATGAGAATATACTTTTACATCTGATCAGAAAAAGATCTCAATGTGATAAAGGTCAGTCACACTAATTTGCTACCATCTCAGAGTATATCTTCATGTCTGGTTATAACTGACAGCTCTTAATAAATCACAGTGCTATTCTTTTTATTTTATGAGTTTGCATCAACTATAGCTATCTGTAGAAACATAGAAATTATTGAAATTTGAATCTATCCTGTTTTCTTCACAGTGGATTAACAAGTTTTCTTGTAAGTACTGATACTGGAACATATCCAGTATCAGTATCTGTGATAGTGCCAGGACTCTCACTAAGAAGACCAAACAACCAGTGGAAAAGAGGAATAGGTAAAGTTCTAGTAAATACTTTAAAAGCTCAGGTAGAAATACATGAATCCTTGAAAGAAGGGGATGGCTTTACAGATGCTGATACTAGCAAAATTTTGCTTTCTCAACCATAAATTATTATTGAATAATGGTAGGCTACCTATTCAAGAGGGAGAAAACATTTGTATATATTGACATGATGAATTTGAGTGAAGAGTTTTAAGCAAGATCAGGAGTACAGGGTAACAAAGCTTGAGAGGTGAAGAAATGCAAAATTATTTGAAAATATTCTATTATATAGAAGGAGAAAGTCTCAGCCTATAACACAGAACAGAAAAGGAAGAGGTACATTCTTAAAACATTCAAATTGCCATGATCCAAAGGGTTTTGTGAAAAACTACTTAAGCAGTAGTCAGTGAAATATTAGAGCTATTAATGGCTATGTTTGAGAGCTCACACATGGAAGGTGTATCAGGATTTTGGATGATTTAAGGAGAATAAATTCAATGTCTATACTTCAAAGAGGAGGTAAAAACCAGCAGAGGCAGGAATAGACCAGTAACATGGATTTGACATCAATACATTTAACACTCTTCTATGGAAGAACTGAACAGCTGAAATTGGAGAAATGAACTAAAAATAAGATGAAATCCAACATTGACAAGTATCCAAATATATACTTAAAATGGACTACTCATCTGCATACATATGGCACAGAGAGTGATAACTGAGCAGGTAGAAGATTAGCAGGAAAAGAATCTAGCAGAAGTATCATTGAAATACTTTTATAAAACTTCCCCTGCTCAGTACCAGCAAGGCTGCATCTGATTCTCTTTTAGACCCTGAACTTCATAAAAGATATGAATTGTGTGAAGAGTGTCCAGAAAAGACCAGTCATGAGAATGATCAACAGCATAAAAACATGACCTATCAAAAACAAATAAGGAAATAGGCATTGCTTATCTAGAAAGTGAGAAAACTTGAAACTGTAAGTTTCAGAAAAAGGATTAGATTTGTTTTGATCCCTGGGACTTAAAAATAAAAATAGTTAGAAAACTTAACAGGTTTCCTCAAGAGAGAATCCTTTCTTTTAGAAGCAGCTTGATATGTAGGTTAGGAAGGAAACTAGAAATCCTGCATGAGAAGTATAACAGAAAAGTTTGTAAGGCAAGCATAGTGATCACTTGTACATCAAGGAGTTGGTAATCCATGTAACAGCTGATGACTATGCCCAAGTCTGTGCTGTCCTGCATGTCCAGCATGGGCTTCAGGCTGTGTTGTGCTGCACAAATCCCTTGGCTGCAGCATAAACTCAGTAACCTCATGGTGGCAGAGTAGCCTGTGGGCAGCTCCCATTTGGTACCAGTGATGATGCCACCTGTATGGCTTCACCTTTAACTAAAAGTGCAGCAAGAAATTCTTATGCAAACATCATTTCTGTTTGACTATAGAAATGATGGATAGAGTTGTTTCCTTGTAAGAAATCCTGTAACAGTTCAAATGACTGAAATTGGAAAATCTCTTCTATGGATCAGGTCTACCAGCATGCTGCATGTGGATGAGGACTACTCAATGCTACAGTTCTCAGGGTTCCTAACATCTAAAGAGATGTAAGATTATCTATAGTATTTTCTCCTTATAGTGTTAGCTCTAACAAATAGCATTTTTAAAGATACCTTACAGAGTGTCTTTCTTGCAGGCATCAGAATGAACCAGCACCTCCTGCTGCAAAACAACAAGTAAACAACGAACAAAGCTGAAACAAAAAGAGTCAAAAAAACACTTGCCAGGTGACAGCTTGGATTAAGCAAATGTGGACTTTTTTATTATTGTTTTTTCCTCACTTGTGTCTTTTATAACACTCTCTTTGTTGTCTGCTGTAATCAATGCAAATAGAAATATATATTTGCATTTATCATAAATTGATTTAGGTTACGGGTATTTTCAAAATGAATGTGTTTTCTTCCCTCAGGGATATAGTAAATCCATGAAGTGGAGAACTAGGACCCTTTTAAAGGTTCTTCAGCTCTTCAGTGCATCCCCTAATACATCCAGCAAAATGTCATCCCACAGATAGTATTGCATAGACACATCTGATAAGCAAAAAATCAGGCAGCAGAGGAGGAAGCACATTTGGCTGAATGCAAGGTAGCGAGGAACTCACCAGAACTGCCTGCATAGCTGGGGTGTTTGTCACACCCTCTTTGGAGATCCTTACTCACAAGCTTGACAAACAGGACTCTGAAAGGGCACAGAATAGTAGAGTACAGCGTATGACCTTGCAGTGGGAGATGGACTTGAAGATTTTCTAAAGCCCCTTCCAGCCTTAAGATTGATTCTCTGAAGGATACTATCATCCATCTTATTTCAAGCATAGGTAGAAAAAAAAGGTTTTTTTTTTAATCTGTTTTTCTACAGTGTATCCATAGCTACTTGAATTATATTGCCTGTAACTGGATTCTCATAAATGCGCTCTTTAACTCTAGATTTTCTCTGATGTTAAGAGTAAGTAGTTCAGAGTGACACCTGAAAAACAAGCTGCGCTATTCTTCTGACAATGTATATTCTGATTAATTCTAGGCAATCTTAGGAGTAACTGGTAATCCAAAATTATTTTCATGGGCACTTGAAGAGTAGCAGGGTGTTTCTCTACCAAACAGCATAAGCAGTACGATCTTATAATTCTCACAATAGGGTCAGTGAGGAAAAGATATCTCCTAATGACTAACACTAACAATAAAGACCTGATAAAATAGAAAAATACAGGGTGAAACCCCTGAGAATTTTCTCCTGTTATGTTTTTTTGACCATGTACTTTCAATATTAATTACAAAACACATCCAAATGCTCAGGAAAAAGTGTTTTCATTATTTAACCACTTCCATATGTAAAGCTGCCAAGCTTTAAAAAAAAAACAACAACAAACCTACCCAAACCCCACAAACCTCCTGTCATTAGTATATAGAGAGAAACATTTTTTTTAATGTTCTTTGTTATATTTGGTTTATATGAGGAAATGTTCTTGTTTCTCTTTTGAAAAACATTCTTTCCCCTCCTATGGGAAATGTAATGGAATATAGTTAAGAAGTTATTTTCCCTTTGGATGTTCTCAATTTGTTTTCAGTGGAGTAGGAAGAGAATGGAATTTTTCCCTGTTGTTATACATTAACAAGAATTTGCTTCTTTACATACACTGGCATTGTTAGAATTTTGCCTCTAAAGTGACTGCTGTTTGACAGCACTAACACTGCACAGAACTTCTCACATCTGCTACGCACAAATAGAAAAAGTTTTTGTGACCATGGCCTTCCTTCTGTCCTTTCTAAGCCTTCTGTTTCTGTAGAGGATCTTACTGATACTGTATGGGGTGGAGTTGCCTCTCAATTCTTAGATTAGTATGCCTTAAAGTGACATTTATATTATAAAATTGTGGAGAGCTGACTGTGGAAGCACTCAGTGTTTCCACCTTAAGGAATTTCTGTTATGTTGATTTATTCTAAAGCTTCCAGGAAGATAGTTTTTTTAGATTTTTTTTTTCCCAGTATCATCTCAAAATTTGAGGCATTTGTTTGATGACTTGCCTGTATACTGCAATATTAGGCTTTATCTGTAGCTTCTCTCTTTTATGTCTTGTATATCTAATTTTACTTCCTTTGATCCTTCTTTCTTCCTCTTTGCTGTTATTTTTTTTGTTCTTTTGCTTCCCCCACCCCTATGCTTTGCTCTTCTAAGACTCATTCACCTTCATTTTCATTTAATCCCTGCCTATGTCACCACCTGTACCTTCATTGTCATAGTTCTGATGTCTCTCTACTGGCTATATTTTTATCTGGCTATCTGATTTTGTTTAGCTTTTAGTCTTTTAAATTCTCTCCATTGCTTGAGTCTCTTAATCTTCTTTCAGTATTGCTTCTTGTTATAGCTCTTGATCTTTCAGAGAAGAGTAACAAAGCTGACAGGGACCATTGCTTATTCAATTTAAATTTAAAACAATGATAAGTAGTCACTTTTGCGGCTAAGATATGTAAAGTATGTGACAAGAATTAAAGATGTGCAGTACAATAGAGCATTTTTTCTGCACCTGAGGCATTCAGAGATTGCAATGGAGGATTGTAGCTATTCAAATTCAGCAATGGGTAAACTTTTTGACCATGTATGACCTCACTTTTGCTTGCCAATTGACCTGAGAGTTTTTATACATATTTGACCTATTTGTACATTTCTGTTGGAGGATTTAAGTTGAGTACAGGGGTGCTAGCCTAGAACATTTGGTGAATTATTAATGCCTATTGCCCCATGGAAAAGGCAGGCTTCAAACTGGGCTACTGCTTTTCTAAACCACTTGATGAATATCCTCTTCTCTAAGTGGATGAACCTAACATGTGCAAATCTCATACCTGAAGAAATGACAAAGAAATTAAACATGTATTAGAAATTATATTCCACATTTTAATGTAGATGTAAGAATAAAAACTAGGGAGAAGCATGAAAACAGACTTTTAGAATGTCTGAAATCCTACTTAGACTTCCTCAGTGTTTCTGTCTGTGTTTAAGTACCCAGATTAAGTTGGTTCCTGATGTAGGGATATAAAAAGTTTTACATCAGAAATCTTGTCTGCTCAAATGCTTATTTGATTTCTACATTTTTACATGTGTGCATGTGTAAGCATATGTGTAAACATGTATTTATGTTTCTATAATCTATTAAGGACCATAAATAACATTCATACACATAGAAATGCTGACATATATATATACCCTTTTGTTTGTTTAAATTGAAGTTCTTCTTTAAATTTTCCTTTGAAATTCCAAAAGGATAAGAGATACAACTTATTCAGCAGATTGATTAAGGTCAAGTTGCTCTTGGCAATATATGATTCATTTCTCATCTTTTTGTCAGACAACATCCACACCTATCCAAGCGATTTCTGAAGTTATAAACATGAATGCATTTTTTAGGTTTGCAAGTTCAAGAGTTTGCAAGTGCATGGAACTGATGTGCAAGTACATGAAATTAGCAGATGGATCGAATAAAGGCATGTGGTTTCAGCTTCAGTTTTTCTGAAAACAGGAGATTTTAAAAATTGCTTTTAAGGTTTATTAGATGTCATTGTGAGAAAATTTCTGGCAGTATCATTTTTGCTAACAAAATTTTGTGTCAATACTGATATTTATGTTTCTTGTCCCTTCTGCTCTTTACTATTCATATTCATCAAAAAGCAAGATTTAGAATTTACTTTCAGGTTCTATCATATTTTCAAACATCCCAGACATAAACTCATCCCACAGAAAACTGTGTGCCAGTCTTCAGTCTTTTCTAAATGGCATAGTTCATCAATACAGATCTCTGAACTTGGAAAATGATGTAATATTGAATTAAAAAAAAAATATCCCCTCTTCACTACAGCTGTTAGCTACACCAATCCTTTCTCTAACGTCCTTATAGACCACTACTCACAGATCATTTCATCACTTCATGTTTCCATTCTGAATTATTAAGAAAATAAATAAATGTAAAAAATCAAACACACTTTAACTCTTCCTCCATCTTTATTGTTGCTATCTGAGTATTTCAAGAGCTTTTAAAAAATATTTCCGGTGTCTTTTTCCATTTGGCTCTTCCTTGGTTGGAAGAGACCAGCTATCAGTATTTCTGAAAGATAAAAGTAAATGTGAAAGCTCAAACAGATTCCTTTTTTTTTTTTTTTAAATTCTTCATAACACCATCCTGCTGAGAAGCTTTTATAAATTCTGATTAAATCCAGCTATTCACAGTTATCAATGATCTGCTTCTATTCCTGGGAAACTTCCTCCCTTTCTTCCCAGGGATCCTGAACCAATCCAGTCTGTTTAATTGCTGTTTCTCTGCACACCTAAGGGTAGCACTGCAGGAAAACAGTGGGTGGACAGCTCAGTGTTGACTTACAGTTTTAGTGAAGGTGATGGCATGACAGATTAAAGCATTACTCCATGTGACACACTAGACAGACAGACAGAGAGACATGAGAAAATCCTCATCTACTTCACTGTATTCTGAAATCTGCCTCATATGAAAGGTGGGTAGGTATATAACCTCTAATCCCTGCTTTTTCTGTTATTTATAAAGTTTGTGGAAATTAAACTTGCTTTGAAAGTAAAACCTCTAATTCACAAGTGCAGTTTTGAGGAAACCTGAAACATTAAACATTTACGTTGAAACTCTAATTGCTTTTCTTACATTAATAAATAATCTAGTGGGGTTTAACTTGTCATTCACGTAATAAGATATTCTCCCCACCTAAATATTTCAAGGCATCTGGCTTACACCTAATCAAATAAAAAGCTGTGGGTGTTTTAGACTTAAACATAGGTTTGCATCTCACTCCATTTTTACTTGTATAAGAACTCTTTCATTTGCAGCTACAATGGTTCAGCTGTGCTGTCAGCAACTACATTAAAAAAGTATTCATAGGCATTTCACAGAATTATTAAAATGTAAAAGAAGCTGATATCTCAAAAACATATTTAAACACTAGTTGTACAAAACCAAGCGATGGGAAAAAAGTCAAGCCAGGAAAAGATTATGTGACAAGGCTATCAGAAACAAAAAGAACATCCATGTGGTTCTGATTTTCTGTCACTGAGTTATAATAATGAAGGCAGAAATTTCACCTGTGCTAATCCATACTTGTTTTAAGACTGATCTTTTAGCACTGCAAGTATTACAAGGAGACATCAGGATGTGACTCAATTGGTACTTGGGAAGCGAGTGAAGCAAAGGTGGTCATTTGGGTTTAAGAGTTCAAAAAAAGATCAGAAATATTTCAGCCAGTCTTCAAAACATCCTGCATAAGACTATTTCTACTCTGTTATGCAAGCAGATGAGATAAAAGAGGGGAAGGGAACATCCTTTCAGAAAACATTAACAGCATTGTCCCTTGGGGTAAATTCACAAGGTCACCCTTAGCATCCATTTTGCCAGAAAACATGGAAGGGCAGGCCGGTGGTGGTCAGTAAGAAGTATCCTTCCAGAACACAAAGGGTTCCAGCTGCCAAAGTAAACCTGGTTTAGCATTTTGCTACTGTGGTACTCAGTGACTGGACACCCCCTGAGTCCACCTGCAGACACTTTTTTCCAACAGCCTGATGTTTATGTAGGCTTATTATAAGGCCTCTGTGAAGGCAGTGGAACTGGCAGGTAGATCACTTAAGTGCAAGTGGAATTGAAGTAACTTGTATCTAAATACCTGGGAGCATTGAAATCAGCATTATTTTGTGGATTTGGAACTGCCTTCAGTCAGCTCATAAATTTCAGTATTTCATTGCTGTTTTCAGCAAGTTGTTCATGCAGTAGGTGTTCTTATAATTTTGTGTGCTACAAACTAAAGCTGTATTCACGACACATCTTTGCAGACAAATTAATTATTATCTGTTTTATCATTGGGATAATCATGATGAATGCATAGATGATGTGCCTTTTTCTACCCATTCTTGCAAAATAGTAATTAGGATAGTTGAGAATTCCATCTAATTTTAAAAAGAATAAAACACAAATGTAATATACTTGACAGTAATGATATCTCAGAGATAAAGATAGTAAATCTTGGTAATTTAATCATATTCAAAATTAAAAAACCTTTGAAATATATAACACATTGGAAAGAGGAGCTAATATTCTCATTAGTGAGAGCTGGAAAGGAACAATTTACTACTTGGCAGAATTTCCTTGAGGGGATTCTTACATGAAGAAAGCATGTTTAATTGAAGCTGCCAAAATCAATACAGGGAAAAACAACAGTCGTGTTCTCTAAGTTGAAATAAATCTACAGAAAACACTTAAAGATGCAGGCCTATGCTCTTTACAACAAAAATGGCACAGCAGAACAAGAATGTTGTACTCCAGAAGTTGTAGAAGCAGCTTGTGCAGAATACTAAGCACGGTAACATGGTGTACAGCAGAAGATTTTTCATTTCTCACTAGATGGTGTACAAGGAGACCTACAAGGAAATGTATGGGTTAATTATTTTTACAAGAAATACAAGGATGCAAAAGTTATTTTCTTTTTCTATGAAGTCCTCGTAAGGGGTAAACATATCAATAAATATAAGAAAAAACCCCACAAAACCAAAACAGTTTAAGGACAGTGATCTAGTCCCTAAACAACATAAAATAATTTCAGGGCACTTATGTTGATATATACCAACTGAATAACAGATGTGTTAGGTTTAAATTGACGTTCCATTAGGGTGGATGAAGAAGAATCTGCACTCTGTCCTCACTAAATGTTATCCTTAGTTATGTAAAATGTTGCTAGACCCACCTTAAGGGTTATTTAGATGTGGAGTTGTGGGGCTCAGAACTTTGAGCCTGTTCCTGGCAAATCTTTCCCGGAAATGCCTCCATGGAAATTGCCATAGTAGCACCCTAGAATCCATGTGCCAAGTAACAAAGCTGAGCTGAGAATTGCTGAAACACCAGTTCACCACCTTAGATCAGTCTCATGGGTTTATTCTGGAAGCATGGACTAAGAGCTTCCAAAATCAGTCTGCTTTGTAGGCATGAACATTGCTCTGGCCTAGGAGGGACAAGAGAGTGGGCTGCTGTACTGCTGCTAACACTGGCTTTTTTAGGTTTTGCTTTGTTTTTAGGAGGAAACAGCCACATGAGAGGTTTTTGCCCTTGATGCTCAAAGCCTGAAAGCCTGACAGGCTCTATGGTCAGTTCAGCAGGGATTGCACTGCAGGGACCTAGCAGGAAACCTTTCAGTCCTAAGAAATGACTTCTGAAGACTCATCAGCATGACTGGGGCAACAGGGCACCATTCAGGTTAATGTGAGAGACTCTTTGCCACCTAAGCATCATGGATTCATATCCCTGGCTGTAGGGACCAGTGGTTTCAGCATGTCATTGAGATGTCAAAGAAGTTACATCTCTACCTGTAGGCAATGGTGAGGCCAATTTCAGAAGGTACGGATGGTAACAAGCTAAGACCAAACCCACTGCATGTGATTCTTTTCCACCTCTGCAAATAGGGATGTGTGTAGTCCTTTGTCCCCAAACCTCAAGTTTGAATGTAACCTAGCATAAAAAAAAGCAGAATATGAAGTAGATTTAGAGTTAAAAAGAGGTCTGTCTCCAAAATGCGTTGCCAGCACTGAGAAACTGGGAGCTCTGAGGTTATAAAACAGTGGCAAGTACAGATCTTGAGAGCCTTCTGCTTAGTGGTATAATATGTGAAATTCCCAGGAATTAGTTCCACAGAGAATTTCCAGAAAGCTCATCTTATCTCAGAAATTTAGTGTTTCTATTGTATAGCAGCCCCTGACTATGTGATTGTTTATGTTTTAAAACATTTTTTCTGTTAAAAAGTTTCATCCTAATTCGTGTGTTTTAAAGACACGCTACTACACCACAATCTTTTACCAGCAGTCTCATTGTGAAATTAGTACTTTCCTCACCATTTCTCTTCTTAGCAAAGCCAAATTCATGGACAAAGAAAAGTGTAAGAATAATTTGTGTGCAACTCACACTTGCTACTGGCCAATTGTATCAAGCATCTAATCAAGTAAAATTAAGGTTTAAAAGGTTGACACCAAAGAACAGTCAGAGAAAGGCCAGCAGTGTAAATACTCTGTACAAATGTAAATTTCTGAGTTCACTTCAAACCAGAAATTCAGATCTCGAATATTGTAATACTATTTCTGTTATTTGAAATTTTAAGAAAAATCTCATGAAGCCCAATAAAAACCAAACAAGACCCCCATACACAATACTGTAAACCAATTCTAACTAGTTTATGCCATTCATTTACATTTCATGATAATGGAAACAATATTTCAAGTCCTTGGGTTTCCTGTAATGGTGATTACACAAAAGATAACCCAAGCTGACAATCCTCCAGGCATCTGACAAGCTGATGTTGACAGTATTGTAAGCTGCAATATTGCAACTGTCTGCATGAAGGCAAGGCAATATCTACAAAGCTGGCCCTGCTCTAACTTTCGGTGTAAGACCCACTCATCCTTCTATTCTAAATACATTTATTAAAGCTATTGCAAGAAAAGTATTATATAATTGTTCACAGACAAAAATAAATGGTACAAATGGATGTGAATTTAATGGCTGTGGAAACACCATGCTTTCATTAAATCTGCCCTGTTCAGCAGACCAACTTGTGTCTCATGACACTAGTATTTACTTGGCTATGCAATCTTTCAGCTTGGGTATCATCTTATTGCATTGGTATATTAGTTTTAAACTAGAAGTTACTGACAAGAATATTGCACATATCCAAAAAAAGCAAGTGTTATAAAAGCAGACAACCCAGAGTTCAGGTTAAGAACAGCAGAAACCACAACACATTAACACAGGTAAGTATACAATAGGGACAGCTAGAACTTCAGATTTTCTTGTAATGTTTCGCTGTTATAACAACCACACAAATACACTTAGTGCATAAAAGTGTTTGTAGGTCTGGATTGGATGAAAAATATTTTAAGAGCATGTTAAAGTTTTTTTTTGGTTTTGTTGTTACTGGTGGTTTGTTTGTTTTTTACTTTATTGCTCTGCAACATCTTTAAAAGAGTGGAATTAATGATAACTTTAATTAATTTCATGACACTGTTACACTTTAGGAAAAAAATCTTCTTGGAGAAAAACAGGAATCAGTATAGATGGACCCTCTTTCTTTCATATCAAATGAAAAATTAATGCTCTTACCAGCTATAGTAATCAAGGCTCCTGGGGCACTTCTAAAAAGTAGAGTTGTTAATTCCAGTGCCTTGGTTAAATTATATTTTGGGTAAATCAGTTTATTCTCCAATTCCGGTTAGACAGTTGCACTCCTCATAACGTCTGCTACATTATCACAAATCAGCACATTCCGAGTGGTTACCCTTCAGTGGAAGGGATTCAATTTCCATGTGTTTGGTCTACAAATTGCTTTAGGATTCTCTGAAATAAGAGTAGTAAAAATTGTGAAGTCAAAGAACAAAATTCCACCATGGGGTGAAATTTGTTCATTGAGCTAAAATAATTTTTTTTTTTTTAATATCAGGAAAGAATTTAACCAATGCTGAGTGGAATTTTTATGTCTCAAATAAGTTTTGATTAAAAGGACTCGACTTCTTAATTCCAGGAAAAATGTTATCTTTTCCCAAACTCTGCCTCCCTCCACTACAAATCATTATGAATGAGGCTGTTTTGTAAAAAATATGATTCAGATTCCTTCAATCTCTCCTGAATTGACTGCTCAGTCTGAAAAATAAAAGAAGGTGAAGTGTATTTTATCACTTCATGGTGTGACATGATGTGTCAAATTAAAAATAATAATAAAAAATATTTGGACTTGTCAGCACCTTCTTTGTTGATGTTCATTCAAATTATTTTTAACAATTTTGTTCAGTCCTAGTTATCTCTGTGCTTGAGTAAAAATAACAGCAAAATCACAGATGTTCAGTGCAAGAATGAATTATATATGGATTATTTCTCTGGAGTTAAAATATAATTCTTTCCTTCTATAGCAGAGGCAAAAAGAAGCATGAAGACCATTTCATATGAATGATTATATTTTCATTATTTGTGTTACAGTAGGCCATTAAAGCTAAGGAAATAAAAAAAGAAATTTGTTCCCTGCACCACATCTGAATGTTATGTATTTGCTTTTTTTTAAGGAACTAAAATTTCTTTCTTTTTTTTTTCCTGGTAGATATCCAGATGTATGTTCATCTGTCAAGGGAAGTGAAATTTTTTGTTTGTTTGTTTACAATGAAGAGGTCTCAGATACGTAGTTTGATTCTAAAATTATTCATGTAGCGCTTCAGTTTCTTTATTAGTCTTGTATTACTAATTATTTAAGTATTTTTTAATCACAATCTTATCAGAGTCAGAGCACAACCCCCCCCACACACCACAACAAACAAACAATCAGACGAAAAAAAACCAGAGTTAAGTTCTGCCCCATATCCCTTTAAATGATTTTAAAATCTTTTGTAGTCCTCTGATTCAGAGATGTTCCAGAGCTAAAGAGGCTTATAATTTGGAAAGACATGGCGCCTGATTCTCTTTGTTGCCTTATAGGGGCCCAGTTTTTTTTTTTCTTCCTCCCCATGTTTTAGATAATGAACTACTTACTAGTATTTCCATATTTGTATATTTCCCAAATGAATCGCTTGCAATGGAACATTTAATCTCCCACAAATTAGAATTTTTAGATGAAGACATTTTGATAAAAGCTTCCAAAGAGCCCTTGGGTTTATTATCTTGCTTTTACAGCAAGTAAATCTTACCTTGCTGTTTCAAATTGATAGCTATCAAACCATTTTCTGTTTCACACATAGTTTGCAAGGAATTTGATAGATGATCCCAAACACCTGTATCAGCTAGAATGCCCCAAATTTCATTAACCAGAACGAGTTTCTGATGAGGGTATCTATATTACAGAATTGTTTAATCACAGGCTTTAGCAGATGCCTCAGAATGTTGAAATCTACAGCTTTTATTTTCCAATGTCTGGACTTTTTTCTTGATCTTTTGAGATGTCTTCAGCAGACTGAATAAGGGAAGGGACTAGCTATCATCATCTCTATGGCTGCATCTGAAGGGCATCCTGAAATGTGAACTTAAGCTTTCTGCTCTTTCCTCCCTGCTGTGTTGATGTCTATTGCTATCTTTTTCCTCTCACATCTTCAATTTTTTATTTTACTTTCCACCTACTAAGAGCCTGACTTAGCAAAGAAGCTGGTGGAGCATAGCTGAGGCTGATTTGGCACACTAAAAGCAGTACTATGTTCAGTGTTTTTTCTAATAACTTAATGGCAGTAAGGTGAGAAATTGACTGTTTATTTGTTTAATTTTTTTATTTGCCTATGTATCTATATTATGTAACTATTAATACTTAGTTTGTTGCATCCCAAAAAAACTAGCTAAACTAGACCTAAGAACTTGGAGGAAATGTCTGAAACTAATTTTCTTATACTCTTTCACAACATTTTCAGTAAAGTTGTCTGTTAGAATTCAGAAATAATAGTTCTTGGTTTACCTCCCTGCCACTTCATAGAGAGACTTTAAAATTAACAAAATCATAATTAATTTAAACCAGCATATTTTCAGCTTTTCAGTTGCAGTTATTTTCTACATGGATATTTCCTATTGTCTCTTATTTCATTATATGTGTGATTAATGCTAAGAGTAAATTCTTGCTTGGTAATGTACAACTAATGTAATATATCCTATAGCAGAAACCCAGACTGAAATTACAGTCAACGATGGGTGGAGGAAAAACAGCTCAAATATCTTTAAAAACTGCCTGATTTGTCCAAGCAAAACCCTAACACTCTGTTGTGGTTTAATGCTAGCCAGCAACTAAACACCACGCAGCCACTCACCCCCTTCCCCTCCCAAGCGGGATATGAGAGAAAATCAGGAAAAGAAGTAAAACTCGTGGGTTAAGATAAGAGTGGTTTAATAGAACAGAAAAGAAGAAAGTAATTATAATGATAACAACACTTATAAAATGACAACAGTAATAGTAAAAGGATTGGAATATACAAATGATGCACAAAGTGCTCACGACCTGCTGACTGAAACCCAGTAAGTCCCCGAGCGGCGATCCCCACTCCCCCACCACCCAGTTATATCCTGAATGTGACGTCCCATGGTCTGGAATACCTCGTTGGCCAGTTGGGGTCAGCTGCCCTGGCTGTGTCCCCTCCCAACTTCTTGTGCCCCTCCAGCCTTCTCGCTGGCT
>JANZLQ010000013.1:18832084-18842505 GCA_026212715.1 Elanus axillaris
CAGCTACCAATGCAGAACACAGCACTATGAGGGCTGCTATGGGGACAATTAATTCCATCTCAGCCAGACCCAATACAATACCAAGTTAAGATGATACCAAGTCTCTGAAAGGCAAAATGCTATTTGGGGGAAGAAGACATCATACCTTTTGTTTTCACGTGCATCAGTCCAAGTCAATTGAGATCATGGCCATGATAAGGTTCTTCGGCCTTTGAAATGCTGAATTTAATTTTATGTGCTTAGAAAGGGTGGGGTAGGGGGGAACATGCACATTTTTATGAAGGATTTGGGGAAAGAAATCTTTTTTATTGCATTTTTTTGCAGTGCTTGCGTGACAGAATTCTGTCACTTGACTGTAGCTTCCAGATAAACCTGCTATATAAAATGACAAAAATAATAATTAGGAAAAGTAGCAGCAGACACTTTTGGTTTTGTCCACCTGATACTCAGGAAAAAGCTCTCTATCCTGTTATTCATGTCATTCATTTCCTGTGTTAATAGGCAGTAAAACAGCTATTTAAACCCACTGACCATATACCCACTGTTCAGGCTAACTTATTACAACAGAATTTTTTAAAAGGTATGCCTTGAGGATGACATTAAATAGAATCTCTAAAGCAGTATGTTGACTCTGTTATAGGTTTTATTGTCAACTAAGAGAGATTACACCCAGATGCTCTGTGTTCCTCTTCATTCTTCATCCTGGTTGAGTCCTGCTGCTGAAGGCAGAGATCGTAATTTTTTGGTGTGAGTCAGTAAGCCTCGCATGATAATTTGAGTTTTTATGATTAAGGTCATTATTTACCTTTACTTAAAAAACAAATCAAACCAAGCAGAAAAAAACCACATCCACTCCCACCTACCTCAAACCCACAAACTTATCTTTGAGCCTTAGAATTAAAGTTTAGTCAAGTAGTTTCTGTTAACCACTCCTAGATCTCAAGCTGACCACTAACAAGTCTCTGCTACTCAATACCCACAGTGTATGAAGAAGGGTGTGCATGAAAAACCTGACTTAGGGAGGAAGATAAGACAGACTTTAATTGCATTTGACAGCTCTTCAAATCAGCTGTATTTCAGCAGTGTTTTATTTGTGGGTGATAGAGCTTAAGCTAAAACCAAGATATATCAAAAAAGGGTACAGACCACAGAATAAAAGCAAGGTGATGAATCAAATAATGCCTAGAGATCCCTCTAGATGGATTAGAACTCACTTTTTTTCTTTAGTGTGAAACTTTCTTTTCACTAGGGAAGTAGAAGAAAAAATGGCTGTCACTGAAGAGAAATTGAAGAGTTAGTGCAGAGAGTAAGACAAAAGGAAGCTGTGAGTATGTGTGTTGAGCAGGAAACAAAAAGCTCTAATACCTGACCAGAACCTGTACAGAATTAGCCAAGCTAAATGTCAAGTTATATGTAAGAGAGAGGCTAGAAGTGAAATCAGAGGGCAAAAATATTGCTGAGATGTTAAAAAGATGCATTTTTATACAGGGACTGATGAAAATGATGAAACCAGAGAGGATTAGAATAGCAGTGATAATTAGAACAGGCTGTTCATTTTTCCATTAACTCACATACCAGAGCTGTCTTGATTTGCAAGTTTATGAATTTCTAGACTTTTAACCCAGATTCTTCATAGCCAATTTGCTCACATTTCATCCAGAAGCCATTAGTAGACACCACAGGTAGAAGTGCTTTGTGCCTGCTATACAGTATTGCTTTTACATGTTCGAAAAAGATCCAGCTTTTCATCATTTTTGGTTCATGACATCACTGAGTTATACATATAGCACAAAGGTGCATTTATCTAAATAATGAAAGGCTGGATTCCTGCTGACAATGAAATTATTATTCATTTATTGTAGCTGAAGAAGCTATGATAGGTTTCCCTGGTGAAAACAAATAAAGAATTCTTTGAAGAAATTTTTTTCACTTTTGTCATATCACAAAACCATGTGGCTCTGTATAATACTTTTATGGGGGATTTAGGAGTGGTAGTGTTGTAACAAGACTAGTTAATCTAGATTGAGAGTTGTGGGAAGTATGATACATATTCATATTGAGGCCCTATCTAATTAGGTTAAATTAATAGTTTGGGTGGGGGGAAGAGGAAGAAAAGGAAACAGATTTAAACATTTTACTATTAATCCTGTAAAGATATTCTAATTTATTTCAACATTCATCCTTTTCTAAAGCTGTTAAAAACTTTAAATGACTGGAGTTTCAATCAGTCTTCAATCAATGATTGTGCTAAAAAAATATAATTTTGAGGAGAAGCAAAAAAAACCTCCTAAACAAATCATCAAATAAAACCCAATCAGTAATTCTTTTTACTTTTGGCTATTCTAGTTACCAAACAAATCAATAATTAATACAGTCATGAATATGTGGACTGTTAAGCAGGTTAGTAGGGGATGTTAGATTGTGCCCCCCAGGTTCCCCTGTCCCTGCTAGAAAAAGAGCTACAAGTATTCCCTCACCAGTGCCAGGGAGGCCATGCCAGGTCCTTCCTGACGACAGCAACAAGAGAGACAAAAGCAGAAAAAAATATCGAAATTATGGTGGTCAAGCACAGAGCTACTTTAAAAATACCCCTGAACCATACTGATTACATCATTTGCTTCACTGTATGCCTCCTTTCCTCCTGTTTTCCCCTCCCAGGTTCTTTTCCAGTTATGACCCTTTGCCCTGCCAAAGAAAAACAACCTGCTCCTGGTTGTTCTTAACCCATTTGCGCCAGCCATGATACTCCTTTTTTGGTATTTATGATAAGATTACCATGGTAATCCCTCTTCAGTGAACAAGCCACTAAGACATTATTCTTTTTTTTGTTTTCTACAAGGTATTTTTCACACCATTGTCTTCTTAGTGTAGCCATAACTCAGGGTTAACCATATGCTTTGACTTTACTTTCCCTTTGATTTAAGGAACATTCAGCAGTTTCTCATGTTGCTATCTTATTAATATAACTATATAGCCAGAGGAAGTAATTTGTCTGCAAAGTTCAGCAACATCAGCTTCCATTTCCAAACTTATGCCTTACCTCTTTGAAAAGAAAAGACCTTCTGTGTTGGTCCATTTCAAGGTGTGGGATGCATTACAAGTAATTTTGCTAATTTAAAAGGAGAGCACAAGCTTGATCAGTTCATTGACTATAATGAATGTTCAGATGCCTGGAGCAACTTATGCTAGAAAAAAGGGAAGAAATAGCCTTACTCTTTTGACCTCAGTAGTTAGCTACTCATCTGAACCCACTTAGTTCACAGAACCAGAGTGTGTGTGTGTGTGTGTGTGTGCGTGCAAGCCTCAACCTAGTCATTCTCCCATCACGCTTATAGGACCAATTCCTAGGTTTAAAGCTCTCAAAACTTAAGCAATATCTAAAGAACTTGTGAAGATAATTCTAGAAGCTGCTACAAACAAGAGACATCTTCTTAAAACTTCCAGCAAGGACCCAGCAGAGACCCATAGGTAAAAGGAACTGATTTTTTTTCCACAGGCACAACACTACTTAAACTCTGTCTAAATTAAAACAGCTACAAGGTTGTACAAAGTTCTTCCTTGGGGAAAATTTAATTTTTACCTAGATTCAATTCAATCAGATAAATATAGTCAATTATAATACAGAATATTTTCACAAGGACAGGAAGCAATAAAGCATACTGAAGAGTACTAAGCTGTTTTGTAGTTTTGGTTTTGGTTTGGGATTTTTTTTTTAAAAATGTCCTTTTTGTCCCACTAATTTTTTACTTTCTTGCACTATGCAATGTTAGTATGAAGAAAATACATTTTTTGTTTCTTCCCTCATTTTTTCAGCTTTCTCCCTTGCTTACTCTTTTTATATTTAATAACTAATTTTTCATAAGTTTGCTCTCTTTTTCTAATTTATTCTTTTCTATAGTGGTATTTTCCCAGATCAAAATCTTCTATAATTCACTCTTTTTTTTCATATATTTTTCAACATAATGCAGTAGCTCTCAAAAGCACATTTTCTAGACACCAAAATCCACAGTACTGCATACAGAACCATCTCTCATGGCTTTACAAAGTTACGTTGCAACCTATTGTGAAAGGATGAAAAAGTAGCTCGTAATTAAAATCTAGGTTTGTTCCAGTATGCACCTAATAGGGCAATCAGTAAATTAGAAGAGAATGTAATAAAAAAAATAAAAATAAAAGGATACTCAGTTTTTGAACTGCTTCTGGGAAAACTTTTTCAGGCTCTTCAGCCTTGGAAAACTGTCTTCTACGTACTGTAAGAAAAAGAACAGCATGATTTTTCATGATCTGGGAAACATTCTGATTTTTCTTCCCAAATGTTTTAAGATTATTATGAAATCTACACTTAGGAAATCATTCACCATAATCTAGAGAGGGAAAAAAGATATATATTCCCAGGCTTAATTTTTCAGAAATCAACTTTCTTGTGAATTTTTCCTTGTTCCAAAAGGAAAACTGTTTACCCTTCAATCTAATCTTCTATGGCTTTACACTGTTATCAGAATATAAAAGTGCAAATAAATTCTGACACTGGAGTGTGTTGAAAATGTACCTACACAAGAAGGACCCCTTTAACAGATGTTAATTCCTTGAGCATATATGACTGACACCTACAGAGAGGCATATCAATGCCAGGACTTCTTAAGCTGTAAGTACTGGTCTTCCTGTGTGCCTGCACTGGAGGACTAAAGCTGTACAGTCTGCTTGCCTTCTTTTATAAGACAAGCACTAGAAAACAATTTTTCTCTTGCTTTTATCACAGTGAGCTGCCAGACTCCAGTCATTACAGGAGCTATTCCATCTACCTGCTTAATTCAGGAATCATGTTGGTTATTGCATCCCAGGTCAAGGAACTGATAAACAGTTCAGACCATACATTATTTTCATCTGACAAAATCTTTTGCCCTTGATGTCCATAGAGAGACTGCTGCAGTAACTACATTAGACATCATGCATGAGACTTCACTTTATCTAGCTTTAACTGTCTAAAATCAGGTGACGAATCCATATCATCATGTAGTATCACTCTAGACACTTAAAGAAGGTGATTCACCCTAACCAACAATACATGTCCAAGATAGCATGGATGAATTGTCAGATGGAGTGCTTTTCTCTCTCCACTGACAGTCACTGAAGCCTGCCTTCCCTAAAATAGATACCTAATTTTAGATGGAGTTAATAAAGCAAGATAAATCCACTCCCACAGCAGAAAATATGAGCATATACCTATGAATATAAATAACATTTCCTAAAATCCTTGGGATCTTGATTTCAGACTAAATAATTTATTGCATACTATAATATATTTTATTTTCTGTTCATTTCTTAACAGGTCATCTGTAATACCCACTAGTCACAATGGTCAGTGCAGACATTTACAAATAGCTGGTGTTATCAGACTGGCAAACCTGTAGATTCTAGCGTTAGGTCAAGGACTTTCTTGAGGCTGAAGAAGCTGAAATTTACAGAAATAGGAAAAAGAGAAATTTAGAATAAAACTGCCAAACTCACCTGCCCTAGAAATCTGACTTTAAACTGTGAATGACTGGGCCATAATTGTACCCCTGAGACTAATCTCCTGTTTGCATACTTGATTACTTCAATTATAAGAGGTACCCATTCAATTAGTAAATAAGTTATCTCAATATGAAGCTATACCAACAAAACATAAAATGCACAAATAGTAGAGTTAAAACTCTTGGAGGCCTTGAAGCCTTCAGCCTAAATTCTTCTTTATATGCCTGGAAGTCAAAAAGGTGATTCTGTAGAATATGCAAAAAAAAATTTAAAAAATTAGCCTGGGGAAGACAAGCAGAATATAAGAAGAGCACTGTAAAAGAGGGATAAATATCAAAATATGGCATGCCCACTGACAGGGCTGAATCAGAACGTGTCAAGTGAATATATTACCAGAATATTAACTGATTAATAGTGGTGTAAAACACTTAAAGGGGTGACCAAAAGAAATAGTTACTGACAGAGTTGAAAGCATATCTTTCCACTGAAGAAAACCTTAGGACAATTTATCTTTCTCAGGGTACAAAAATCAAACATATCATATTAAACCTCCAATTTAACATTGTATTTCTGACATTCTGAGCTAACAAATTGACTTTGTGTCAGATAGCTGTCTTTCAGAATGGTCAAAAATATTATTTTAAATTTAATTTAATAATTGCCACACAAACAACTTTACATAACCCAGGTTTTCCGTAATACAAAATTTTAGAACGTTGGTAACTCAACTCATAGTGTATAAATTCCATGTAGTTTCAGAGAAAAAATATGTACAGTTATATTTTGATGTATTTTAGCCTCTCTGATTTTCCTTGTTAAGCTTTCACTGTTCGTAGCTTCCCACATCTCTTGTCCTTAGATTTGCTATGTCCTAGCACAAAGCCAGCTGAATTTATTAAAATTATTATTAAAATATCTTTGTTTAGTCTTCTAGATAGAAAAGAATAGAAGTGAATGTGACGAATATTTGTTATTTTCTCAGCTAACTACTGGATGGCTTACAGATACTGTAGCAATTGATGTGATATAATAATTTAGCTAAAACAGAATTTCTATCCAGATTGCTACTGATTCAGGTCAATTACAATGCTTAGTTCTTGTATTAAGTAACAACAACTATTCTTCTTTTTGTCATTTTACCTTATTCATAAACAAAACATCTGCATTTTTTGACATATTGGCAGTAATTGCATGTACATACAGTAATACTGTACACACTTGGAACTACTGGAAGTGTGGGAAAATTATGACAATAATTGGGAAAAGAAAGTAAGTAAGCTAGCAATATTATTGATGCAAGGTATGGTCTCCAGTGTAACTTTAACTTAGGCTGAGCCCACATTTGCACCAATATTCATGATTTTGTAAATGGTCCTGAAGTGTTAGAAATGTTCCTGGAAAATAGAAAACAGAATATGCCTAGGACTGTAGAACTCTGCTAGGATACATTGCCTCTGGTCACTTTAACTATTTTATTTTTCAGGTAAGTGCATTCAGCAGTGCTTTACAGTCCACATACCCTGCAGCCTACTGCCAGTGGAAATCAAGTGCACACCATGGTCTTTTTTTGACATGAGCTGACAGGCAGCAAAATATATACTGGGTATCATGCAGTTGTACAACACTGCAATTAAACATAGCCACTAGGACTGAAGTTTAAAAAGGCAAACATGTGCCTGAGTAGAGACTCTGAATGGGGATTGGAAACGTACCAGCTGGTAACTAATCTGGTTTTCTTTAAGTCCCCCAAAATGGGTGTTGAAATCTTCAGGGCTCATACCTCAAACTCCATTTGTACACATAAGGAAACGTGTCCTGTTCTAGAATCCTAAAACCAGAAACTAGTGCCTCAAAACTCTACCTGTGATGGGCCCAAAGGCATCCAGAGTACCTAGCAGTTCTGAGTTTTATTTTGTCAAACAGAATCACAAATGCACCTAGAGCAAGCCACAACCAAAGACTGACTGTAGAGCTGCTGTTGGTTCAATAAGCCCAAGTCCACCAAATATATGCTTTATATAAATATAGTTGTAAAGGACTCAGATAAGGAATACGATATGCAAAACCATGGGGAGGGGCTGAGAGAGCAGAAAGAGCTACTGTGGTCTGGAGACAACTTACGATGCAGGAATAGTATTATACAGCTTTGTAAAATTGGAGGGAAAGGGTTCCTCTGAAGTTGTCTGGACTTCTGTTTACATCCATTGGTTCAAGGATCTATGCTAGGTGCTTTAGTAGTTTATTAGATTTTTAAAGATATTTTCAAAGTAATATAAGCTCACTTCTGAGAAGCTAGAACTATACCTGGTTCCATGCCAACACTTTGTTTATCTAGTATCTGTTTCTACAGATATTTTATCTGATATATACAAATACCACACTTCCATCATTCCTCTTTTATTTGCATACTTGAAACAGTTTTTGTTTATAGGTCTGAGAACTTTTCAACAATGTCTTTTAAGTAGTTTAGTCAATATTAGCTGCTCTTGCATATTGTCCTCATTTCACGTTGACTTTTAATTGGCCTTGTAATCACTAAAGCAATAACTATATCTAGCAAGGGATGACAATGTTCCCTAAAGGAATTTTTTTTTCTCTTTTTATCTTGTTATATTTAAATGGGGAAACTTACGTTGTTTTTTAACTTTACAAATATATGTAGCATGTAATGATAAACAAGTAAGGACAAGCCCTCTCTTCCAATGTGCTGAAGCTTATGTGTTTGTGTAATTACAGGCTTCAGATGTTCAGAACATTCCTGGAAATCTCAGAGTTAAAATTTCCAGAATGCTTTTTAGCTTTCTTATTACAGCTATGGACAAAGAATATGACCTCTGTATACTCCATTGTTACCAGAAAAAAATGGATCTTACAAGTGAAGTGGAAAGATAAGGAGAAGTGTCAGAAGAAGAGTATTTAACATGTTGTTATTGTGCAGCCCTGGTAGGCAGCTCAGCCACACAACCTGCTCACTCACTACCCCCACTGCGGGATGGGGGAGCGAATCAAAGGGTAAAAGTGAGAAAACTCGTGGGTTGAGGCAGACAATTTAATAGGTAAAGCAAACCTGCATGTGCAGACAAAGCAAAATGAGGATTTCACTCATTGCCAGTTCCCTGCTAGTGTAAGACAAAATGAATCTTTTAATCTGATACAACCTTAGGTGCGAAAATGTCACTTCTGTGATTTTTTTAAGGTTTCATTGTTTTGTACTCTGTAGAATGAAATCTCAACTTTATTTTTCAACCTTCAGAAGACTTTTTTTTTCTTTTTCTGAGTAACCATATTCAGATACATTGTTAGCTTCTAAATTTGCTGCAGTTATCTTGCAGAAGTGATGGGTTACCATTATCAGCATTATGCTGATTGAAAACATCTGCTTATGTAGCCAAACAAGAAAAACATTTTCAATGTATAAAATCTGAGCAAGAGAATAACATTAAAAATTATGACTATACCAGAAAATCAGTGTCAATTCTTTCACTTGCAGCATCTGATCCGTTTTGGACATGTATAAGTCAAAAATTGTGGCTTTATTACATCTGTGGGTCTCTGACTAAATTTTAGTGGGCTAACAATTCTTATCAAGCAGCAAAGGCAAAGAACAAAGGGGATAATTTTTTCTTTTGGAAAAAATAATTTTTTTTCCTTAAGAAAAAAAATTAAGCATTCAAAAGGGAAAGGTTTCTTTTGCATCCATTAAGGAGAGAATAGGCATATAAAAATATGACACTGAAAGACTTCAATACATACAAAAGCTAGAGAGTGGATTGATATTTTTGAAGCTTCATACTGAAGTCAGAAATGTAAGCTTGATTAGTGCATTCTGTTGATCTTAATATGAATTAAATTATTTTAATAGGTTCTTGCTCATATTATTTTAGATTGATGTCAATGACATACTGTTGTAGGAAGGATTAGAGATGAACAACTTCAACATTTTGCATGCAGTTCAGCAAGATCAAACACCTTTCTATTCTCAAGTTTGTTAAGGAAGGTTGGCCGTTTCTCAAAGAATTCTCAACATATGCAAAACATTGAATTTTGAAGAGTTTTCAGATTAAGTGTTCACCTGAGTGTTTCCATAATAGTACATTTCAAAGAACAGTTTTGGAACACATGTAATTTCCTTTCCCCTACTTTACAAAGATGATATTTCAAACAGTATAAATTAAAATGAATTAAAATAAATAGTTAATTTGTTGTGGTTCTTGGTCCTAGTCTGTTCCATCTTTCATAAGGTAAATCTTAATTATTTAGGAAGATTATCCAGTCTCTTTCTTTCTTTCCTTTCAGCTCAGATCCTCACATCTGACATTGCCCATGATCAGGTAAACAGAATGCACTTTACTCATTTAACAACCTAAGATAACTGAAATTTCACACACCATGAATAATAAAAAGTGATTCCAGTAGTCATACTGTAATAGTCAAGTGAAACAGACCTGATTCCCAGACCCTAGTTTTTCCCTTGACAGGAAAAAACAGGATTTCTCAGATAATGATATTTAGAAATCAGCATAATACACCTTCCTTTAATATCCTCTATTTCCTTCCTCCCATTGTAGTTCTCAAATGGTCTTTAGGAAGTAGCAGCCATGATACTAAAACCCACAGATGTAAAATATGATCAGATTGTTTATTGTTCACAGTTTTTTGGCAATTTTAAATCTAACTGCTAGTCTGTCTGATATTTTATTGCCCATCTTCCTTAGGTAAAGTTCAGTAACAGAGGCATGAAGGGAAAAAGCTGCTGAAAACTTTTCCAAATTACACGGATTTATATTAGGTTTTTGTTGGAGTACTGTCCTGGTTTCAGCTGGGATAGAGTTGTCTTCCTAGTAGCTGGTACAGTGCTGTGTTTTGAGTTCAGTAGGAGAAGAATGTTGATAACACTCTGATGTTTT
>JANZLQ010000013.1:18854539-18868072 GCA_026212715.1 Elanus axillaris
ACCCACCCCACCCCCAGTTTTGGTCTCTCTTATTTTTTGTTTTCATCTAAGTTATTACAGAAGTTAGTATAATATATCACCTTAACTTTGTCTTGTAATGTTCTAGTTGCACCCTATGATAGCCCCTAAGATAAGGGGTTAGCAAGTATTAATTTCAATACAATTTCAAAATGTTTTCCTCTTTTAAGTTAATAATTCATTGGCTTTCATTTTAGAATCATAGATCTGAGAAAAAAAAATAATAATCAGCATTGAGCTAATGAGTACCAATGGCAGGTTCTCCTATCCTCCTTTGAACTTTAATTAATGAATACAAAACATCAATGAGCAAACAGCTGTGAAGACTATTTCAACTTGTGGTTGTAGTCTCCTTGGAAGGATTTCATCTTAGAATAACACAGACAGTCACTCTAAAAGCTCCCTGTGAGTGAAAGTAAGGAACATTTCCAGGTTGTAAGTCTTCTCATCCTAAAACAGACATCTGAAACTGAACAGCTCTTCAAAGAACCTATTTTCCTCCATTACTTCTAAAGAAAGCTCTTGTGGGATCCTACTCTTGAACCCTGAAAAATCATGTGATAGTTGTGATCCATCAAAAACTCACCACACAGCAAGACTGCAAAGATTGTCATCCTGTTAGCTAGAGCTGCCTGCCAGAGAACAGTATATTTTTCTTACAGAAAGCTGTAACTTTAATCTTGTATTAATTATCTGTTTTTCTAGGTGGTGGCTTGGATAGTGATTTTGGAGAAAATGAGAGAAGCAGCTGCTTCAACACTCTCTAGCTGAAGAAATTGCCATTTAATAAATTCCTAAAAGTGGGGAGCTAGCTTTCACTAACGAAGAAAGCAATGTGCTCCTTTGGAAATTATATTTTGAACTGTTCTTTAGGTTTCCAGAAACTGCGAGCACTTGTATTGAGTAGAACAGAAGATGGTTTGGTGTTTTGGGTTTTTTTTTTTCATTGTGAAGAAGGTGTTCATACTAGCGTATATTCAGTGTGTTAATTTTGTTACCCCCTTATAGAAAATTGTGTTTCTGGAAACAGAGAATTAAAATGAGGTAATTAAAATGCAAAGAAAAAAAAATCCACTTTTTCAGTTTCTTTTTGATGAATTGTAGTATTAATCTACTCAAGAGACAAAGTCCAAGAATCATCATTTGGATTCTGAGTTGCTGCTACTGTTAACAGAACTTCTTTTTAGTCCAAACTTTTTTGCTTTGGGTGTCACAAATATAAACCATCTGGTATGCCAGCTGCCCATGTTTCTTTTTACATATATAGCAAGAGTGAGTGAGTGGAAAGGCTCCAAAATTGCAGACATTATCCTTTTTGTGCTTATCATCATCATCATCATTATAATCCTCTTAGCATTTTAATATATGACTTTGTTTCTTTGTGGTGTCAGTATGCTGCAGAATGGAGTTTTGTTTTGCTTCCAGTGAGTACTCTGTGTGATTTCAGGGGGGCAGAAATCCGGAATATATCTTATGGGTTTCCTGCTCACCAGTTGCAATAATTTTATTCCACATGTTAAAGTAAATTTAATTACTATATTTATCCACCTGCGTGTTTTTAGAAAAGTTGAATTTCTCAATACAAACCAATTTTAAATACAACTGAAGAGTATATTTAGTCTAACATGTAGTTGAGTTTTGTTCTTTGCATTTCATTTCACTTACAGAGTTTTGCCAGAACTTCTCCAACTTGTGTCTTCTGCTGAATTTCTAACAGAGTAATAATTTAATTACAACTTAGGTACAATTTATAGCCCCTTTGCCTGAGAAAAGCAAAACAATGTAATTAGGAGTCAAAGGTGAATACCTTGCTTATATAAGCAAGCTGTTCCATGCACAGTTCCACTCAGTGTAAAGAGAATCCCAGGACTATGGTCCATCATTCTCAATTATTGTCCAGACTGTTATTCAAAGCTTTTTCCAGGCAGTTTTTAAGAAGTCAACTTTTCTCTATATAGCATAAAGCTGTTATATTCAACATAACTTCTCCTCTACATGTCAGGGGGAAAAAAAATTATCCAGATGGAGATTTATTTTTCTGTTAAAGTCATACCTCTGGGTAGATACAGCCCTTGTCTAAATGGAGTCTGTGAATTTGGAGGAGCATCAGGGTCTAAAAATTTGAAGATTGATTTCATCTGGGAGTGTAATGTGGAAAGAACTAAATGAGCACCACACTAGTCTGTCCTTCAGAAAATCCACCCTACCCCTGAGGTCATCAAAGGAACATTATGTAACTGCACATAGAAAGCAAAATAAGAGTTAATCGGCCTTATTACTAAAAATCAGAGTAGTTGTACTCATAAAACAAAACCTGCTAGGATTTTGTTCTGTGCGTGCATAATCACAATCTTGTTAACCTTCTCTGTTTGGCAGAACAAGATAATTCAATTCAGAAGATACTGAAGAAGAGTTGAGAGTGTTGGAGAAAAGTTGATCTAAACCAGTAATCTTTGCCATGACTCACTGTAGAGATTAAACTGTAAACCAACCTTTCTTTATTGATGGCAGAAAAAGCTCTAAAAAGGCAGAAATATACAATGAAGAAATTACATACATAGTGTAAAGGTCTTGTTTTGTGAACACCTGATAGATGAGTATCATCCTGCTCTGAGGAGGCTGCACAGAGTGCATGAGATTGATGTCTTTCTTAGAGAAAAGGAGCAGGATTTTGGGGGTGCTAAAGAAACAAATTTGTCATCTTTAGACTTTTTGTGATATAGTACAGTTACATTCAATCATGATTTTTTGTCCTGAATAACACAGGAACAGCACATAGGTAATCTCAGCCTGCCAAAAAGCCTCAGACTTCAGTAAAATCCAAATGGTGAAGAGTTTCTAGACTTGCAATAACACATCCAGGCTTGCTATATAAAAGTACTACAACTGGATAACTAAACTACATGTAAAACAGAGATTTTTAAAAAAATCACAATTTCTTCTAAACTTTTTAATGACCTCAGAAAAATAAATAGTAAATAGTCATATGATTTTCTGTATGAGGTCTAGGAAAGAAAATATTAAATTTCAGAACACGTCATCATTCGCCCATCTACTTGTCAATGGTTAAAAAAAATTAGTATTTAATTCCTTTTGCACATCAGAATTAGCAAGTCCATCTCTATTGGTTATCCACTTCAGTTTACATCAGCATTATGTCTGCTGTTATATTACTAGTATGAATTAACCCTGCAAGGGTCATCAAAATATCTAGTATCGAAAATTTCCTGACGTAACTCTTCACTAACTATTTTATCCCCTTAATCTTTTTAATCTACTATTGAATAAATAAGAGGACAAAATATCCTCTTCTGGGACAGAAGCAAGATAATGTAGGTATTACCAACCAGTAAACAAGTCCCTTATACCATATATACCAAGAAGCAAAGCTTTTCATTAATATGGTATCTAATGGCCTGGCTTTATTTTGCTTTTGTTTCAGCATTAACATTTAATATACTTAAAAGTCAGGAAGGTACTAAGCTCACTGAAGAATAAAGACTAGAAACTTTATTACTTTTCAATTATAATAACATAATAGTGACTGTATCCTTTGGAATGTCATTAAACATACTTTTGATCAAATGGATTTATTTTGTACATTATTTTGTAAAGGTATTCAACTATTAAAGATAAAAATAACAGTAAGCAAAATTCTTCAACATAATATTTTGCCTAGAAAAATAAGCCATCTCCTTCTATCTACAATTAAACTTTCCTTCTGGCAACTTCTCATGCAAGAAGACTGGGATAATAGTTATTTAGGGACAAGTTAACATATAAGATGTAGTTATTTAGAAACTACTACAATTTGTAGTTGATATTGCTTAATCTAAGGGTTGGTTATAATTTAATGTAAAGAATTAATAAAATTTCAGCTGTTTTCTCATTACGATAACAGAAGAAACTCTTATACTGTGATGATCCTTCCTGTAGAAGTATATACTACTGTGGTGGATTGACTCTGGCTGGATGCCAGGTGCCCACCAAAGCCGTTCTATCACTCCCCTCCTCAGCTGGACAGGGGAGAGAAAATATAACAAAGGGCTTGTGGGTCAAGATAAGGACAGGGAGAGATCATTCACCAATCACCATCACAGGCAAAACAGACTTGACTTGGGGAAATTAGTTTAATTTATTACCAACCAAATCAAGAGAGGGGTAATGAGAAATAAAACCAAATCTTAAAACACCATCCCCCAACCCCTCCCTTCTTCCGGGGCACAGCTTCAATCCTGATATTCTCTCCCTCCTCCCCCCAAGTGGTGCAGGAAGATGGGGAATGGGGTTTACAGTCAGTTCATCACATGTTGTCTCTGCCACTCCATTCTCCTCAGGGGCATGACTCATCACGATCTTCCCCTGCTCCAGCATGGGGTCCCTCCCATGGGCTGCAGTTCTTCAGGCACAGACTGCTCCAGTGTGGGTCCCCTCTCCCCATGGGGCCACAGGTCCTGCCAGGAGCCTGCTCCAGCGTGGGCTTCCCACAAGGTCACAGCCTCCTTCGGGCATCCCCTTGCTCCACTGTGGGGTCCTCACCAGGCTGCAGGTGGAGATCTGCTCCCCCGTGGACCTCCCTGGGCTGCAGGGGGACAGCCTGCCTCACCATGGTCTTCATCACCACGGGCTGCAGGGGAATCTCTGCTCCGGCGCCTGGAGCGTCTCCTCCCCCTCCTTCTGCACTGACCTGGGGGTATGTGGGGTTGTTTGTCTCACATGTTCTCACTCTCCAGCTGCCGTTTCTCTCTGTCCCACAACTTTTTTCCTTCTTAAAAATGTTATCCCAGAGGCATTACCACTATCGCTGTTTAGCTCAGCCTTGGCTAGTGGTGGGTCCATCTTAGAGCTGGCTGGCATTGGCTCTGTTAGACACAGAGGAAGCTTCCAGCAGCTTCCTCCCTCACCTCTCTTTAATAAAGGAGTTTTTGATTTTTATAGCTACCAGCATAGGATGGTAAGAGATGAGGTGTTTGACAAAAAAACACACCTTGATTTTGCTCCCCCATCATTACTCTTTAATTCTTCTACAAGTATATTAACACCAGCCCCAAATGTATATTATAGACTCTCTTAAGGAACATCAGGATTGGAGAGGTGTGGGAATTTGGGAAAGCGCTGAAATTCACAGAAAGTGATAGGTAAAACATTCTGACATGTTATCATGAAGAATTGCATGTGTTATGCAAAAGAAGAAAAAGAAAAAAGCATCATCTGTAACATGCAATGCATAAAATTTATAGATGTGATGATACATCATTTTGCAGTGACCAGCTGTGACCTTTCAATTCAATTGTGCATTACAAATGAAGCAATATGAGCTTGTTATATTTACCTGTGCAAACATGCAAGTAACCCTGTTGGTAATGGAATGAAAGTGGTTAGAACACTGCAAGAAAATAATTGTTTAATAAATGTTGTATGTTTTTGCATAAACTGCACCATACAATCATATACTTTTAATGACAACAACCAGAGCTTATCTTCTGGAGGTGAAACTCATGATGCAATTTTTTCCCTTTAGTGAACAAACTAGTTAAATAAACTAGACTCTTACAAGTGAGAAGTAAAAGGAATGGATGCAGATAACGACAACATTTGCACACTTCCAGCTTACTCTGTGACTCACTATTGAATATTGCTCACATGTTGTTATTAATGTAGGCATTTGGGACCTAGATTATGAAACTGATAGCTTGTTATACCAAGAACTGTTCTGAGACAATTAGTGATAAAATGATAGCACTTCTGATGGGGGAGAAAAAGTTTCAAGCCAGCTCATGAATAATTTGCAATTTCATACTATATCTATAAGCTAACCTGCCTTGGGAGACCCTAAAAATTTAGGGTTTTGTTTAATGAGAGTATATTTATTTAAAAATTAAAGACAGAAATTTTCACAATGGCTGCAGAACCCCTGAAGATAACAGCTAAAAATGCAGCAATAAAGGGGAAAAAATTGGAAACATTTGCTAAAATAAGAACTTTTTCCTCATTTATACTGACAGCAATTGCTAGAATTTGGTTTCCAGCACTTCTCCTCTGTCAAATTAGACTAAAGTTATTTTAAGTGAAAGAACAGGGCTATGACATAGTAGATTTCAATTTTTTTTTAGATTTATACCCAAAAGCTTTTAGATTCTCAAATCAATTTATTACTAGAACAGGAAGGTGCTCCACATCACCTGTGCCCAAGAAAAAGAGGTAGAGTTTTTGTTCTAAGTCTGATAAAAAATTAGCCTTAAAGAACAGCAGAAGATAACTTGATGGAAAACTGAGGACAAAAATGCCAACATTACAAATGCTAAATCATTTAATAATTCTGCAGTAGCAAACACTTAACCTTGTGATGAAATGTTGTTCCTTGTAGTCATTTACCATAGGCAAAGCTTAGTGTAGTATCTCTTCAGTTTTTTAACACTTGAACTACCTAATGTGAAACACTTCTTCCCATTACCTATAGTTCTAATAAAGATTTCAATGATTTTCTTTATGAAATTAGAGAAAAATTGTGGGATACTTGGAAAGCAATGGGCACATAGTGAACAATCCAGACACAATGGGACTGATTATTCTGTGAACCAGAGGCCTCTGCAAAAAGCAGGCCTCAAGGACGAACTGTTGCTACAAGTTTGATGAAGGAGGCACAAAAAAGTAGAACAAGGTTAGGCGTACATGACTGAAAGCAGGATACAAGACAATATTGGCAGAGGGAATCGTTCGCATGTTCGGAAGTCCTTATCCCATCAAATTATTGCTTTAGGTGCGTGGACAGCACATGCTAACCAATCAACAAATGGCTTATGCACGAGCAGGAACTAAAATGTATATATAAGCCGAGCTATTTGGGCAATAAAGTGGCATTTGCTTGATCATATTGATTGTGTGCAGTGTCCGTGACTTCCACGTCAACAAAAATGTTTGAATTAACTATGCTAGTCATTCTGACACCCTACATGCTTCCCAGTATCAGTGGAAATATTTTACTTTAGTTTCTTTGAACATTGATATCTATTTGTAAAATAAATATAATGCTATCACCATGCCATAGAAAGGAACTGCAAAAAGAAAATTATCAGTATCTGTGAACTGCTAAGTTGCTTCAGCTGTGTGTTGCACAGAAAATGATGTGAAGATATGTTTACGCTGTGTAGAATTTTTTATGTTTCATTTTGTCTATGTTGGTCACTGGTTGAAAGGAAGGTTCACAAAAAATTAGCATAGATAAATAATAATAATAATTACATGACTTTGTTCACTAGTGACAAATTAAAATTGTTTAGATTAATTGCTTAAGCTTAGTCTGGCATTTCTTATCTCCCAAGAGCTTGGCCTTGTAATCTCAAAAATACTATATTTGTTATTTAGTATATTTTCACTTGTCTATACATTTTATCTTTTCATAGTTATTTTAAATGGATTGTTCTTTGAATTTAATGAAAGTTTTCTTAGTATTTTTCAAACTGGATTCTTCCTTATACAAATGTAAATTAATTCTTCCTTAAATATTTGTCATCTAAACTTTTATATATCTTGATTTAATTGATGAATGATTGTCTCTGCAGCTGAAAGATTAAAAGAATATATTATAAAGAAAATTGCAGGTTATCATCTTCTCATTTCAGCTGTGCAGCAGACTGGTTCTTGTGCACCCAGTTATTTCAATATTCTTCCATTGACAAGCATTGCTTTAGCAAAGATTTAAATTTCAAAGCACTTATAACTCTTCAAATCATTGATGCTTTTCTTTTTGCCCTGGTTATATTCATGCTTCATCTCTGTTTACAGAAAATACAAGAAAGTCAGCAACAAAATATTAAAAAAATATTGAAGAATGGGAAGATACCTGAGTAGTTTTGATGACCTGTTTGATGAGTAAATATAATGTGACTGGAGCCTGCCTTCACAAGAGAAATGTTACTTTAAGAACCTGCAAAATTATATAGTTTGATTACAATGGGGAAAAAATCAAGGCTTTTTCCTCTGTACCCTCCCTCTTTGGAGTCACATGGTCAAAAATTGAAAATGCAGCCATTAAAACGTAATGCAGAAAACTGTTTCTGCTTGACTTTAACACAAAGAAAAGGAGTAACTACAATGAATTAAAACCCAGATTCTCTTCTTCCTATATAGACCATGAAAGTAACTTTTTCTCACACTATTTCATGTGTTAGGCCTTGAGTTGATATGTTATTCCTAAGTTGTGAGGTACTAAGGAGAGAAGTAGAGTTCATAGCTAAAAAGAACAGAGGAAAACCTTTTTGTTCATTGGCAGATTCCATCTTAACTGCAGAAATATTTCATTATGGTAGAGAAAGTCTCCCAGGTAGGCAGTAAAGCATTTATCACTGGCATCCTCTATTCATCTCCCTGTTAGATAACTCATTTGGCAGAACTGTCTTCCTGGAATAGGGAAAGATAGGGGCTTTATATTATTAGCTTTGTTAATACCCAAACTCTAATGATTCCCAGCAATAAGGAGGATAGAGGGAAAACCCACTGAATAAAAGAACATCTTAAACCATATCTTAAAGCAAAGCAGCAAATGACCTTGAGACAAAAATAGGCCTGACAAAAAATATTCATTTAATAATAATTCAGTCCCTTGAATGAAATCACCAATAAAAGAAAAAATGGGTTTTGGCTCATATAACTGCATTCTTGTTAACAATTTTCCTGTCATTCCTGTTAGCCATATTAAAGGGGAATTTTGGACAAAGGAATAAAAACAATAAAAACATGTTTATAAAACAAGTGAACAAGAATGAGGAATTAAAAATCTACCACAAAATTATTTACACATATAACTAAGGTAGACATTTTCATTTCTTCTGTATCATATTTGTAAATCTTGGGGCCACAATTTGGCAGTGGTCCAGGAAGGATGTTAGAGACTTAGGAGGAAAACAAGGTGTGAATGGGATATCAAAATCAAAAAGCTGTGAGAAACATGGCCAGCAATGGAAGCTGAAGCAAATTGGACTATGCCTTTGTGCCACTGCTTAAATCTGAGATAGAAGAAAGGGGAGTGCCCTGAGTCTGGACAACTAAATTTTTGATCTGAATTATAAAACTGATCTTTATGTTACAGTGTAATTGAGAGAGAAACTAACTTCTCCACTGGAAGAGCATGGTTTCACATACCGCTGTGCTGATCTAGCATCTACTTGCTTTGCTTCACATCTCTGTTCTGCCAGGTTCCTTCATGTTGGCATTGACATTTGTCTGCTGCTCCATGCACTGGGTCAGAGCAAAGGACTTACTCAACAAACAAGTAAATAGTTTTACACTGGTTTAGCTCCTGAACAAGACCACTGATGAGGGTCAGACAAATGTCAGTGCTGACACAAGGAAAGAGAGGGAAGAGCACAAAAACTCCTTTTGGCAGATTTGATGAGGTTAGCTGTATCCTCAAGTTTCACTGGTAAATTCTGTCTCTACATCAACCTTTGACGGAGCTTTTTGCTCTCTTCTCTTCTGTCTTTCTCTCTTCTGGTTAAACCAAAAGGACACTATGGAAATGAACAACCTAGTTTAAGTATCTAATTTTATGCCTAAAATTAGACACTGTAAACATACACACATAAACCCACATCTATTTTGTGGCTTTATAGGTTTAGCATTTAAGACACAGCTTCTGCAGTGATGAATTTGCCATCTTGTACTGAGCTGCAATGGTCCCATGTCACCCTGTTTCAATTCACCTAAGTTCAATCAGTCATTAAGCAATAAATCTTTAAAGCCATGTAAGGGACATGTGTGCACAAATCAAATTATTTATTAAGAATATACCTCAGCAAAATGTCTGTGTGGACTGAAGACCTTCTGCACACCACTTTAAAAATAAGCTCCTTGGAGCCAAACTCAAAGAAACTGATTGAGTGCACTAATGTATTCTCATGCATTCCTCTTGATGCTGAATTTACCTCATGCATGAAAGACTTTGCAGGACATTACACAAGTTCTTTATTCCTTGCTCTTGAAGGTGTTAAGCTAAGAGTTTCCAAGTATACCTAGATATGTGCAAAAAGCAACTCTGCAAATATTTCTGAAAAAAACACAGTGGCAGGAGTAAACCCTTGCCATTGTTCCATATTTGCTTGAATAAATCAGAACTATTGAGTTTATTTGCAAAAGGACTTAGTACACCATGGCACACATTACCTCAGGTGAAGACAAAAGTGAGGACTGTACATGGCTACCAAAAAGATGTTTTATTTCATTCCTCTTTAACACATCTCCCAGTCTAGTTTGCTATTTTGATCTCATTTCTATTCAAAGTGATATCCCTGGATTTTCTCTGTTGATTTCTGGATCCCTTATTTTGTTCTTTTCTTCATTTTAATCACTTATTTCCAGTCTCTCATTTGCCTTAGTATCTTCCCCTTTGCATCTTTTGTGTCAAGGAAATGACAGATGCATAGTCTGGTTTCTAGTTAAGAAAAAATATTCCAAATTAAACTTCAGTAAGCACTCAGTAACTGGGTAGCTTCACTTAGCCAAACACGCTTTTAAGAGTGATGTATCTTTATGGTATATGTTTCTAGAATGTATGTTTACATAAGCATTAATATAGCTTAGCAGCATGTTACAGGAATCAGTAGGTATAGATAATGTATGTTAAAATTTCCCCAAACAATGCCTACAAGCAAGCATTGAGGCAAGTATTAATCAGGCAGCTTCTGAACTGTTCAGCTTAGCCAAATCTGAATGAATTTCACAAGGCAAGACATATGGTAAATGACATTATCCGTCCTAATATAACAAATGTGATTCAGTTTTCATGTAAACATATTCTGACAATTTCTGTATGTGATTTACATATGCATTTTGTATTAAACCAGTTACCCTGAAGCAAATGTTGTGGATTGTACGCTATAGTTCTATTAGCAAAGGGAACACAAAGATCATCAAACTTATCAGGTTTATCCTTATGTTAGAATGCCCCTGTAAGGATAACTTTTAGATACTAGTTAATATTTTGTTTACATTATATAATTTATGATGATGGATTCTTTTAAACTTAGCTACAATATAATTGCAGCATAATTAAGAGATATGAATACCACCTCATAGTTAAACACTTTTTCATTTTAGTCTACAAATTACTATGAGAATCCTTGTTTTTTCCTGTGCAGTGAATATTTTTAATATATTTGCTTACACATTAAAAAGATCAATATTGATAAGACAGCACAATGAAACAATAATGTATATGAGGTATTTACAGGACATAACTCCTATAGCACAAATTTTAGATCACTGTAATTGCTTGTCTATGATATAGGAAGGCTGGTGGTTCACAGAAGAAGTTGTGAAGTTGATTAAAAATACCATTGCTTGATAAGCTAACAAGTTTTATATTAAATAAATTTTGCAAAATGAAACTAATCTTTCTGTCAATTTTTTTTTAAGCAAATGTATTACAAAGCTTTGGCCCTTTTTCTTTGCCTCTGTGAAATTAGAATCATAAAATAAAAAAGCTATACATTTTCTCATAAGGAGAAATATATTTGAGGACAGTGGGATTCTCCCCACAGACAATATACTCTGGTTTCTCACACTCCACCACACTGATATTTTTTGTTTCCTTTTCTCATTCTAATTTAACAAAATTTCTCCTCAATATTTCAGTCAAACAACTAGTCAAGCCCTCAAAGCTCAGCTGGTTCTACAATTTTTCCTGTAGTACTGAGCAGCTTTCTTTAAGGAAACGAGAAGTATAAAACACTAATTAGTGTGGGTCTGCTGCACACAGCTTCCTCCTGTGGAAACCAGAGAAGTATTTGCATAATTCTTCAAAGAAAGCAGGGGCCTGGGATGAGGCAGCTTCCTACCTCTTCAAGGGTTCCTGATCAGCAGTGAACGAACCTCTTGTAGTGTCCAAATTTAGCTCTATCATCTGGATTATCTCATGATGCACATGCAATTCCACCTCCAGTCTGTCACATTTAAGAAAGGTTGATTTCTTATTCTTATTGATTCATAGTATATTAAAACCCCAGGTATTAATGCACTTGTATAAGTGAAGACCATGCAATTCATTCAGTATGAATTCACATCCTTTCAATGTTTTCAGCACTTTAAAACGTCATCTGTATCAATATTTCTAAACCCCAGTATGTCCATTTGCAGAAATATAGGTCATGAAAGCTTTCTAAAATAAAAAATCAAATAAAACAATAATTTAATAACTAAATATTAGTTAAAAAGTACTCTCCAAAATACTTTCACTTTTTCAGATCAAATTCAGCAAGAAGTTTTCATATTTCTTAAAGGCTTTACGAAAACCCTGTTGGAGGTTGAAGGAAATCAATATGTCATATCCTAGGAACTCGTTTCAGCAGAATGCTAGGGAACTTTATCAAGTATGTGCTTAATTCTCTGTGACTTTTCTGGAACTTAGATGACTGATTTGTTCAAATATCTATTTTCTTGTAATTAAGCTATGCATTATTTCAATGGTACTTGATGGTTTGATACAAATAGAGCTGTCTACTACAGAAGTGTCTTTCATGTATAATTCTTTTCTGTTTGCTATTGAAGTGGCAGAGAGAACAGTTGTGATGCATTCCCTCAGTATTGCAAGAACAGTATTTGGAAAATAGCCTCACTAATAATTTATTACATTTTTAAGAATTCAATTTATCTTAAGAAAGTATCTTCTCTCTTTATCAGTGGCCACTTACTACAAAAGGGAAGAGTTAAGAGTTAGGTAATTATTGGCTGGCTTGTCTCACTCTACAAAAAGAATTGTAGAAAATCAATGTCATTGTGCTCTACCAAAAAAAAGAGATATAATCTCTGAGGTCTGGTAGGTGTTAATATAGTCCAGGAATATATGTATACTTGCATTCATATGCATATACATACATAAGTTCTATGTTATGTGTAAGAACAGAATAATCAGCTATTCTTATTTCATATATCTCCTGAAACTGTAGAAAAATTTCTGCAACTTCAGACAAGAAACTTATTTTGCAAGAAGAAATCAGATATTTAAATGAGAAGTAAAATTTAAGGAAACCTGGAAGCCCAGTCCTGTCCGTTGTCTGCAGCAGAGACATGCTCACTTTTGGAACAGTAAAAAATATCCAACTTAATAAAATAGGGTGTCGTGGTTTAACTCCAGCCAGCAACTAAGCACCATGCAGCCGCTTGCTCACGCCCCCTGCACCCAGTAGGGTGGGGGAGAAAATCGGGAAAAAGAAGTAAAACTTGTGGGTTGAGATAAGAGCAGTTTAATAGAACAGAAAAGAAGAAATAATGATAATGATAACACCAATAAAATGACAACAGTAAAAATGAAAGGATTCAAATATACAAATGATGCACAGTGCAATTGCTCACCACTCACCAATGGACACCCAGTTAGTCCCTGAGCCATGATTCTCCTCGTCCACACTCCCCCCAGTTTATATATTAGACATGACTTCCCATCGTCTGGAATACCCCTTTGGCCAGTTTGGGTCAGCTGCCCTGGCTGTGTTCCCTCCCAACTTCTTGTGCCCCTCCAGC
>JANZLQ010000013.1:18875205-18895994 GCA_026212715.1 Elanus axillaris
GGGGGGAATAGAATTTGTATTTTCCAAGCTCAGAAATTAAGCTAAGAAAAGACTGAAAAGAAAATGCATGGCAGTCTTGAAATATGCAAGGAGCAATATGTTTGAGGGGTTGAGGGGTAGATTGTTGTCTTTCAGGATTAAAGAACTTGGTAGAAATAGAGCTGGTTTTCACTCTTCTTTGTAGTATATTTAGATTACTAATGGAGGATGAGAAAGACTATTGAGAATTTTGTGATTTCCATGGCAAAAGACAATCAATTCATCTTCTTTACTGTGTAGAAGCAAAGAACTACAGACCTTCCTGAGCAGGTAAACTTCATTTAGACTGTAGTCCTAATTATATTTAAGTGTATGTCCAAACTCATCACGTATGAGACAGTGTTGAATTTTGAGGGATATGGAATATCACGTCCTTGATAGGTCTTAGCACCCTGGATCTATCTGTATGGCTTTCTATTCATCCATTTGTACAACCCAGGCATTTCTAAGTAATTAATTTCCAGGGATGCCAGAAAATCCCATTTCTCCAAAAAAGCCAGGAATCAGTCACACTGCCTGGCTTCAGGGACTCATTGACCATAGACAATTGTACAAAGAGGGAATGGGCTGAATCGGTAGTCACAATGCCTGCCACATCAAGGGCATCTATCCTTGGTCCAAAATACTAGACCAGGTATCAAAACTACTGAGTGCAGAATGACCCACAGTATGACTGAAGCCAGTAAACTTCTTACCTTTATCTTTATTGCTGTTTGATTTATTTACTTGAATAAAAATCACAAGAAGGAACATTAAGACAGTGTTTACATTAAAATTTTATATGATTTGTATTTCCACTACGCATACAGAATTATAAATAGTAATATATATATATCCAACACAAGAATACAGGGACATCCCCTCTTTTGCTATGCTGTGCCTCTTCACAGCTGTCTTGAGGGTTCAGGCCAGACTGTATCTGTAATCTGTGCTAGACCATAGCCCAAAGAAGGCCTGTATAGAGAGAACTGGATTTTTAAAAAATTAATGCAGTAACAGTAGTTTAAAATAAAACCACAATAGAGGTACAGGATACAGGAAAAATAATTTACCAGAGCGTGTTTTACATGCAAGAGATTTATTTAGTAAAAATAACATTGCATGTAGTTAGCAAACTAACTTAACAGTTCTGGTTACTTTATCATCTAAGATTTTAGGACCAGTATATATAATTATTGCACACTCAGTCTGTATGCATAGCCTACAAATTGCTTTCCTTCTCTTTTATTCCTATTTGGTTTCTCAAGTTTGAGCAAACTAGTTATTGAATTGATCTACTCAGATAACTTAGAATTAATAAAATGTTCTCTCTGCACCTGCAGAAGGAGCAGATGCTGTCAGAAGTGGTTTAGTACTTCAAAAGACTGCTTCTATCTGCATAACCAGTGACTTTTGCTAGTTCAGTAGTCTGATTTCCTTAAAGCTTTGGCAGCAAATATGTTCTACTTCATACTTTCGTCTTTTAAATGAAATGTAATACACTATAATGAGTTTAGGACTGAATGTCATAGTAATTGTCTCAAATTAAAGGCTTTTAATGTATGAAATAACTATAACCAGTAATTTAAATAAACAATTCTGGATCTATTTTGGTACATCCTTGCATTTAGAAACAGTGTCACAGTTGGTCTGTGGTTTGTTTGAGATTCCTTAGGAGGGTTTTTTTTCAGATAATAAGCTATGTGTGACACAGTGAATCTTTCTCTGTTGATCAAGGTCCTTCTTGTCCTTACTTGCCTTCCACATAAAGTATTACTCCTAATCCCTTCTCAGAGATGCAGGCTGTCCTCACTTCCTAGAGCACACGAGGGATGAATGACAGGATGAGCAGTTGGCGCTCACTCCTTTCCCAGAAAAGGCATGTCTAGTCTCCCAAAATATATTGCTCCAGATTTCTCGATCAACTTTTTTGCTTCTTTTCAAAGTTTGTCTGTCTTTATCCTACAGGGTACAGGAAGGACTTGCTAATTTTTATTCAGTGCCATGATAGTTCAGCTAGATGAGCCAACACATCTGCCTAGTACTGTGTCTTGTAACTCAAACCTTTGTACCATACTCCTTTGCTCAGAGTAGACATGATGTGCATCCTTACCACACATCGCAGAAGGTACTTAGATATCTAATCCTCATTAGTCCCACTAAGATTTATGGCTTAGGGCCTCAGCTGCATGCAGGCATTTCCAATCCCTGATCCTGCAGCAACAAGGTTAAGAAGTTCTTCCTTTAGAGTTAACTGAGGGTAGAATTGGATACAAAATGTGACTGTAATTAATTAATAGGAAAACATCATTACAGGCTTACCATATCATACTTAGGCAAGGTGTCAGAAAATGGAAAATTTGTATTTACTTTTCCTAATTCCAACAGCCAAACCAAAATTTTTCAGCATTTTTTTCTCTAAGTTATTACATAACATTGATACATTAATTACCTTGTAAATTCAGAATAATTAACAGTCCTAATTTATGCTCGTGTCATGAAAACAAGTGAGTTAATCTAAATGGCATTGTTTAAATTAAGGGGAAGTATTATGCAGTACAGAAGTGCTCATCACTTGTGAAATGAGATGTTCTGTTTGAAAAGTTCTTCAGAATTAAGTTATAAATTGCATCAAGCTTGCAGTTATTTTTCTGCTCTTTTATCTAATAATGCTTTATCTTTCAGCAAACTGCTTCTCAATACCTTTTTTTTTGTTCTGAAAGAAAGCACTCCAGAAATCAAAGAAGCTTATCTCCATCACTGTGGCTTATGCACTTATCTTCATCTTACAGAAATGTATGATGTGCTACCTGTCCCTTTGGTACCTCTGTGAATGATAATTGGATGTTTATATTTCCAGTCCATAATTGATGGATTAAATGCATCTAAAACTTCTGCTGTCTCTGGTATTTGAGATGTGTACATGTGTGACCATAGTAACTCATATGAAAGTTAATTACTGACACAGTCATACGCTATCCATTTATATTCACGACTATTGATCACACTTAGCTGTTTGGTTTCCTACTATCTTTCAGTTAGAACTCTTTAAAATGCCCTAAATATGCATTTGAATATTTACACTCCATGTAATGAAGTCAGTATATTTTATGAAGATTCACCCCTTTTTAGATTTTGCCTAACATATCCTTTCAAGAAGGAAGTTATAATCTTGAATATGCATACCATTGTTTTTTAATACTGCGTGATGCATGTGGTCAGCCTGACTTTGTTCTATGGTATGATGTGTAAGGCCCACCTTTGAAGTAGCCATCTTGAAAAAAAAATTGCTTTTCTATATTGCATGAGATTTTATAGAATATAAATATTAATAATGATTTTATATTATAAAATAATTCTTTAAACTTAATCCCATGCAGTGGACTGTGCTATATCTACCTAAATCTGAATTTCAGATACAGCAGAATTTCCCACTGTTGCTTTGCTTTCACAAATGAAATTTTGGTCACACAAAGACAACTGAATTAGAGTTTTTAACAGTGGTTTGCTTTTACCCTGTTTTGTTGTTTACTAGCTGAACAGAAGAATGTGAAGGAATACATAATGGTTGCTATTATATTTGCAGGAAGATTTCCCTGTTCTAAATATTACTGCTGAGAAGCTATTAAAATTAAAATTTCAAAACCACAAATAGTTTATAGTGTATTTTGTATTTCAGGTGTAATTGAGATAGCTGAATAACAATGAGCACTACAATTCAGTGAGAATGTCTTTTATAAACCACATAAATAATGTAAGAACTAATATTGCAGTTTTAAAGAAGAGTGGATTTTTAACTGGCACAGGTCCTGCAGGTAGTGTGTGCTGGTGGCCAGTGCATTACCAACTGTTTGAAAAAAGTTATTAATAAGTAATGCTTCAGAAAGACTTGTTTATTTTAAAATATAATTTTTTTCATTCTACTACTAAGATGGTAGACTGAGGTGATTTGAAGGATTTTTTCAAACAAAGTATATGCGTTTAGCACAAAGAAAACTATATATATAAAGCTTTACACTTACTTGCAGCCTATAATAATGTTGTCTCTGAGACCTGAATGAGATAACACTCTGAGGAGCAACTACAACAAGCTAGACCTTCCTTTTTACTTTCCTTGTCCTCCCACCCCCGGCCAGTATATCATTGCCTAAAAATGAAAAATTGAAAATAGATGTGTATTAAGGAACTGTTTGATCTATCTTTGGATAGAGATGCATCACAAATGATTTAAATTGTATGAGAAAACATTTTGGTTTCCATTTTCTGCTTGTAAAGAGCTGCTGTTCCATGGCCGTGATTCCATAGGCAATTTTCCATGAATCATTTCACACTATTACATTAATATTAAATGACAACAGCTGGGAAGTGTTAGGTTCCTTGGAAAGTCAGGAAATGCGCTGAGTCTTTCATAGTTTCCATGGGACTTGACTGGGTTTTCTGTTTGTTTTTTTTTATATTTGTGGGGAGGGTTTTGAAGGGAGCAAGGTTTTTTTGTTATAATTACTGTTGACATGCATTCCACCACTGATAATAATGCCATAATTTACATGACAGCTCCTAGCCTAGTAACATTTTGAAACAAAGTTCTCTGGTGAATATTGCCTGAATCTTTATGGTAACAACTCAGGAACACCTGGATGTGTTCCTGAGAACTCAGTGTGTAAGCAGCTTTTTAGGGAGAATGGTAATTGCTGCACACATTCCTGTAATTCCTTAATGTTAGTTATGGGCAAAAAATATTTTACACCCTTTCTTTTACAGTTCTGAGGTTGGAGTTTTTTTGTTTGGTTGGGTTTTTTGCTTTTTTTTGTGTGTTTTGGTTTGTTGTTTTTTTTTTCTTTTTAGGTGGGAATAAATATGTTTAAAAACCTGTTAGATATTTTATTATAATTTGCTGTGCAATTATTTTTTTTTTAATCAAACTGCAGAGGAAATTAAGTTATTCCTTTAAGGATGATTTGTTGCTTTCTTTACGCTGAAGAAATCCTCATGCATATGGAAGATGATTGTAAACATATTCCTAGAAAAAGATTGACTCAGTACATTAATTTATATCAATCTGAACATATGATTAGTTCAAAAGCAATAACAGATACTGCACTTCAAGATATTATGAATTATTAAAACCAATGAGATGTTGTTCAAATTTATTTATACTGTCAAATAATTATTTTTTTTAAATATTAGGTATTTGGTATAATTTCATAAGCTGGAGGTGTACAAAATAGTCCAGAAATTTTAATATCCCTTACTTTCATATTCCTTAGGCTAAGATGCTTTTGCTTTTTTTATGAAGGTCTCATAAACAGCTAGGAATATATACACATAACATGACATATCAGAAATGCTCTGTCTCTAAGACATAGTTTTGTAAGAGATTGCTGGTCTGCACGAACAAATCAAAGTGAAGTAACTCTTGATTTAGAAAGAAAAAACTAAGCAGCAGTTATTGCATATTGAAAAAGAAAAACATTTGGAATAAAGTTATAGATATTGCAAATCTGAATTCTTGATAGTTAACACAGTTAGTCCTGATAAGATCTAAAGCTTGTGCATAATTATTTTTAATGCTGTGCCAAAAAGAACTCTTATTACACTAAAAATAGAGTAGAGACAAAGTTTACTGTTCCTGCCTCTTCCTCTTAAAAATGCTGTGTCACTGATTTGGATGTGGTAATGTTCTGATTAAAAACCTACATAAAATGCTAATCCTGACAAGTCTTCAATATATCTGTTCTCTTTCCAGGTAATAAATAGTACTATTTAATATTCTTTGAGCCACTAGAGAAACCAACACAGTTAGAAATACAGTACTCTACACTCTGACTTACTTTTTAGCTAGAAAACTTCCAAAGGCAGTACCTTTTCCTCTATGTAATAAGAGCTCCTTGCTTCATAAATTAAGGCTACGAGACCTCATTCTCTTTCTACCTACATTCCAGACTCAGAGACTCTCAGACCTTCTGCCAGCTTCACAGGAAATGCATAAATTGTATTTTCCCACTCATAAGTTTCTAACTTCCTCATTTCCTTACTTGCAACCTACAACTGCATCAGCCACCCCAACCATGACAAACCCATTATATAATTTTCCTAGAGTGTTTTATAGGTGTCTTCTGTTAAAGTGCTAGCCTTCAGGTAGAGATGCAGAATGTCCTTCGATTTCCTCTGGAGGCAATCTGGGTCTTTCTCAAAGATTCATCATTCCCTTTAATTGTGGAAAAGCCAGTCAAACCACTCCAAAATTCTGATCACAGTGTAGCAGCAGTAGCTCCCCATAGGACCATAAGATGAGGTACTGGAAGAAGCTTACTGCTGCAAAGTAGCAGCTTTCTGTTAGAATATATGTGGCAATTTGCATTTCTTGGAGCTACTTTTTCAATTACATATAGATTGGGACAGATTTTATTTTAAATGGTTTCTGCACAGCCACAGAAGCTAACAGGAAATATTATTTTAATGAAAGCAAAGATTTTGATTTTCACTGTAGTGTAAGTGGGGAATAGTGTTCAAGTAACATCAAATGAGTTTTCAAATTTTCACGTTTTAGAAGGAGTAAAAAAACCTTTTTTTTTTTTTGTTCAGAAATAATGGAACAAAACCCAAAAAGTTCAGAATTACAAGTATGACATAGATAAGTGTGTCACAACAATGTGAGAGGCCCAGATTGCCCAGATTTGTAGGTTGGAAGTAAGTGGAACTGGAATTTACCTCCTCTTCTGGTTTTGGCTGGGATAGAGTTAATTTTCTTTCTAATAGCTGGTATAGTGTTATGTTTTGAATATAGTAAGAAAAGAATGTTGATAACACTCTGATGTTTTCAGTTGCTGTGAAGTAATGTTTATACTAAGAAGTCGAGGATTTTTCAGCTTCTGATGCCCAGCCAGCGAGAAGGCTGGAGGGGCACAAGAAGTTGGGAGGGAACACAGCCAGGGCACCTGACCCAAACTGGCCAACGAGGTATTCCAGACCATGGGACGTCACATCTAGGAAATAAACTGGGGAAAGTTGGCCTGGCAGAGATCGCTGGAACTAACTGGGCATCAGCAGTGAGTGGTGAGCAACTGTATTCTGCATAACTTGTTTTGTATATTCCAAGTCTATTATTATTATTATTATTATTATTGTTGTTATTGTTATTGTTATTGTTATTATATCATCATCATCATTTTTTTCCTTTCTGTCCTATTAAACTGTCTTTATCTCAACCCACAAGTTTTACTATTTTTGGATTCTCTCCCCCATTCCACTGGGGGTGGGGGAAGTAAGCAAGTAGCTGTGTGGTGCTTAGTTGCTGGCTGGAGTTAAACTGCAACACCTCCTGAGCTTATTTAATTCCTTTCCTCTAAACAAGGTTCTACTATACCTTGCTCATAGGGAAACTGTCTGACAGAATTTTGTCTAAATTGTTTATAAAGCAATGACACCCCTGCAGGCTCCTTAAAGTGCTTAAATAGTGTCATCATTAGTCTTTTTTCCCCCCCAAAATGGATCTTAAATTAATTTTCCTGCAGTTTACATTTCTTGTTCTATGGATGTGAAGAATAATTATTTCCATTTCCGTTGCATCAACTTCTTTGGATATTATGTTTTTCCTCCGAACTATGTAGCAATGAATCTTCCCATCTTTTCTCTGTATCATATTTGCTAGATTTGTAATTACTCTTGAGACACTTTCAAAGTGTTCTTCATCTTTTCATCTACACTGTTTTTCCTGGCCCAGGAAAGAGACTTGAATGTGCCTTCAGACAAATGCTGATATTATGACCATTCTAAGGCAGGTCTTTTTAATCTCTCTTAATCGTTCTTAGTCTGAGGAAATGAGTAATCACTGAAAGGACAGTTGAATATGATTCCTTTGATCTTGGGGTGAATACCCAAAAATACACACAACAGCAATTAAGAACAATTTCCTCTAAGTTTCCTAAAGACTGCTGTATTAGTGGACAGTTTTGGGGGTGGATATATATTTATTTTCTTTGATGATTTTCCATTTCAGTGACAAATTCCAAACAGCCTTTTTTTTTTCATGCAGTAACTTACATACAGTGGTCTCTGTCATGTTATTATATAAAGTATAAATATCATGTAAATATGATTTCCAGGTACTGAGATTAAACGTAATGCCTAGCAAACAAGATGATTAATAATAGAACTAAGATTCTTTTACTACTTTCTTGAAAAGTGGTTTTTATTAGATTTCTTGAAATATCTATTACATGATATTATTGAAATACAGTCCTGAAACTTTTTCCTATTTTTATTTTTCAGATCTGTACATAAGAAGAATTTTAGTACATTTAAACATCTAGCTGTCATTGAAATCTGCCATTCTTGGTGTTAAGCAGGGAGGCAGAGAATAGCATTTACTATTTTTACTATGTTTAATCTAAAAGACACTTAAAGTTCTTCAAGGCAGCAAGGAGTGTCATTTCTGTAGGCAAAGATGAATACATTGCATGATATATGATGTGCAAGAAGGTATAATGACTGTCACTTTTTAGCAAGATGGTCAGACACTATATTTCCCAATTATCACCCTTGCCTCTCCCAGAAAGAAAAATCTTCAGCATTCTTTATCACCACCTGTCTTTATTAAAGGGAAAAAGACACAAGTATTTTCCACATTAAATTAACTAGTACATGAGTATTGCAATGTTTCAGCTCAACTTGTTAGTTTGTTATAAATTCCTATCCAGTCATATTATAAATGAAATTTATATAATAATTTTGCTTAACAGTTCTTTATTAGTAGTTTTTTGGGCTTTCTGTTGTCATCAATAGAATAGATCTTGATGACTACCTTAAGTGGCAGAATGCCACAGAAATACGAGCAATAACCCATCTCTGTGATTCATTTGACCTACCTTAATATGTTATTATAATCTAGCATTTCTTGTTTCTGTCTTGCACTATCTGCTACCTGCCACTCTTTGTATCCTTCAGAAAAAATACTAGGAAAGGAGACTGAATATCTAGCTGTGTTGCTATAGTAATTTAATAAGAAGCAAAAATGAGTATTAATACAGACTGTATCCATACTGAAGTAAGGATATTTTACTTTTAATATATAGCCAATAAGGTCTGATTTTATCAAAGTTCTTCACTTGCAATATTTGCAGTAATTACTATAAAGTTAAGTCACTTTTTTACTTGAAAAAATTAGTTCTTGGAGGTAGAAAGCTTAATCATATTTCTAAGTATATAGGAAATTCACATCCTATATCTTTTTTCAGTAAGAAATAAATTTTTTAAAATAATTTTCAGGAGAGAATTAAAAAAAATATATTATTCTCCATTATTTTCAGGTGTCCATTTTGCTTGGAGTACATAGGCACCTCCAAACCCAGGCATATGAAGCACATTGTAGCAAGAAGAGTACCTAAAAGAAAACTGTCATGGGCACACTGAAGCAGTTGCAATACATTCATAGACTACACTCCAAAAAGTCCATTCAGTCTGAAAAACAATAGTTCCAGTTCTGGTTTTAGTATAGTTTGAGGAAAAAAACATACACATGCAAACAATAGTATGCTAGCGAATACATTTAAAATTATATTGTAAGAACCAAAGATTTAATATAGGGTGTATGTGACCCTCTGTAGAGCTTTCAGGGTTTAATTTATAGAAGAAAAATGAAAAAAAAAATATAGAGATCTTGTCAGATATTGGTAATCCAGCGTGTATCAGTCTCAAGGGCAGAGATGAAGTAAAGAAATGTAGAAATTCAGGGAGGAGTTGTTCTAAAAAGACAGCTCTGATGAGTTAATGTAGCTTAAAAAAATATGTGTTTTTTTCCTCCTTTATTTTAAAACTCAAAAATTAAGTATTTTCATTGGAGGCCTTTGAAACAAAAATTATTTTTAGGAAAAAGATGGAAGAGTGTAAGTTTTTCTCAAAAGGTAGGTCAATTCATTAAATTGATTAGCTTTGTTTGCTTGCTTATTTGTAGTCAGCCAGTCATACCCTTCTGACATAGTAAAACATTTCTAGATAATCCAGAAGGTTCAAGCAAGTAGGGAATTACTAAAAGAAAATATTTATACTAACTGTGTCTGCTATATCACCCCACTGGGTGCTTTAACTTTCAATGTATTTTTTGTTTGTTTGTTTAATATTTAAAATTCTACTGCTTTGCCTCATCTGAATAATTGTCAGTTATCAAGTTACTAACTGTGAAGAATCTTCAGGTCCTTGAAGGTCCCTCACCCAGCAGTTTCTGTCAGGGACATTTGATTTCCTTGCTTAGCAAGCTGCATACCTTTTTCTGATTCTAAGAAAAGGATAAAATCTCTGCAGCTCTTTCATTGGCTTATTTTGCATTCACAGCACAGTTAGTCTGTATGGTCACAACTGCGACTCCCCTGAATTATAATGCAATATATAAACACGTGTTAGTTTTTGAAGCTTTTAGGGAGAAAGGATGCCCATCACTGCCAAAAGATTTCATGAAATCCACTTGTGATTGCACTATTGCTGTGGGAACTGCAGGAACAGGCGGGTAAAGGAACCAGTACATTGCACCACAGGCCAAAATTTGGACACCATTCTTTATGCTCTCTATGACTAGTATAAAAATTAAGCCATGAGCTTCCTACAGTCAATGGTAAGAAAATGGTGCCTCCACAGAGCTAATCACCACTCTATAAAATGAGCATTTAAAACAACGAGGTTGGTTGTTCTAATGGAGATTAACATGGATTTAGAGCATTGTTTTTTGGAATTCTGAAGGTTAGCAAGATGAATGTCTTAACTGTAATAATACCAGTAACACAGTAGTTTACCAAATAAAATAGTTCAGTGCAATAAGGACAGAATACTTTTAAATACCTAATTATTTTTAATAATGTGGTAAATTTCAGCATTTTTTTGACATTATTTTATATTTCACTGTGGGTTTAGTTCTGGATTTTTTTAGGGGCTTTTTGAGAGCAAAGAATAGTTTGCTTATCTAAAGACCCATTATTATGCCTAAGATCAATCCTTAAGCTGTACTAGTTGGTTATATTCTTATAAAATTCTTTTTAGTTTAAACTACAAAATATGGACCAAACCAGTAAAAGCACTGTTTTAGATAATCCATAGAAAATTTTTGAAAGCAGTTCCTGGTAGAAGCACGTATTTATGGAGTGTTCTTAAAAAGATAAAAGTTTATGAATATTCTGATATCAAAATAGATAGCTATTAAGTTATTTATTTTAGGCTATTTCTTGCTCCTACTTTCATAACCACTGTAACCAAAAGGTATTACACCATTTGTTTTTTTGCTGATCATTGCCATTCAACAACTTCTAGTTGATTCACATTTATTCCTATAGTTTGCTTTTACTTTTCTATAGTAGCATCAGCATCCAAAATTATAATTGCAGGTCTTACCAACTTGCACAATATTCTATAAATTTATCCTCCAATAATACTAGACTAGCATTTTAATATTCAAAAACTGTGTAAGTTATATATCTTACAGTGTTCCTTGAGGGAGTAGTCAGAGTCATCTTATTCATCAGTTAGCTCTGAAAATTTGTGAAATTTATACTTACAACTTCTACTGATAAAATACATATACTGTAAACTGCAAAAATTTCACCAACATCGTATGAATTATAGCAGTAACAAGCGATGTAAACCCAAACTGGCATCCACTTTTCTTTTTAGTAATAATCTTGAGAAAGCATCTTACGAAGAAATATCCTATGCAAGATTATCATTATCCTGTATAAATAAACCAGTCTGTCTCAAACCTATCTCTCTCTCTCTCATGTGAGCCGTTTGCCACCGTGGCTAATAAAAAAATCACTATTAGATTGAAGAATATGTCCAGCATGAGTTGAAAAGCACATTTTTTAATTCAGCTATCTTATGCAAAAGATAATGATTCCAGTCATTTCTAGGTGTTACCAGGTGTCAAATATATATGCTGGACATCTCCAAATCTGTTTTGTGCCCTAGTTCTCTCCAGTGTTCTTGGACTTCAAAAGCAAATAATAGAAAAAAGGCCTAAAGCAGCTGCTAGCCCTAATATTTCCAACTCTTAAATGCCTTAACATGAATTATTGCAATAAACGGATAGTTTTCTGCAAACTTGGACATCTATATTTATTTGGAGGTAAATAACATTTAGCTTACTGCTGTAGATTTCTTAAATAGTTTCCTCACCAAACAGTCTTTTTTCTAAGAATGGACAGGGGGAAAAAGCAGTGGGAAAAGATTTCCTTTTTTTTTGGAAATATATTAGTCAGAATTACTTTATTTTTATTTTTTTTTTACTTCTCTTGCTTGTTTGTATATTATTTTATAAAATCAATTAATCCCTGTAAAAATGGAATAGGCCCTCTTCCTTAAAGACCACGCAGAGACATGATACCTCAGAGAAAGCACTCATTGCTGTAGAGGCATGATAAACTCATAGCAAGTATTTTCTCTTTCGGATGTAGCTTACACTTTGAGCTATTTTCTTTACTTAATCCATGGCAACCACTAGTAGTAAAAATATTTTCCAAATTGGGAGGAGATTTGAGCACACAGACACCCACTTTAACTTTGTAAATGAAAAATTAGAAGTTTTATTCTGTGTTCATTAGCTTAGTCCCAGACTGTTGCAAGATACTTTTCAAGGAATATAGCAAAGAGAACTTTGGCTTAAGACCATACACATGCTTCTTTTCTTTCTCAATATGAAATAAAAGTGTTCTAGACTGAAATAAGGTTTTCCTTACAAAAAGGTGCATTTGTACAAAATTTCAATGTGTTCCTTTAAAAAAAGTAAATTTACTATATATTTTAATGATTTTTAAATTATTTTTAATAGTCTGTACAAAGTTACAAAACTAATCAGTTAATGATATTTATAGCTCAAGCATTTTAAAAAATCTTTGTGTTTTGCTGCCAGTGTTGTCATAAACACAGCTGTCATTGCAAAATACACAGTTTGAATTGCAAGTAAGGCTAGAAAGTGAATTATATTTCCTGCATATAAAACCCCAGCAAAAAAAAAAAAAATCATACATAGCCACTCCCTTCCCAGATAAAATTTTGGTCATCTTCAGGAAAAAAGCATTGACCCTAAGTATGTGCTTAATCTGTTGTAAAGGGATGAATTTTTTTGATCCATCAGAGAACACAGAACATCAGCTAATTAGGAACTGGCCTAGTAGAAATCCTTTTACCTGAAAATTTTCTATTATTCAACAAGCTTACAAAACTGTCAAAATCAACAAACATCAGCATTAAGAGATTATATAATTCATCACTAAAAATATAATCTCCTTTGCTACAAAGCAGCAATTCAGAACTTGTTTTATCCTCAGATCTCACCTATGTATTTTCCTTTTCATCTTCCTCTATTCCTAACTAATTTCTTCCACACCACCAGCCAGACTCTAATGCTCCTTAAGGGTCTTGTCTACATTTCCCCTTCGGTCAATAGTATAACCCAAGCAAGAGTGAAGGTGAGGTGCTGGGAGCCGATGGGCACACTAGCACATTTCAGGAGGGTGGGTTCCTTTAGACCCTCTGGTCTGGTCCTGTGGTCTGACTGCCCATCTTCTGTTGGAGCACTTCATGTGTGCTTCCTGGAGCACATCTTCTCATTCAGCTACACATATACAGGCATGCATGCATGCTCATATACATATATTTATATATGTAAGAGGTACTGTTGAGTAGGCTTTACAGTCACCTTTTGTCTTTACAAAGACTGTTCCCTTTTTCAGTGTTCAATTCCCTCTGTATTTTATGCTGCAGTATCTTTTAGTGACAGTTAACTATACCTTTTCTATCAATATGTTTATATAACCCAACAAAGATTACACATTCTAGGGCTCCCCAGAATGACAAGAAAATGTCAATATCCTTGTTGTTTATAAAGGCTAAGGTAGAAAAAAATGTATTTTTTTTCCTGAAATAAAAGTTGAAAGCTGCTGAAAATTCTTCCATCAAACACCTTCCACAATGGCTACATTAATAATCAAAATTCAAATGTAGGTAAATCTGACTGATTAAGCCTTAGAATACAGTAAAGAAATATTATATGCTATCTGTAACTCTCCAAACTGATACTGGAGCATTTAGGAAGAATATGCCATCTATGAAGTGCTTATTACACTTCATAGAACTGTAGGCATTGGAAGGCTTGTAATACCATTCCCTACAGATAGATCACATATGTGCTAGCAGTCTGATGGTATCAGCAATTCAACCCCTCCTGAAAAGAGTAAACTTGACCTCAGGAGGAATATATCATAGCACAACTAACATTTGAATGTGAGCGTACAACAGCTCCAGGAAGAAAAATCATCAGAAAGATTTGCTCTCAAGAAGAATTCAGAGGTTTCATTGGATCCTGAAAATTAATAAGCAGAAGGCAAAGTTCTTACTGTTGTAACTTACAATAGTGTTTTCCCATATTTTTAGCAAAAGATTGCTGTATCTGCCAAGCTTGCTTGTCCAGTGACTTTGTGAGTGTCTTAATATCTAGCATATAACAATTATGTTTTGTTGGATTTTCTCTCAATACAGAGCTTACACTGAAATGAGTTTCTTCTCTTTCTTCTTACTTGCTACTACTGAATTATTTATTTTTCAATATCTATTCCACTCTAAGGAAAAGAAATGATTCCATGTTTTGTTTTGGTTTTGTTTTTTATAGCAATAATAGCTGATTTGGGGCTTTAGTTTCTAACATTCCAACCTTAAAAAGAAACTTCATTCTTGGTAACACTCATGGACATGGTTTGTTCCTTGGAATTTTCAGTTATTATCTTTGCAGGTTGACCACTTTTATGGGTATTGCAGTAGCATTGCAGTAGCATGCTGTCAAATGTTTAAAATTTGTCAGTGTTCTTTATTCAGTTGTTTTAACTGCAAGAGCTAAATTCTGCTTCAAGATTTGCAAGTGTGAAAGCATTTAAAGAAATATCTGCACAAGTCTGCATGAGTGAAAAATGTAACCTCCATCTATCTCAGAATGCTATGATCAAAACTTTAATCATGACTGATCCCTAGTCAAAGCAGACTGAACGTGACTCAGACCTGCCTGGCTGTGTCTTTGTGGTCTTTGATCTATATTTCTTCATTTCAGCTACAGCAGACACTGAAATTCTCCTTTGAAAGCAGTTTGGCTCCTAGCTACCCTTTTATTTATTTATTTTTTTATTTATCCTTTTATTTATCCTTTCATTTATTTATTTGATCACTTGTCATAATCTAGAGCATAAATATTCACAAAAATTAAACCAATTTAAATGAATTTAAAAAGTAAATTTCCAAAGACTTAAATGGTTTATTCATACCTAAGTATTCTACACCTACCACTTTCTCAGTTCACTACAATGCTGTAAAATACCTAGAAAAAACAGTGTGTTTTTCACACTACTATTATTCAGAGTTATCAACTATTTTCACCACAGTAACATTTCCAGAGTGTACAATCACCTCTTATTTAAACAGTTACATTTTAGTTGTTAATCTTACACTTTTTTCTTAACAGGTAATCTATTTTATACTTTTCAATTCGTATTATAAAAGGAATACTTTTTTTGCTACTGACATATGTATATATATTGAGGATTTTGAAGTATGCCATTACCTGATTTTCATCATCTGCCATAAAATAAGTTTAATTTCTACAGTTTCAGAAAGAACCAAATGATCACTTACTATAAAAAAAAAATCTGGTTTGAACATTACTCTCTGGTTTGATTCCTGAGTACCTTTGATCATAATGTTTCTACACTTTTCCTTCAAAGAGGGTCAAACTGACTGCTTTGACAGTCCCAAACATTACATAGCTATTATGTTTCTATTCTGTGCGACAGACATTACTTCTTAGTTTTGAGTGGAGATGTCATGCTTTATAATTCTAATCTTTGTTAAATATTTTATACTTCTGCTTTTGCAAAATTACTGTTTCAGCAGCCATGCACTTAATCAATGGCTATACTCGTATTTCTTTGAAGTTTTCTGAAAAGATTGTAGGTAAAGAACTATATTCATTGTTGCCCATCTCCAAAGTCAGAATACTATTCTGCTTTTATTTTGCCAAAATGTGTCTCTTCATGTCAAAACATTTGTTCCTGTCATTGCTTCCCATCCTATTTAATGATAGAAGGAACGATGACTTTGGCACAATTGTTCTATTGCCTGCCTGTGAGGAGTCTCCACTATAGTCAGGTCTTCAGCAGACTTCTGTTATTCATGAGGTTCTGAAGATCATTTCATGTTTTTAATTTAAGGAATTCAACACTTAGGCTATATAAGAGGCCTCAGTGAGACTGCATTAAAATCATAGTAGTGTTATGACAAAGTACTACTCAAGGTTATTTCATATTTTGTTCACAGAAAAGAGGATGAGAATAGTATCTATTCTTCTTATATCAGCAATGATAAGGTCTGATTCATACAGAATCCCCTCAAAATCATTTAAAATAAGAATTTTTATTCCACGAATCTCTCCTTACATACTCCAGACCTCTTTCTGTTCTGCTACACCATCTGGGAACTTGTCATTTCAGATCATGACTTCTTTTTTAAATGTTGCACACACAAATTACAAATAGCATAATGTAATGCCATCTATCATTGCTAACATATTCTAGTCCTCTAACACAGAAGTTAAGATAATGATTTGCAGTTCCTGGTGGGATTTTTTAATTGTTTCTCACTCCAGTTTACTCTTACTGTATGTTACAGAAATGTGCTTGTGAGAATTCAGTCATTACTCACTGACACTTTCTATTCTAGAAAATGCCACCTCTTTTTTTAAGAGCATAGCTGTATATTCTTATAACTCAGAAACTGAGTTTTTTTTTAATATCATGTCTTAAAAAAAAAAGACAAAGCTTAGCCTTAAAATACTACCTTTTACACTCCATTAGAATTTTATCAGAATAAACTTTATAACCAACTGTCCTGGTTTCAGCTGGGATAGAGTTACAACACCAACTTTACTTATAAAAAGACAAACCAGAACCTATATTTAAGCTTTTGGAAGTATTATCACCAGTAAAAACTGTAAATCATAAGCTTCATTTTTTCTTAATGTATATTTGGTATGTGACATCACTGATAATGAAATGTCACCAATGAAGATCTTTTTCCTGATTTACAGTATTATAAAGTTCAGAGAATATGAAGCCATTCTCAATTAATGGTGTATCAATTATCTATTAGAATTCTATGCTTTATGTATTTTGTCTCTATCTTTTCAACAGTTTTGAAAGATTGGAGAGCTATGAGCCACCAATGCTGCAGAAGTTTGATTTTCCAATTTTTCTTGCTAACCAAAAAATAAGTACATCAATCTGTCCTTCAAAATATATATGGAGGATTGAAAACTGATGAAAATAAGCAATGTGGAGTTCACACCACATAATTCTTGCTCTTTGGCAGATTGGGTTTCTCTGATGGCCAAAAATAATGCTGTGAAGAGTGTGATCACTAAGTTTTACAGTAAATAAATTTTGAAGACGTTGTGAAAAATGTAAACACAAAACAGTTCTCAAAAGAAAAATTAGATGTTAAAAATAAAATGCATACATTATTCAGTACTGAAAAGCTGATCCTTTTTTACTTTGTTTTGCTTTTCAGTTTAGCTACTTGTTTAAAATTTAACATGTTGACTAACTTAGAATGGAAATGAAAATGTGTATCTAAGATCAGCAAAGCTAGAAGGCTGTTTCAGTACCATATGCTAGTGCTGAATTCTGAGAAAAGCAAATAGGTTTTGTTGGTAGCAAAATTATAACCATGTAGTTTCCTTATTTAGATATCCTGAGTAAATTTGGATCTGTGCTTGGGGCTGGATGCACTCATAACATCTAAGGTGCAACCACTGATTAGGCTTAATGATGCTCTACTATGCAGACTTTCTGGTGTTCAATGTGGTTTGACATAATGCTTAGCCTTTATTTCTGTGAATATGGTAAAAAAGGTCACTCTGATCTACTTAAGCAACATTTTCATGATATCAGAAAATATAACACATTTTCAGTTTTCTATCTTCCTCTCAAATCTGATCAAAATTAACCACATTCAGAATTTATTAGAAGAAATAAAGTATAAGTTTATTTTTTTTATAAAACCAGTAACAAATGAAGAGGAACAAGGGGCAGGAGGAATGGGAAAAGAGAGAGAGATTTTATTGCAACCATGTGGCATTATGAGGAGAAAACATGGATTGATTGGTTAAGTGACCCTTCATTTACTAACATTCAAAGAAAAGGTTTTCAATGTTTCATAATCCTCTTCAAGTTATATTTTTTCCAGACATTTTGGAGCCTTTAACACATAAGAATGAAAATTACTTGAATTAAATTATCAGCTTGTGTTTGGACATAATGCAGTATTTAAAATGCAGACTTATTTTGCAATAATATAGAAATATTATCTCCTATTGTTCCAGAAAAGGCTTCTTCCTTGGTCATGGAGTAGCTGATCAAAATACAATTTCTACCCCATTAAATATTTTATAAATTTTTGAAATGCTACCTGGTAGTGGGAAAACCCAGCCAAACAAAAAAAATCCCACAAACACTGGAAGTGTAGAACATTTCCCAGGAAGGGTTATGTGTTAATCATATATTACTATTCCTTTTGTAAATCATGATACCTTATATTCCACTATAACTTAAAACATATGAATTAAAGCTTATCATTAAATATAAAGCAAAATAATTTTTCTTTCTGCCTATATCAGTTGGAATAAGCAATTTATAGTTAAGGTGGCAACTAGTTTGAAATCAAAGCAATGTTTTAGAAACAAAGTCATCTTAAGGGAAGGAAAATATTTTATTCTGTCAAGCTGTAGTTTTAGGATGTTTTTCATCGAGACTGACATATTGCTGTAAGTGTTTCAATATCAGTGTATTGGAACTTTTTTGCGTGACTCCTTACAATTCCTAGCAGAATACAGCAAACGAATCTTCATAGTATTTTGGGACAATGTTTTGGCTTTTTCTCTTGCAATTACCACTTAAAACTGTTAGATTATTTTTTACTTAGTGTTGCAAGTTTAGGCATTTCTTTGTCAAACTTAGTCATTTCTTATCTTTCTTTGAAATACTTAGGTTTTCACAGAATCACACAGAATCATATAATCACAGAACAGTTGAAGTTGGAAGGGACATCTGGAAGTCATCAGGTTCAACCCACACTGATCATGCAGGGCAACCTAGACCCAGTTGGCAAGTCCTTCTCCAATCGGCTTCTGAGTATCTCCAAGGATAGAGACTCCACAACCTCTCTGGGCAACCTGTGCCAGTGCTCAGTCACCTTCACAGCAAAAAAGTATTTCCTGATGTTCAGAGGGATCCTCCTGTGTTTCAGTTTATGCCCATTGCTGACAGAATCACAGTATCACAGAAAGGCTGAGGTTGGAATGGACCTCTGGAGATAGTCTTGTCCAACTTCCCTGATGAAGCAGGGACACCTAGAGATAGTTGCCCAGGACCATGTCCAGGCAGCTTTTGCATATCTCCAAGATATGGAGAATCCATAACCTCCTTGTGCAACCTGTGTTGGTGCTGTCATCCTCACAGTAAATAAGTGTTTCCTGGTATTTAGACAGAACTTCCTGTGTTTCAGTTTGTGCCCATTGCCTCTTGTGAGCAAGAGCACCACTGTGGTCACTGAGCACCACTGAAAAGAGCCTGGCCCTATCCTCTTTGTACCCTCTCTTCAGGTATTTATACACGTTGATGAGGTCCCACCTGAGCCTTTTCTTCTCTAAGCTAAACATTCCTAGATCAAGGTGATATCTCCCTTTCACACTGGGCTACGCGAACAATTCTAACAGTAGATCTTGAAGACCTGAACTGTAGTGTGCCTGTAATCAGCTGGCTGTAGTGATTACATTTTTATCATCATCAACATTATTAACTTTTTACAAGTAATACAAAGAAACTTAAATTCATATGGAGGTGTCACTATACATAGTTTTGAATTAAGACAAGAATTTTTCATCACCTTGTAACAAAATGAACGAATGCCTCTGCAATTTCATGTACTAAGCAGTACTTGCAGATAAAAGTTGCTAAAATTAATAGGAGGAATGTAACATAATTCTATATCGATTAGAAAAAAATGAAGATCTAATAAGAGCTTCACATTTAAGACTAGGGATGTAAAGGTAGCTGCTTTGTGCAGCTGATGTAGTTGTTTTTTCTTTCTTTTAATTCTTATAAGTAGAAAAAAAGTCATTCCAGAGGAAAAAAGCAAACAGTAATTGCAAAACAGAAATTTTTAATTATTACTTTTACAAAAGAAGTTAAGGATGCAATGTTTCCTTTTTCCTACTCCTTGGATATGTAAGGAATGTAGTGAGTAGGAAAATTAGTCTTTGTGATGAAATCTGTATACACATCTCATCTTCCAGAAGACTGTTCTCACTATGGTACGTTTGTAGGTAAAGACAATGCATTTTCATCAGACATATTGGTGTGCTCAGATAAATAGACAGACTTCAGGTATAAAGTAGAAGCATCAGACTCTGAAACAGATAGAACAAATACTGTACCTTACTACCTTTTTCTCTCTTTCCCCATACTGACACCTACTCGAGTTCTCAGTATCAGCTGTGTTTCCTTCCAGAGATGTCCCAGTGCATAACTAAGCATGCTCCAAATAATTTTTGAGACATAAAGCTTTGAAATCTGCTGCTTCTATTTCAGATATGAAGAACCGGTGTCGTGGTTTAGGGCCAGCGAGCAACTAACACCACGCAGCCGCTCACCCCTTCCCCCACCCCAAGTGGGATGGGGGAGAAAATCGGGAAA
>JANZLQ010000013.1:18904510-18917847 GCA_026212715.1 Elanus axillaris
TGTTTTGTTTTGTTTTGTTTTGTTTTGTTTTGTTTTGTTTTGTTTTGTTTTGTTTTGTTTTGTAAGAATACCAGGGCTTGTGCAAGTGCTGAGTAAAGCAGTCTGGATAATTATGGGATCATTAATTATGGGATCAGCACTTGGAAGTATACTGCAACTTGCAACTGCCCCAGAAGTCAAACGTGTCTCAAAGCTGTACCCCTGAATCAAGACACTGGGACACAAACATTAAGAGGATATCATAACCTGGGTGTTTGCATAAGCAGTGCCAACATGAACCTTTATCTACCCAGTTCATTTTCTAGCATTGAGCATACACATCCACTTTTGCCAGGATTATATGAGGTCATAGTCTGAAGGCAAAAATGTGGTCATGCTCCAACTTTTTTCTGCTAAAATAGCTGTAGAGCAGAGCTGAGAGAGCAGGCAACAGAGCTGTGACTGCCTTTTACTGCAGTCAAGTGTTTTTTTTCAAACTCAGCACACAGAACCTTCTGGGAGTATGGAGTTTGGAAGAGTAATTTTGCCACCAGTACTGTGCCAGGATAGGTCTAACATAGACTTGAAAAAACAGGATAATGCATTTATCCCTCTGTCATTCTCTTTTTCTCTCTCTTTGTTACTCCTATAAGTATGTTAACCCTGACAACTACTTTTTTTTTCTTTTGTCATGTCTTGCACAGACAGAAAAGCAATTATTCATTTTCTCTATACAATTTAACTCAGTGCATGGAAATTTTGAATTATTTGGGTCTGTTTTTATAAGAATTCTTTTTTTTTTTGACAGACATGTTAAGTAGTTGGCCTCTGACCAAAAAGATATCCAAACTGCTTTCATATACAACTGAATTAGTCATCATAGCTTCTTTTTATAGTTAATGAAAGGAAATGGGCATTCCTAATACATGAATCACCTCATGCAAATGTCTAAAAGAAGTCAGATGAATCATGTCCTAAAAATGACTATCTATTCATTGTCTGTAAATACTGGCTATCATTGCTAGTTCAGATGTAGACAACTAAGTTAAATTAGATGAATGTTCTCCAATGAACCTTTCTAATAAAAATCTTTAAAAACATGTGACTACCTTCTTCTATATCTACCTTTTACCCATGATCCCAGATGAAAACGTCAGTTCCCAAAATTTAGGCTTGCAAATCAGCAGTCCCTTTCTCATATCATTTACCCGTGCAAAGTAACACTGCACCATTCATCATTACCTGTTCTGAACTGGTGGTTCAGAAGAGAAATCAACTGGCAGTAGAGGCAAGGAAACAGGTGGTTAATACCTAATTGAATGTATACACTGTGTATGGAGATATTATAACGTAAGTACTCTTTACTATGTACTTCTCCATTAAAGTCAGGGTATTCCCCACCATTGCTTTAGGATTAATTTATTGGTTTATGTTTTATGCAGATAGAAAGATAGATATTTACAAGAATGGAGTAAAATGTGCATCCAAAGAATGTTCCTAAAATTACTTCTCATAAAAAGTGCATATTTTTAAAGCATGGGTATATGTTTTCCCAGTGCCATCCTGTATGTCACATAAGAGCTTTCCACTTTCAGCCTGCAAATGTTTAGTATATGCACAGCTGAAAATTAATAACTAGAATGCTCTGTATGTCTTTCCTCCCCCCAAAGAATCCATGTTATGTACATAATTGTGATATACAGCAGATAAGAATGGACTGAATGCCTGCAAAGAAATGAACTTCATTCCTATAGACTTGGAAAAAATTACTTCAAAAGGGGCTTCTAGCAGAGAGCACTGTGCTGCCAGTCATTAAAAATGAACTTCAAGGGACTCATAGGTGCTGTATATAAATGAATATTACTCTATAGACTTATTTGATCCATATTCCACAGAGGATGAATACAGGACATGAATAAGTCATTGCCAATCCTAACATTTCACTTCACTGCATTCATAGCTGTAATCCACCTGCTTCTTATCTACTTATGCATCATTTATGTGTTATTTATTTCAGCCACTTTGGGGACTTATAGCATTAATACTGCATTCTTATTCTACCTCTGAGAAATACGATGTGCTTTAATTTGAGAAAAACCCTATTAGTATATAGTTTTTATTTTGTGCTCCATACCTTTGTTAGTCACAGTAAGGAATTACCCAGTGAAGCAGAAAACCAAAGCAATCTGGATTTGTTTTATAATAGATTGTACCAGATTATGCCCAGAGGCCAGAGTAGAAAAAGTTTGTTCAATAATAAGGTCAGTTCATTAAACATTAGACTATTGTGTTGTCTCCCACAGTTGCATGTTGGTTTCATATAGAGTAATAGTGTTTGCTTCTGTAAGTACATGTTCCTATAAGGCATGGAACTAGTGTTTTATATACCACCATTAATACTCAAATGAGGGAAAAATACTGCTCCCCTAAAAAAATTAATCTGTGCAACTGTATGTACCTGTGAATTACTAAAAGACATATTCTGAATTCCAGTGGATGAAAGGAGAGGGGAAAAGATTGGTCTTGTTTATAACTGTCTTGTGGCAGAGCATCAGTTAATATATACAATTTGCAGAGCTTACACCATCATTTTTACTCCCTTTTCAGGTTGCATATCTTAAAATTCTGATGGAAAACAATTCACTGATTTTGAAACCAGGCTTCAGTTGGACATTTTTATATCCCTTTATTACTTACACTTATTTTTATTTCATGCACTTTGAAGCAAATTATGGTCATTGCATATGCATGGATAACTAGCAACACATTCAGCTCCCTAGCATTAATCTGAGCCAACCAAGAGTTATTTTCACCTGTATCTGAGAAGTGCCAGGCATGATATATGGGCTGGATGTAGAAGGTATTGAAATCCAGTGTTCTCTTCTTAGCTCTCTACTGATTAGCTCTAAAAGATCAAACTTCTTCCCAACCTTTATCAAACAGATTTTCACACAATGAGTTTCAGCTTCTTTTACTGGTCTGCCACATACTAGTCTGACACTTTTTTCTGTGAACTGTGTTTTAGGTTTGTGTGGTGGGGTTTTGGTAGTGGGGGAGGGTGCAGGGCTGGCTCCTATGAGAAGCTGCTAGAAGCTTCACTGGCTCCAGTTTGGACCCTCCTCCGGCCAAGGCCAAACCCATCAGTGACGGTGGCAGTGCCTCTGGGAGAACAGATTTAAGAAGGGAAACCTGAAGTGAGTAGGGGATTAGAATGTGAGAGAAACCCCTGTGCAGACAGTAAGGTCAGTGAGGAAGGAGGGGAGGAGGAGCGGGGAAGAAGGGGATGCCCCCACAGCCTGTGGGCAGATGGCAGGCTGTCCCCCCCCAGCCCAGGGAGGGCAGTGGGGGAGCAGATGCCCACCTGCAGCCCGGGGAGGACCCCTCACCAGACCAGGGGGATGCCCCCCAAGATGGCCGGGACTCCGTGGGAAAGCCCATGCTGGAACAGTCTGTGCCTGAAGGACTGCAGCTTGCAGAAAGCACCCATGCCAGAGAGCAGTTCATGAAGAACTGAAGCCCGTGGGAAGGACTCACATTGGACAAGTTCATGGACGACTGTCTCCTGTGGGAGGGACCCCATACTGGAGCAGGGGAAGAGTGAGAAGTCCTCCCCTTGAGGAGGAAGAAGCAGCAGAAACAAGGTGTGATGAACTGACCCCAACCCCCATTCCCCATCCCCCTGTGCTGCTGGGGGTGGAGGAGTGAGAGAAAATCAGGAGTGGAGTTGGGCCCAGGAAGGAAGGAGTGGGAAAGGTGTTTTAAGGTTTGGGTTTACTTCCCATTATCCTATTTTGATTTGTTTGGTAGTAAATTAAATTGATTTTGGTTTTTTTCCCCCAAGTTGAGTCTGGGTTTTGCCCATGACCATAACTGGTGAGTGATCCCTCCCTGTCCTTGCCTCAATCCATGAGTTTTTCTTTATATTCTCTCCTCCTCATCCCACTGAGAGGGAGGAGTGAGTGAGCAGCTTAGTGGTTCTTTGTTGCTGGCTGGGCTTAAACCACAACAAATTGTTTTCATGATGATATTTGCGAAGTGCTTTGAAGAAGCATATGGTATATTTTAAATGCTAAATTTGCTTTTTAGTAGTCACCAAGATACATCACAACAACCTTTTAGAATGGCCATACTAAATGGATGAGGCTCATAATACCTAGCTATACTAGTTCTAGTATTTAGAAAAGAAAAATATACTGACACATATTTACTTGGCAGTGACTAAAGACAGTCAAAGTTCTAAAGCAATGGAACTGCTAATTTCAAACTTTGTTAGAATTCAGAATTTTAAAAAAAAGTCTGTAAAATTCTGTTTTATAAATACCAGTCCATATGCTCTTTTAAAATAAAAATATATAACCCATGTAATGCAAACTGGAGCATTTTCTGCCTCCTTCCTCTGCAGTAACAAGCCAGAAGTCCTTGTCTCATGGGTTGAGCTCAGAGACTGAAGTATTCTAGGCTCAGGGCAGCAGAAGCAAAAGCGAAGTTTCATGTACAGTCAGTCTTACTATTCTGACTGTCATCTAGTCATGACTTACTCCAACAACCATACAGACTGTGACAGTTAATACAGACAGAGACAGCCAGAGCCTGTGTGAGCCTGCTTTCATAGTAGTATACCTAGAATTTAACAAAACAAGTATAAATCAGAACAAATCAGTTACACAATCAGCTATAGAGAGAAGTGGGAGATAGGTTAGGTTAGTGTCTGATAAGAACAGTTTACAAGTATGTTTTGCCCTCTGGCCTACCTAAACTTAGAAAGAACAAACCAATCCTTTTCTACAAAATCTATACACCAACTGTTAAAACATCATTTTTGAGAAAACATAGAAGAGAAAACATGTATTCTCCAACTGTTTGAATATACTGATCATAATTATGTTTCCACTGTGGAGAAATCTAATTAAAGTAGAATTTTTCCCACCTTTTCAGCAGTTGTGCGTGAAATCTTGGCTTTACACATTGTGGAATGACTTGGTTTCAGCACTTTACTACCAACATTCAACTGGACTGGATTTTTCCCATTCAGCTTTAATTATTTAAAAGCTATTTGCCTGTCCCAAGCAGCTTGCTAGGCTCTTTCTGCCGCCATATAGTAACTCTAAAGAGGTCATTGATCAGCCTAAGACTGTTATGAAAATTGGGTGAGGTAAATGGTCCTCTTGCATCACTTATTTTTCTTCATTAATTATAAAGGAGATCCAGACAATACAACAAGACTTGGTGAGATGAGTATGAACCTTTACTGTCGAAGTAAAAAGGAGACATGGGGAAACGGGAGCATAGACATATTTTACTATTAGGGAGCAAACTGGTTTAGCTAGATGTTTTTGCAAAGGACTTGGAAAAGAGTTTTTGTAAAACAAAGAATGTCTGTAGGTGGGCAGTGGCAGCAATACCAAGCAGAGGAAATATGTAGGGATATCTTATTTCAAAACTCCTCCACTCCCCATAAAAGGATAAGATCTGCTTCAGAAGTCCAAAAGTTAGGTTAAAGAAAGGCAATTGGGAGAATCTAATTTGAAATATGATTAACTCATGATGGAAAATCCTTTTCACCCAGATCAGAAGAGAGAAGGAGCATCATGATGGGGCTAAAGACACAGTTCAGTGAATTAAATTTACAGAAGAACGATGTTCAAAAAAGGTTGTGAATTGTCCTGTCTTGGAGAAGGAGATTGATCTTGACTGTAAGAATTTAAAAAAACCTTGCTCTGATAACCAGCTGGGGGTCTCATAAAGTAAATGGTGGATTACATAAAGTAGTCTGTGCTTCACTTGATGATATGACAGCAACAAACTGTCATTTTTTTTCTTTTTGCAATCATGAAGAAAATGTGTAGAGAGAAGATCAGAGGGGAAGAAAAATTAAAAAAAAAAGAAAAGAAAAAGAAAAATCTCCAGGGCCATTGTTATGATGGTTTGTTAGAACATTGTTAGAACACTTCTTCCACAATGGAGAAAGGAGAAGACCCAACTGAGATGCCCCAAAGATGAAGGCATATGCATGGCAGACGTTACTGGGCCCATGGGATAATTATGCCTTTTTGGAGTGGCACTGGAAAGAAGCAGAGATACTCTACGGCTACTGAAATAACACGAGAAAGTCATGTGGGGAACTGACTTGAATGCAATAAATATAATCATCAAAGAAAGAGGTAGTTATAGAATGACAGTATTGAGCAAAAGTTTAACATTTTCATTGGCTAACCAATCACATAGATTAGTTAACTAGACATCCAAGATTTTTTGCACTGCTGTACTTTATGACATATTTGCCAACAATCAACCTGAAGGCAAGGAACACAATAATAGATTATTCTAATTGATGGGAGGTTTGAATGGAGCTGTTCCCACCCTGACACAATCTATCTTAAGGCAGAAATTTGAAAAAAGGGCTTGAAAAATATCCAGAAATACTTAAAAGGACATTTTTCTTGCGTATGAATTGTCAGTTGCAGAAAAAAATCAAAATTATTCTTTTTTTTTCCATTTTAATTTTGGCAGAAATATTTCTACTATTAAGAAACATTATTGACATGATGAATGAAGTCAGAAACTTATTTTATTATTATTATTATTACACTTTGGAAAACAACAGATGGGCATGGGTAGTTAGGGAGCATCTGTTCGAGGAGAAAAGAATCCACCAGCCTGTTAGAAGTTTCTTCCAATGCAAGAAATTAGCAGGCAGTCCTAAATCAAAAAAATATCAGTACCACCTAAAATGAGAAGCAAAAGGTGACAAAAATTGCTCAAAATCAATAGCAAGATTCTCATACAGAGAACTTCTGGAAAGAATACAAATGTATGATGAAGTATCAGGAAAATCTTCAACTGTGAGCTACTCTTGAAGTTCTGTTGAACACTTTTGGAACGTGCAGAGCAGGAAAATTACCCCAAACCAAAATATCTTTTAATGTAATATCAGAGAATTTAATTAGTATTCTTGGCCAAATTAAATGACTGATCCAGTAATATATATTATCTTTTGCCACAATATGGGAAAGCAAAGCTTCCAAGAAACACTGACATCTCTCAACATGATGGTTGAAACTATAGCAAGACATCATGTAGCATGTGAACAATTGCTTGCTGTAGGTATGCCCCACCAAAGAAGAATTTTCTTGGTATTTTAAAGTGTGTGGCACTCATCTAAAATTCAAATTTACTTTATTAGATCTCTCTAAAAGGACATGGAGTGGAAATAAGCACTTTCTAGTGATAATTAATTCCTTTACTACATGGGAAGGAAGTTTTTTAATGAGAGTTTTGAAAATAAAAGTATCGAGAAACTTCAAAAGTCTTAGCTGAGCAAATTGTGCCCAGAAGAATATGCTCTAAAATAATTTCTAAAATGCATGAAATCTAGCAACAATTTTATAAATCCTGCCATGTAAAGACAGGCAGGCAAGAAGAGAGGAGTAATAGACCATTAAGAAGTCACTAGGGAGACCTGTCAAAGGAACAGGAAAAGCAGGGAAAAAATGTATTCCCTTGATCTTGGTTTTACAGACAGTACTTAGTATCTCCACTGGATTTTCTTCATGGAAGTGATGGTGGGGAAACAAAATGAGTCTACTGAAAATGTGATATAAACCAATATCTCATGAAATGCAAGTGTTGAACAGAAAAATGTTTTCTACAAATGTTGAATGAAAATGATTAAGGACACAAAATTACTGGCAAATAGTTATTACTCATCAGCACTGATCTGCAGACAATGTAACGGTAGAAGGTTTAGGGAATGTGGTTCTGTGTCCCATTGTAAATTAACATAAAAAACTTGGTTAAAATTTATCTGAAACTTTTAATTAGAGGAAAAAAAACCTTAAGTTATAAGAAAAGATCTGAAATGAGGTTGAACAGAGTATATATAGTAAGAACTTTAAGAGTAGCAGTATAATTAAAAAAGATACATTTGGTTGGGAAAAAAGATGAAGTTCCATAACACTGGATGTTAGGCAAGGAGAAAAGGCTAACACTAGGAAAGGAAAGTTGAAAACCTTAAGAATAACATAATCCAGGTGGAAAATTTATTCTTTTGAAAGGATGTATTAGCTAAGTTTTCCAGAATGCAGCATAAGGGTTTATGTTAAATAAGAATGGAATCATAAAATCATGGTATTATTTAGGTTAGAAAAGACCCTTAGGACCATTGAGTCTGATAAACCTAACACTGCTAAGTCCACCACTAAATCATGTCCCTAAATGCCACATCTACATGTTTTTAAATACCTCCAGGAATGGTGACTCCACCACTTCCCTGGGCAGCCTGTTCCAGTGCTTGACAGCCATTTCAGTGAAGAAATTTTTCCTAATACCCAACCTAAACCTCCCCTGGTGCAACTTGAGGCCATCTTCTCTTGTCCTATCACTTGTTACAGGGGAGAAGAGACCAACACCCACCTCACTACAACCCCCTTTCAGATAGTTGTAGAGAGCGATAAGGTCTCCCCTCAGCCTCCTTTTCTCCAGGTTAAGCAAGCCCAGTTCCCTCAGCCGCTCCTCACAAGACTTGCTCTCTAGACCCTTCCCCATCTTCATTGCCCTTCTCTGGACATGCTCCAGCTCCTCAATGTTTTTCTTGTGGTGAGGGGCAGAAAACACTTAACACGATATTTGAGGTGTGGTCTCACTAGTACCAAGTACAAAGGAGAATTAGAATAATATTGTACAGCAATTAAGTGTTATTAATCACTGTTTATAATTATAACAATATTCAGAAAATGAATAATTTAGGCATCAGTGAGTTTCTGTATCAAACTGCTTATTTACTCGTGTGACTTGTCTTATTCAAGTGCAAATCATGAATAAAATGCAACCAGAATGTTAGATGTCCGTATCATGGATGGATTTAATCATTGAAGTGGAACTTTTGGTGAGAGGTACTTTTCTAACTGAAAAATTCCAACAAGATATTGAAAGCGAAGATGATAGCTTTGCAAGTCTTAGAGGCCGAGAGTTCTTTGGAAATGAATCAAGCATAACAAATGACTCATAGACATGTACAGGTTTAGGGGGAAGAATACTTTTATTCTAATTAGGAACAAGTAGGACTGCATCCTCTTTCAGGAGAGAACTGAATGAACTTCAGGGTGAAAAATTAAACTGGTTTACCCCCTCTAAATACTTCTGAGAAGAAACTGTCATTTACAAATCTGGATTGAAGAACAAGACAGACCTGTTTTGAGGCTGTGTGTGGGTAATGCTTGTGGATAGTAAGTCATGTGGAATTTGTAGGTAGTTGAAAATATCAGCCAGATGCAGTAAAAATAGAGAAAAAAAAAAAAAAGACAGGTGGAGTACTGACAGTTAGTCAAAACTCCAGAGATACTCATTATTGGCTCTGATATCAATCTACATTTCCTTCCCAAATTCTTTTCCTCTTTCTTCATCTCCTGGCTGCACTTAGAGAGCTAAAGCCATAATTTGTTTTTACACTCTTCTATTGCATACTGTTATAATAGTCACAAAGGAATACAATAGCAAAGGTCTATTCAATGATGATTGGATGTCATTAATTCAAATTGCAGTTGCCCTGATCACGAGGAGTAACAGCAAGAAGAATAGGAGACCCTGAGAAAGTTTTCATGACTGTACTGTCCTTAAGGATGACAGAGGTCCAGACCATCCTGCTAGCCTACCAGACAAGATGGTGACAGAACCGTGTCAAAAGTCTTGCTTAAGGGAAGATAACATTCATCGCTCTCTCCTCATTTACTGAGCTAGCCATTTAATTGTAGAAATCTGTCAGGTTGGTCAAGCATAATTTCCTCTTCGTAAATACATCTTCAGTATTCCAAATCAACAACTTTTCTTTTTTATGTTCGGAAAAAACCTCCAGAATTATTTATTCCATCACCTTCCAAGGAACTGAGGTGAGGCTGACCAGCCTGTAGTTCCCCAGATCCTCCTTCTTGCTCTTCTTGAAGATAGGACTGACATTTGCTTTCTTCTAGTCCTCAGTCATTCCATGGGATTCTGAACAGGCCAAGGTTTTCTCTTCTGAATTCCAGGGCTGTGATGCTGCTATTTTCCTTCTTCCCTCCCTTCACTATCCTGAACACCACCACCTCACAGTCATGGCAGTAAAGCCTGCCCCCAGCCTTCACATCCCAGACTACTCAGATTAAAAGGAAGCTTAGACATGTCCTTTAAAAGGGGAGTAATATTTCAGGTTTTTGTGTATCTAACTGGATGATAGCTCAGCATATCTCAAATAAAGCTTTTAGTCTGTAGCTTTAAAATAAATTAATGTACAGTGCTTACAGGTACACTTGTAAATAAATACATGTTCACAGTGTCTAAGAAAGCCCAAAATAGATTTTTGTAAGAAAAGCATTCAATATGCATTTATTGCCCTAAGGAAGTAGGTTATCAATGTTAAAGAAATGTATATAAATGGGAAAAAAAGTATTAATCAATTGTGGTATTAGTATTTGCTGCCTTTAATGCACTTTTGATACCTGCTGCATTCAAACTTACACAAAAATTTTGGAAAAGTTATTACAAAAATGTCATGCTTGATCACAGAGATAATATTGAATTGAAAGAATATGAATTATGCTTTATAAATATAAATTAGTAATTTACATATCTTACAAATATATGGCCAAAACTTGTTGCATGTTTCATGTAATGAGACTCCTTGACTTAGACCAGACCATTAATTTATATTCCAGACATTCAATACTATATATATATATCAGAATAATAACCCTGTTCTCTCTCCCTTCAGGTCCTAGATTGAAGCATAAATTTATTTGGATTGAATCTGCTTTCTCTGGATAACACGTGCTACCCCTGCAGAACCTATTGTCAGAATTTAGTATAACCTTTAATGCAATTCTGGAACAATCAGAGAGACAGACATAGACTACTGCATTAAAATAAAATCTAATGAAGCCACAGTGGTTGCATTATTATGATGACTAACTGCTAGAGAAACAGGAAGAGACTTCTGGGGTTTTGAATAGTGCCAATAGCATTTTCCTCTTAGTGTTTCCAGAATGGAAGAGGCCACAGCCTTTGTAAAACATGTCCAGTTTGATTTTGTTTAAAAATAAACAAAGACTGGAATAACAAAAATCTGCTACTGGTATTGTCAAGAAATATTTTTTCTGTGCTTCTTTACATACCTAATATTTTTTGAGGAGATTTGTTTGTCTGCTATGGCACACTGTTTTGTCTATTTGTGATACCTTTATTAATGAGTATTTATTCTCATTCAGTGAGCACACCTTTATAGTGATCAAAGCATTCTTAATGATGATGGTGTCAAAAAGAACATTCTGGCAGATGCACTTATTGCTTATGGCAAGTCAATTCAAGAGGTTTTTCATCCCTTATCTTTGTCATGACTTAAACTGCCCTTGCTCATAGCAGAAATAAGGTTGTCAAACTGAATTTTCAAATTTTCAGTTTAAAGCCTCTTTTTAGGGCAAAGTTATCTGTATTGAATTAATTACACAAATGCATAGAGCTATGCTTTATCTGCAGTCTGAACAGACTGGGAGCAGGTGGATGAAGTGACTTTCTGACCTGTCTCTGTACATTGGCTGTGGCATTCCTAGGAAATAATTTACTTTTTTTTTTTTTTTCCTTCTCCAAACACTATGTGCTTGGCTGTAAAACTGTCAACTGTGTTTCAACTCACCATTAAATCTGACAAGGGAAAAAGAGATTAACAAATATTTCAAAAAAGTTAAAATGCAGTATGGTGGGTAGACCTTAGCTGGACACCAGGTGCCCACCAAGCCACTCTATCAGTCCACTCCTCAGCAGGATGGGAAGGGGAGAAAATAAGACAGAAAAAAACTCGTGGGTCAAGATAAAGGCAGTTTAACAAAGCAAAAGCAAAGTACACACATGGAAGTGAAGGAAAACAAAAGATTTATTCTCTACTTCCCATCAGCAAGTGACATTGAGCCACTTCCCAGGAAGCAGGGCTTCAGTATGCACAGTGGTTGCTCCAGAAGACAAATGTCATAATAAGGAATGCCCCTCCACACATCCATCCGCCCGTCCACCCCCTTAGGTTTTTTGCTGAGCAGACATCATATGGTATGGAATATCCCTTTGGTCAGTTTGGGTCAAGTGTCCTGGCTGTGTCCTCTCCCAAGACCTTGTCCACTCCCAGCCTGCTGGTGAGGGGAGAATGTTGGGGACACAGCCTTGATGCTGTGCCAGCACTGCTCAGCAGCAGCCAAAACACTGGTGTGTTACCAACACCTTTCCAGCTACCAATGCAGAGCAGAGCACTACAAGGGCTGCTATGGGGAGAATTAACTCCATCTCAGCCAGACCCAATACATGCAGTTGCACATTGAGAAGGTATTCTTTAAAAGGAAAATAAGTAAGGCTTTCCTATCACTTCAGATTCACTAGACTTATTTGAATAACACAAAACAAAGTCTGAAATATTTTCCTTTAATTTTTACATAAATTAAGGTATATGTGGGAACAGCATATTTTGATATTCCAGCTCCACTGTAAGAGGTCCATGGAGGTTAGAGATTGTTAAATCCTACCTTGTATTTCAGTCCATCAAAAAATTCAGTCATTCACCCTCCATGGGGATCAGTTTCCTTGAAAACAATCTCTGCAACAAGCTGTTGAAAGGTAGCTTTTAAAATGAACATTATGGAATTTCACACTTCACCAGCTAAATGTAGTGGGACTCTAGTGATGACAGAGGATTTGGCATTTTCCTTGTAGATATTTCAACTTCTATTAATTTGTTTTCTTGTTCTTTATTGGTGTTCACAATCCCCACTCCCCAATAATAAAATGGTATAAACAGAGAAAATGTTCAAAAATATCCAGAATGCATTGTTCTAGTAGACTGAATACAACCACCACAAATAACAAAGTTGTCTGCACTCTGCTTTAATTTCTGATGTATGGTATCAGAAATTAGCAATAAAGTAAGATCATGAGAAGAAGTAGAATAATATCATATCCATTTCCTATTTTCATTCCTGTCCTTGTCTTGGGCCTGAATACAGTTTGTCCCCAGTTCTGCCCTTATTATATTATAGTCTTACAATTGTAATAAGGCTAGATAAACTTTGCCATTTTTCTTCTCATTTTAAAGGGGGATCAGTTATTAAAGAAATGAAATAAAACCCCGTGGAAATAAATTATGTATTACAATTGCCTATGAAAAAAAAGGTTTTAACACGTATAGAAAAGCAGGAAAAATTGATTCTTCCAACGGAAAAGTCTTAAGACCATAAAAACACTTAGTCGTCTTGATCCATTAGGCATGAAGGAAATTTAGCACAGGTTAAATGGTGCTGTGGTGGCACTTTTACCAGCAGGCAGATGCCCACCCACCCTCCCTCTCTGCC
>JANZLQ010000013.1:18926188-18942456 GCA_026212715.1 Elanus axillaris
GATCAGTCACAGCTCTAACTTGAGATACTTGCTTGGCAAGGATTTCAAAGCCAAGGCTCCAGTAAAGACACCGACAAACTGGGACTGTATTCTTAGTTTCAACACCTCTTCTCCAAAAACAAAACCATAATTTAGCTACAGGAAGATCATTGAAAAAGCAGCAAAAAAATTAAACTGATGTGGAACTACCATCTTTTCTTTCACTGAAAATTAAAAAGGGCTAAATCCCCAAGTACACAAAGTGGAGAATTTCAGCATTTCCATATTAGCAATTCATTATTCCAAACAATGTGCAAATCAAGATTTAGTCACTAAAGGCTTCTATTAATAATTTAAACCAGTAAATATTTCCAAGCTTTTTGCAATTTGAGAAAGCACAGCTCATGCTAAAAAGAGGTTAATTAGCTAGGTGCCCAGGTATACTTTACCATAGAAGGAAGAGTTCTGTTAAAGAATTTTAGAACAAGGGACATACAATATCTTCTTTAGAGCTCTTCTACTTAAGACTCTGAAATTTATTCTTAAAAGCCTCCTAGTTTACATGAGATAACATTATAAACTGCCTCCAACTGCTGTAGATCAACTTTTCAAGGAGAGTCCTTATTCTATGAATTTAGAGCACCTTTCACAACCCAGTGTAAACCCAGGATGCGGGCTTCTTAGAGCTATAGAAAAGATCATGGTACCATGGACGTCAGTGAAAATGAGTTTCTTTCTCCACATTTTAACTTACAGTTGCACCACATTTCTCTTCATTTTCAAATATATTAGTAAGCTTCCATGCAATCTTTCCTCACTGTATTTCCTGTTTTATTATTGTCCCTGTGCATTTTTTATGTTTGTGTGTATGTTATATATATATATATATATACTCTCAAACACAGTACAAATAAAAAAAAAGTCTATTGCAGAAAAATATGAAACATCATTTTTCATGGTAATGCTATATTTAAGGTGTTGACATAAAACTTTATAAGTTACTCATAAATGCAGCTATTATTTTATAGCAAGATGTATAAATAATGCGTGTCATGAACAGATTTGACTCAAGGAATGTTAACCACCTCCTGACTTTGCTGAAGTTTAGAGAAAAGAGGTAATAGAGCTTTGCTGAGATAACACATATTATTCAAAGACATGTAAAAGTTTTCTACAGACAATAAAACCCTTTTTGTTTTGGAAGATAACAAGGAAAGTGTTTTTATTTGAACTCCAGCTAATTTTGTTACAACATAAAAAGTCTTATCCACTGAGAATTCTCTATCCAAATAAGTGACTTCAACTATCACTGTGGAAATGAGGTGACATTCAAAGTTGATATATGGCAAACCCACACCTGTCAGTCTTTATTTGAATGTCAATATTACACATTATTCCAATGAGAGGAGACCCTGCCTGAGGAAGGAAAATTCTAAGCCTGTCAGAAGACAATTTCTTTCATGGCAAATGGAAAATAATTTACCCATGTTTAAGATTTCCTATCTGTGGTACTTCAGGTATAACAGCTGGGTTTAGTGGAATGCTTTATTTTTCCTTTTGCTAATGGAGTATAAAAATGGTAGGGAACAAATCAGGCAAAAGGAAAGGGCAACGAAGAGGTAAGGAATCATAACTGCAGTAGTTAATCATAACTGCAGTAGTTCAGCTTAACCATAGTAGTTCATACCAGTTCATTTGCAACTGAAACTGATTAAAAAGCCTTCACATAAGGAAGAGAAAGAACCCACAAGAAATCTTTTAAATATGCGGGACTTAACTACTGCACTTAAGGCAAACGCCCAGTTAACACAGTCCTAAACATTAAGCAATTTTCACGTAAGGTTTATAATTTTGTACTTTTTATCTAAAAGACTGAAAAATATCCACTTCCTAGACCCAGATGTTTCTGAAACAGTTTATGTTCATGGCTAAGTGGATTGTTGAGTTAGTCATTGTACCTCCCTGCTATCTTTTGCAAAGAAAACCTAATTCTGACACTTGGTGAGGTGGACAGACCCAAGAAAGACAGAGGTCAGAGCTGATGTATTCAGAATCCCACTGCTCAAGCAGGAAGATAAGAAAACAGATCAGGCTTTTCTGCCTTTCTTCTTTATCTTTTTTCTATTTAACAATATAAATATTTGTTCTTGCAGCTGTAGTACAGCAAGCATCTTTCTAAGAGGCTATAGCTCTCATTAAGCTCCTCAGTTTTCACATCAGGAAAGGTACTTTATGGGTCAAATGGCAGAGACTGAGCAAGATTTCCACCTTTCTCATAGAAATAAATTCAGTTGAATAAACTTTATACTTTTAAGCTAGTATCTGTAGAGAAAACAACCATAAGTGCCATGCTTGCCAGGACTGGAGGGATTCTGAAGGGGACTTTTATGCTGTTGCAGTTATTATTATTACTTTTATCATTATTACTATGCTTTACTTCTTTCACTTTACCTTATAAGAATCAGGCATTCTACTTGTCCTTTTCAGTTTCCAAACTTTCTACTTGGTCATAAGTTTGACAATATAGTCACATTAAATACATATTTTAGAATGTACGTTTTCCCATTCAAAAATGCTGGATAAAAAGATTAGTTTAAAATTTCTGTTATGTACTTTTGTACCCTCCTCTTACAGGTATAACAAATTCATTCTGTGAAGTTGTTGCATGACCAAATCCAGTTTTTTTTCCCTATTTTTTCCTTTTCTTCCCCCCCCCCCTTTTTTTTTTTAATTCCAGTTGGAAAACCTGTTTCTATTCTGCCTTCTCTCTTTGGAAGGAAAGAAGACAATCTTCCATAACCAAATTTGTCTTCATCACTTATTCCTAGCTCCACAGGGAACTTTCATAGCAAAGACACTACAAAAAATCTGAACTGAGCAGCAGTGGATTGTACCTGCAATACTAGGAATGCAATTTATAAAATATACAAACATGACAGGCTAAGTAGAGAAGCAATGTACCTCCAACTGAGACTGTAGCAGTGTGTGAATATAGTTTTCCAAATAAGACAGAAGACAACAGGACATTGGCATTTTTAATATGAATCTTGTGAAAAGCCCCATAGGTAGATGGCTACAAGTGATGTGGAGATCCTGTTCCATTAGATGGAGTTCCATGCAATGTACTGCTTGTACTACTTGTTTAAAAACTGACATCTTCCTTTGAGATCTTTAAACAGCTTGTAATATTTGAGAAGTTTACAGTTCAACAAAATGAATATAGAAGGGGACATTAAGCACCATAAACTGCTACAGAAAGGAATTGGTTTAAATAGGGCATGTGGAAAACTGTTGCTCTATATATGGTTTGATACTTTAATTAATTTGCAGTTGCCTTAGGAGACTGAATGCACGACTGCAGAATATATACATTGTAACCTTTTGACCAGTATAAATTTAGATTGAAAAGGTTGTATAATTATGTTGTGCTTAAAGAGATGCAATGCAAAACAGTATTTTTATATTCTTATAGATAACTTGTATCTGGAGGAAAAAAAAAACAAACACCCTGTTATTGGTATGACAGTCTTAATGCAATGGTGTTTCTATTTATTTTCTCTCCAGTCGTTTCTGGAATAGATATGACTTGGAAGTTACCTGACTGCTATTTTGTACCCAAATTCTGACCTCAGAAAGAAGTCTGTGCCCTATTTCAAAGTTCTTAGAAGAACATGCCCTATTTCAAAGTTGTAAGACTCTTGTATCTGAACTGCTGAACTTTTCAAGAGCTTGGGATCTCATTAGAAAGTTCTCTCCCAAAATCAGTATGTTTTGGTTTGGTTTTTTTTCTGAGGCCATTCAAGTAATGAAAGGTAATAAACTTAGTTACAAGTTAGCTATCTTCCAGGTTTCAGAATTGTTTTTCAGAGATGGTATTAAGTAGAATATAGGAATTTTCTTTCAAAATATTTTTAAATCAAAACTTTGCTAGATAAGGGACTTTACAACTGTTCTTCTTGATATCAGTAGAATAAGGTGTGGGTTAATTCTCAGGGGTCCTTCCCCAAGGATTATCAGCATACAATTTTGGCTAGGTTTAGTAACACGATTTTTCCATACATCAGACATTCCTCACTAGGATTTAGTTAGATGGTATTTGAGGACTCTATTGGTTATATATCTGTGACAGTTTTATTAACTATAGAAAAACATTTAAATATGGAAATTGCTAAGGAGTTCATTAGTTCCAACAGGGCAAAGTGATTCTGTGTATGCAAAACAGATACTGTGTTTCAAAAATGTTAAAAGCATATTGATTGTTTTAGGTATGCAGAAGTTTACACTGACAGGTTTATGATCCCATATGCAATATAAACATGTATAACAAATGTATTTGTGTCTATACTGTGTTGAAAAAAGAAGAGTTGCAGTAATTAATTATCTGTTTCAGTTCAATTTGCTTTCTATTGAGAACATCTCATGCTGTTTTATAGTACTTAATAAAATCTAATCCATTAGACAATGTGATAGAATCTTATAATAGATACTGACTGCAGGCCCCCCTTTGGTTCTAAATCCAATTTATATGTAGATGATACCCATTTTAAATCTCCTCCAAAATAATTTAGTTTACAGTTTCAAATAGTACAAACTAAGTACTTCTTGAGGGCCAAAATGAAGTTCACAAACTCATTTCATTGTGCTGTTCATGTAAAAAAAGATAATGAAACTAAAAAAAAAAGGGTTCATTTTTTCATAGTACAAGCTACAACCCCACAATGTTCATTAATTTAAAAACCAAACAAGAAATGAGACAACTATGATGCAATTTGGGGACTGGTTCTGAAAGTTCATTGCTAGCATATGAGGAAATACAAATTCATAAATAGAGCAATTGGGAAATTTTCTGGAAAAGAGAACAGAAAAAAACCTTTGTTTTCCTCACCTGGTATAAACCGGAATTGATTGTAAAAAGGATTTTTGCTTAAAAAGAAATGTGATATCATTGAAACATTGCTTCATTGCCCTTTTTACCTAACTGTTTACATGGTATATGTGCTTTCTAAATTTTTTGAAATATTTTTTTGCTTTGCAAGTGCCAATACAGTAAAATAAGGAAATAAAAATAAAGAAACTGAAATAAAGAGAAAATATTTTTATATAAATAGCATTTATTAGGCAGCTGAGAAGGAAGCTAGAGCTTTATATGTCATCCAGACTCAGAAAGAAAAAATAACTAAAAGACATCAGAATCTTAATAACTGCAGGACACAAAACCTACTTCCCACACAGCCATATGAGAAAATCACATGCCATTATTTGATTAATATGAAATTTACTTATGACAAGGAAAAAAACATTAAAAAGAATGAATCCTATACCTTTAAGTTAAATTCTATTATTCTCTTTATAAGTGACTGACTTGCTGTTGTCTTTTAACTTCTAAAAATAAACAATGTTCTAGGGATCTTACATGCACAATCACTATATGCCACAGTTTTGACTGTTGATGGCTTTTGCTGATGAATCTATTACCAGAGAAAAGGTCAGAAATCAACAATGCCCTATCTAACACAAAGGAGTCCTTTAAAATATTCTATAGGCACCTGCATTTGCAGAAGGACTCTTTTCATGTTACATTATTTACATGGCCCCCAAAAGTCTTTTTTTTTATGACCAGTCTAAAAGAGGAAAAAAATAAGAGTTTGGTCTTGCAAACTAAGCTGAAACTCAGGAGCAGTTCCTCTATGCTTTTAAATAGTGAGGAGACAGTAGAAGAAAGAAAATAATTGTGACTTCAATTTCTAATTTTACACATAAAATACTTCTAAAAATTAGAAGTTGGGATAAATTAGTCAACACAATTGAAACTGAAAATTTATTTTGAGCCATTATTATTTATTTATGTCTAAATTATAATTATCATGCAACCATACTAAAACATATCTGAACCTGAGAATACTATTCTCAGGGTAAATGTTTAATTTAGGACACATCTAACATTATGCTTTACCCTTGGGAACATTACCTTATACATGAATATACAGGATTCACACTGGCAACATTTTAACAAATACGGTCAAAACTAACTATTCCTATACTGTGGCCCAAGTGTCAGAAGACAGTCATGGTATTAGCTCAGTTCTTTCTGAGGGATTCATCTCATGTTTCGACTCTTCAAAATTTGACAGCTGAGCTTATTTTAGTTATCCTAAGCTCCTTTGTAGCTGAGAGGGAGAGACAGCACCCTGCATTTAAAGAACTTTGCTATAAAGGTGGAGTTTCTGGGATAAAAATATAGCAAGCCTGCCTGCTACAGAGAAAAACTTCACTTGAAAACAAAGCACACACTTATCTAGCTAGCACTTGATAATGGCAATATAAGTAATAGAGGAAAAATTTACAGCACCTGTGGGGAAGAGCTAGGTGTTTTTCTAGATACTGATGGTACAATCCATTTTTCTCTCTTCATCTCCGCTGATTTATTTAGAAATTCCTAAAACTTTTTTTATCTTTTTTTTATTTGTATATCTTCATTGGACCTCTTCAAGTAAAACAATTATCCCAAAAGCCATTCTAAAGTATATGCCTGTGAAGTGAAAGAGAGAGGGTCCAAAAAGATTTCTCAGTGCTTATTTATGAGTAGACATAGCCAGATTAATCGCATTACTGTTTAATGAAACAAATATTCAACCACTTCTGCAATGGCCTTTCAATTAAGTAAACTCTCCACAGACAATTTAAGTGTGAGACGAATGGATTGAAAGCAGACATTCTTAACTATAAATTAAAGTCCATAGATCTTTTTTTCTCCACTGTTATTTAAAAAGTAGAATACTGCATTTTCAATTTTGTGAAATAAAGCAGGTTATCTACAAGCTTGTTTTATGAATTGCAGTGCAATTCAAGTGTTTCTCTCCACAGAGGAATAGTTACAGTAGTATCTAGTGGAAGCTCCAAATTATTGCACTTTATTTTCTTCAAGTTGGCAAGTCCTTTAAAGCACATAGAAATTCTGACATATATTCTCACTATCAATATTAAATAGCAAAATTGAATGAAATAATGTAATCAGAAATATGTTATGAATTTCTAAACATATTATGGAAAAAAAATAATTCCCTGTATAAGATGCTTTCCTCATTCTGACAAACAAATAATTCTGGGCTATCCCTGTGTTTGCCATGTAAATGTAAATTTTCCTGAATTTTTTAATATTTACATTTTTTCAGAAGATTCTGAAAATAATGTAAATATATGAACTATTTAAGTTCATAAAGCTGAATCAGCTTCATGCCAGTAACAGGTGGCAGTAAAGATATGAGACCAGATTGTTAGCTTCTCTAAGTATTAGAATAGCTCAGCTGATGACAGCGAATATGTGATCCAAGTTCCACATCTAAGATTTTAGGTCTCATAAGCTATTTAAAAATAACTTTATTACTGAGCTAACTTTGTCTTGTTGTCTGCTTCCTTTGTTGAAACAAAGCCACCTATTTGGTCTAATTCTTCCACAGCATCTCCATTGACTTCTATTAAAGACTCTGTACTGGGGTCTGGTGCACTTCAACATACTTCTCACACTTTTCCCTGCTTTGAAGAAATGTTCTCATATTTGGTAAATAGCTTTTCTTTTATTTTTAAATAACCTCCATACTTACTACTATGTTTCCAGCTTTGGCTAATATTTATCTTATTTTCTATCTTTTTATATGTGCTTTTAATATGGCAGATGGGTTTTTTGTTGATCCAGAAATTTTCAGTTCATACCACAGTTAAGATTTATCTTGGACTTAATAAAAATCAGGTATCCCACATCTGTTATTGTATAGTCTTTTTCTATGATCAGAGGACAAAGGTACTTAGGAAGACAACATATTTTGACTCTTCTAGGCAAATATTTAAGGGTAGATTGTCTGTCTCTGTTCAATGAAGATTAGACAATCCTATCTTTGAGTAGATTAAATGTCTAAAGTAAAGGGTAGATGAATCCCACTTCATCTAGCAAATGATGCCATTGTTACATGCTGGCTGTACAGATATCACTACAGATGCAAAATTCAAGATACAAAAGAAGTTAAATTGTCTAACACAGGATACTGCACCCCGCTTCTCATATGGACAATTCCACAGAGCTGTCATAGAATGGAGAGAGATGAACACCGTAGTATTTCCAGTGAGCAGTTTTTCTTTACAGACAAAATACATAATTCTTTACAGTGATAGAGCTATGGCATATGCAGATAATAAAATTCAGTAGACTACATTTTCACCTGTACACTCTTACGAAAAAGGTAAGTTTAATAGTCCCTTGTATGAAGAAAAAAAGAAAAAGAAAACAAGGACTGACACTGGCAACCCTAGTTTCTCTCAAAAGTCCAGGGTCAAGTTAGGTGAGAAAGGTGAGATCATATTATCCCAGTGCAGCATTTATCATCTACTTTCAAGTGCAATACTTGAGAAGTCAAGGCTTAAAGTTTTTTCAATAATTCTTTGAGACACTGCAACTCAAATAGATGTATAATATACTGTGGCAGAAAAAAATTCTCACTATGTATTTGCGGTGAGCATATATTCACCCCAGCTAAACTCCACAATGGGAAGGCAACAGGGAACCTAAAGAACGGAGGCATTACTTCACTGATGCCCAGAGCTGCATGCCAACAATTTTGTTCTCTGTTCTTGAAAAGATAAGTAAGTATCCATTGCAATCCTGATCACTCTCTTGGTTGCCAGTGAAAGCCCCAATCATTAAGCCATTATTATGTGGATTACCTGAAACCTCATCCAGGAAGGGAAGGATCAACTCCAGAGAAGCAGCTAAATTTGAGTGGCTGGGGTAGTGCAGGCAGCCCAGGCAGAGGAGCTCTTCAAGGCCATGCTCAGGCAGAAGCCACCTGCAGGCAGGTTGTTCTCCCCTCAGGGAGCCTCTGCACCCTGGCTGACATGGTCAAGCTAGGCTGAGCTTGCTGGCCTAGTCGTTATTTCATACTCTGTCAGGGAGTCAGCTAAGCCCTGAAGAAAACAAACACACCAACCTTTCTCTGTTCCCCTCAAGCTGACTCTCACGTAATTCGTAGGAAGACCCTCTGTGTAGGAATAACCTCAAAGTAGTAAAATACTTTTGATCAATCTTCCCTCCAGAGAAATTTATCCTATCCTCTGCTGTTTCTGAGCTTCATGTCCACTGCTAGCACTTTTCTGACAGACAGGCAGGCTGACTGCTGCCACGATCTTCAAGGGCCATGTTGCTTTACAGTATCTATCTCGTTCTCACCCTCCAGCTGACTTAGTCCCCTAATAAAATTCATTGCTGTAATTTAGCTGTGTATTTTGACTATCTCCAAAACTGAGCAATAATTGAAGAGGGTTTGACATCTGAATGACAGACTTCATCACTTTTAGTGCTTAACCCAGTAAAGGACTTGGCAGCTACAGTTTCCTGGGGTTTATTTTGTTTAGTTTTGTTTTCTTCTCAGTTTCCTACTAAGCAGATGATTTCCACCCCCCCCCCCCAAAGTGTATAAGAGGGGAAACATAATTTAAGGAAAATACCTACCTAGTGCCATGCCCATCCATCAGCTCCTCTTTGTTGTTCCTAGTAAAATAAAATTTATGACATCTTGTGAGGTTGACAGACATTCAAATTAAGATCACTCTTTTCTTGTCAGATAAGAAGCTTCATGAATCACAGCCAATAAGAGCTAACATTTCAGTGGTAAATGCTGCAAACAAAGCATACATTATTAAAATTAATTTAAAATTGAATTAATAAATCACTTGGTAAGCAGCAATTTATTGACAGTGAAGCTCTATCCTTTGAACAAGCCATACAGTCATTAAGTCAGTATTGTGTTTGAGATTTCATTCCAAAGTGGTTTTTACTCTTAATTTATCTGCCCTTCACGCTTTAGAATGAGAAAGTCTAGCTTACTAGCCAAAACTTTTCTTGAGAAACCTAAGCAAGTAGAAAAAGCAGCTGTTTGGGACATGCCCTATTCACACAGAAGCTGTTGTAAGGCACTCTGTTGTTTGGGGATGTTGGAGTTCCCACAACTTTACCATAGCAACAGACCTTCACTGCCAGAGAACTTTTAATTGCCAAATGCAATATAGTAAATTAAATCTAACACAGTTCTTGCCAATCCTTTCTATATCTAAGACCTATCCATGAAAAATCAGCTGCAGTGAAGTTCTTTAATAAACTTCTCAAAATCTCTGGCATTTCTCCATTTTCAGAATAGAATTTCTGGTTGGGGGGCATGGGCTTTTATTGTTTATTAAAATTGTATTTTTTGAAGGTTCATTTGTTTGGTGTTGATTCAGTAGAGTTTATTGGGTAAAGGTTGACATTTTGTGAATATCATGACCACCTCAGCAGATACCACTCCTGAAGATCTGTTGAGCTAGCATTACACTAGCTAGTGTTGGTCTTGCAAGCATGGTAGCCGTGGAAACATGGAGCTTCCTGTGGTCCAGTGAAATTGCATAGGTGGCTGGCCTGCACTAGAGTGTCTGTGAGCAGGACCTGAGGTACCTCGTGAAAAAACAACTGATCTACTTAGGTTTTGGTGAATGCAGCACCAAGCATAGCCAACCGTAACCCTTCAGAGGACTGGGTATCTGAAAGGTTTTCCATTTACAGGCTGACCAAGTTATAATACAATGTGGTATTTATAGCATGTTTCAGTGGAGCTACTGCTCTCAGAAACATGAACTGCAAGAGAGACTAGCCATATATAACAAAGCAGGATGAAAAAAGGAAAAGTGTTCCTAGAACTTTTGCAGATGTGTAGTATGTGGTCTACATTCTTGTTTGCAACTTACACCACCTCTGTTATTTGCTTTCAAAAACCAAAAAGCACAGAACTTTCAACACTCTTGAAAAGAAATTACTACCAGAATGCTTCAAAAGAGGTTATTTTGTACCTTTGGTCCTTTTTCACACGCAGAGTGTGATCTCAGAAGCAGTTGAAGGCAACTTCTATTTAGAAAGAGCGCAGTCAGAGACTTTGATTTCTGAGAGTCACTAGATATATAAACAACTAAATGTGCTATCAACTCTTCTTGCTTTATTCCAAAAAGCAATATTTATGTGAGGATAAAAAAAAGTTTCATCTTCACATCCCTCTGATTAGAGCTGATATTTTCATTTAGATTCTAGATAATGAAGTCTCTAAGCTATGAAACCACAAATGCAAACTCTGAGGTGATTAAAGCCTTAGGCTTATTACCGTAGAAAATGACCTTATCTAAAAAACAAGAACAATTTGATGCTAATGAATTTGGAAAAAGAATAGACAAAAGAGCTTTCTTAATGTTTATTTACTTTTCTCTGTGGAAACAAGAGTTTGTTTACAAGTATTGTTCTCATTACAAAGTCTAAATAGTAAAGGGTGAATTTAATTTAATTACATTTTATTGAATTGCATTAGATTTAATTATAGTTAATTAGAATACTAGTTAGCTATGTGTTCCTACATAGTTCTAATCTGATGCTCAGGTCCAGAACCATGATAGGACCAAAATGTACAAATACTGATCTAGTGTAATTTTAGAGTAGTCCTCTAGAATATGTTTTTAAAAGCTCAGGGTGAATGCTGGGTACTTAAAATCTATAGAAACTTCAATGTTTGTTATGAAGTTCCTTAACTCACAAAATATCTGCTTTTGTTAAGTCTTGGAACTATTGCCATTTTTGCAATGCTGCGATCTCTACCCAGTTTTGCAACTCAGCCTGACCAGAACCCCCAAAGTAAATTATGTTCTTGTTAAGGTCCAATGATCCTTACAAGCCCTGTTTTAGCATGTCTAGCACAAATTAGTAAAAATAAGTCCTACACGGAGAAGCTACAGCTGTTTCTATTCAGAAATAGAGCAGGAGGAATATATTTTATCCCTTTCTCAATGAAAACTGAAGGTATAGAGCACACACATGATACTGAAGAATTTCATTCTGTGCACTCATCAACCAGAGACATTTTACAATTATCTACATTTACAATATCATACAGGGATAGTAAATGAAAGCCAGAAAGTAGGCTTTTGTAAGCATACATTGATTCCTCACCCCTTTTTTTTATGTTAAAAAAAAACCAAAAAATGGGGGGGCACAACCACTGATAGAGATTAGTGGTCACCGTTGTCCATGCAGGAATGTACCACTTGGGCTAAAATTAATCCCTTCTTCCTTTTCATCTCACAATCCAAAAACATCAGCCAAGGAATTCAGTCCTATACTGGGAAGTACCAGGTAACCCAGTGTTTAGGTGTCTCTGACAGCTTATTCTTTCAAATATCTCTATAAAAAATAGATCTGTTGTTGCTGATACTATATGCATATTATATCCAATTAGTATAAAAGAGCTTCTATTATTATACAAAAGTAATGGGATTTTTTTTTAAAGTTTCCCTACCACATAATCTGCTTATCTGTACACAGTTTTAACTTCTGAATGATCTTGGAGCATGAGGAATAAATATGAGATATTTTACTCATATTATGTACATCAAGACATAGAAATTGTGGGAGTAACAAAGACACAATGCATAAGAATCAAATGACAGCAAAACAGCTACACAGATTAACTGCAGAATAATAAAAAGGGGGAACACCATGTGGATTCATGGTCTCCTTTAAAAATAGAAAAAGAAACCATTTAAAAACTAACTAACTTTTTGTCTGTGGAGATAACAGTTACTACATGATACTAACTGGAAAAATCTTGAAAAGGGTATTTTTATGTGAAAGTGTAATAAAACCTGTGTCCTTCATTATCCTTGTTTTGTAGATAATCACTTTGCAGTCAGATGTATTTGATTAAATGAATATGGCCCAAACAAGTGCCAGGAAATTTTTGCTCAGAGGCAGAAACCACATTGGAAAAAAAGAGTTCTGAATTTACACCATTTTTGAGTGTTTGTACTGAATGCCTTTATGTCTTTCAACAGCCTTTTTTCAGTACACTTTTAAAGACTCTGAAAAATTCAGTAGCATTAGGGTGGGCTTTTCTTTTATAATCCCTTGCAAAAAACAAATCAATTTATGTCAGCAGCATATATTCCACATTTTTTACAGTCTAAAGAAGCACAGCAGCTAAAGAAACTGTGTATGTTGGAGTGCAGAACCCCATATATAAACAGTTTTCTTATTGCAGTATTCTATTCACTACAACATCCCACGAAGTTTTTTCACCTCACAAGGATATCTATTATTAATTAGCTTATAGCAGTTGTCATCAATTGACACAGCCGAATGTGCCATGGAACAAGTTGTTTTTCAATTAAATTAGTTTTCTTCTATCAAATTTTAGTATAGCAACTGTACTATGCAGAAATACACATATCAGCCTAAAAAAATCCCAATGCCATAAGCAGTGAATATGCAAGAAAAAGGAAATGAAAATTAATCAGAATTAATTTTGCCTTTTTTTATGTGCTACATCTAGAGCTTTTGAAATGTTCATGAACAGTCTGAACTGTAGTGCTAGACAGTGCACAAACACAATTATGAAACTGTTTTATCTAAAAATATTGCAATTCATTCCTATCAGATGAGCATGAATCCATATATAACTTTCCAGTTAACATTCCTAGCTTTTCTCTTGTCTGATTTTTTTGTTTGTTTTAGAAGGACAGCTTCTAAAGATAGCATCATCATTTTAACCAGTCTTTATATTTCAAGATAATTTCCTCAGAAGCATGCATTAGTTTTAATTTGGGCATTTAATGCTCCTCCTTTGGAGGTTTCCCAACAGCATCTAAAAATGTGGATATGTTTATTCTGCATTTGTTGCTTTCTATCACTTTGAAATACAAACTCAGAGAATTTTGAGTGAATTAATGAGACTTTCAAGATGAAACTGAAACCCTTGGCATAGGATTTCAGCTGTCTGTGATCCAAGGCCTGCTTGGTGTAAGACAACTGTGTGATGTTGATTCAGTTTTGTTGAGAAAACCATTGCGAGGGTGTGAACAATTATATGAGCTAAAAGAATTAAAGATGAGAAATGTAAAAAAACCAGAATTTTAATCATTAAGATAGCAATTATTAGGAGCTCAAAGACACAGGAGGAATAATAATAGCTGGAAGCTAGAAAATCTTAAGGAAACAAACAAATAATTGGAAGGTGGTAACATGAAAACATCATTGACCAGCCTTCTTCAAGGAATAGTGGGCCATTCCCCACTGATGATGACTACCCAACCAGCAGAAACTCACTGGGTGTCTCTTCTGGACTGGAGAGCATGTTAATGTGTACCCTAGTGGCTTGTTAGTGACTTGGTATCTATTATATACAATAGAAAATAAAATAATTGCACTGTACACTGCAGAGCTATACAAATCTTGCCTGAATTCTCTTTGTGTGCCATAGAAGTTAGGCAATGAAAGTGACTCAAACAAGAATTGCAAAATTTCTGCTGAGATTGTAATATGACTTCTCCAACAGGAAAGCACCATCACCTGAGCTTCCCAGCAGTCATATTCTGACAAAAGACTGAAGAAAGTTGACAATCAATAAAATAAGGTCTGAGATTTACTGCTTACCCACTCACAACAAATGTCACTCTTTCTTTCAAGCAAACCAACTCATAGGGAGTAGCATATACAAAATATTCACAGCAGTCCTAATCCCACAAAGAGTTTATAGGGAAAAAAATAACACCACAAAAACCTTTGGTAAAGACAGACAAATTAAACAAAACATTGACTAATCCACTAGATTGGAGATGTTATACAATATAAAAAATTCAAGCTGTATATATTTCTAATATACTTGTTTACTGCTGTTGACTTTGCAAGAGTGTTAACTTTTGCTAAAGTGACTCCTTCAAATTCTTCTTAAAATAATCTCAAAAGCAGAGAGCTGAATATTATCCCCCTTTTCAGACATAAGTCCCAGTATAAGAAAACCCACTGTCAGAGGAGACTGAGACAGATTCTGATCCACACTGCATTTAACTTCTCTTACGTCAGCTTTAGTAGCAGACCTTAAACCCTACCTATCTCAGTATTCTTTTGATTTGAAAGAAATACACTTTAAAGGAATTTAAGTTGCTTAGCTAGCTCTGCACAAGTAGTATTTAAGACACAATTGTCAACACAACAGAGGATAAATGTTCCAACCGTTCTGAAGTGTGCAAATGCCACTTGGGAGTTACTAAAAGGTCTGAAGAAGGCTGGCCTTTTTTTCAACACAAGCTACAACTTACATAAGCCTGATGTTTTGCCAGCTCCATGAGAACTGGATGAGCATAATATGCAGCATAAAGGCATCTTTCCCTGTTTTATTTGAATCCTGTAATAATTAATGTAGCCAGGTGAGGACTGATGATGAGAGTGCATATGTGATCCTGAGAAACAGCAGAGAACAGAGAAGCAGATAACCTCCTGATATGAATTTAACAAGTAAAATAGGCCTGACTGAAACTTTCCTACCAAACTCTTTTGAAAGAAAACCAGATTTTAAGTAAAATGATCCCTATGACCTATCCCCAACATCCCCTAGAGCAAACTAGGCAGCTTGCTCTGAAAAATAAGGGGTGGGGTGTTGTTTTGTTGTTTTGTTTTTGTTTTGGGGGGGACAGGCTAAGTGGAAAAGTTGATTTTTTTTTTTTTAAATTTAACAATATTAATTTGATGCAAATATGTTGAAATCCCCTCTAAAAATTTAGGCGTTCTCTTTCTTTTTTGAAGAACATAATTCAGGAAATGTTTTATAATGTTTAAAGATCAGCTAAATCTTTCCTATCTCCTGTTGCCTCTTGCTTAAGAACACCTAGTTGTCATAGTCCTTTATAACATCAAAGGACTGAGTAGAAACAATGCCATGCTACTTAGCGGTTTTACCACACAATTAATATCAGCTGCAAAGCAGCAAGAGCTGCTTTGTGAAACTGATAATATATTAATAATAATAGTAATAATAATAATAAAAAATCACAGAAATGCTATGTCATGGTTTAACCACAGCCAGCAACTAAACACCACGCACTCACTCACTCCCCCCCACCCAGTGGGATGGGGGAGACAATTGGGAAAAAGAAGTAAAACTCGTGGGTTGAGATAAGAACAGTTTAATATAACAGAAAAGAAGAAACTAATAATAGTAATGATAACAACACTAATAAAATGACAACAGCAATAATGAAAGGATTGGAATGTACAAATGGTGAATAGAGTAATTGCTCACCACCCGCCGACTGACACCCAGTTAGTCCCCGAGCTGCGAACCCAACCCCTACACCACCCAGTTATTTCCTGAATGTGATGTCCCATGGTCTGGAATACCCTGTTGGCCAGTTTGGGTCAGCTGCCCTGGCTGTGTTCCCTCCCAACTTCTTGTGCC
>JANZLQ010000013.1:18968750-18995720 GCA_026212715.1 Elanus axillaris
CAAGAAGGAATAATTTTAGAGATTAGAAAAGTCCCATTTATCCCATTTGTGTATTTATCTTGATTTAAAATTCTGAATAGATATATTATGGTCCACATTTATGGTAAATAAAGAACACTTTTTTTTCTCTTTTTTTTTTTCATAAGCATGCCTGGGTGCCTAATGCAGTAATTTAAATAAAATTCAGATTTTTCTGTAGTGGAAAGCTTGGTAACACTTTATAATTTTCTTTAAGACACAGGTTTGTCCTTGAGTAAGGTACTTATATAAATTTGATAGGCAGTTCAGGGAATGTCACATTTTGTGAATGAGGAGAAGAATTTGTATCTGTTCTCACTAATGAACAGTAGGTTCCAGGGAATCAGTACTCCACTCTGCCCACACCAAACACCACTGAAAACACATTTGGGCCTACAATGGCTATGTCTACCTGATCTCATGAAAGGTATGGAGGGTGAAAAATGTTATCTTTGTTCTGTGGAAATAGTTTCATTCTATCCATTCATTTGGCTGGATTAATACCTGTTCTGTGAGGAAAACCAAAATCTGTTGTGATGATTATGCTAACAGACTCTACAAATGTTCTGAAGTTTGCTATCACTGCCTTGGACTATAAAATGACTGCACTGCAAGGCAGTTTAATGTTTTATTTTGAACCTCAGCAGTGTGAGAAAAAGAAAACTATTTGGCTTCAATGAAATAATTTCATATAACAATAAGTGGAGGAAGGCATGTTAGCAGTCATCTCAGTATCAGATACTTAAATTGTAATTTTATAAGTAGATCACTACTTAACATTGTTGTTTTAATTTATGATTGTGATGTTTGTGCTATGTTTCGGTGCTGAAATCTCCATGATAATGCACTGATATATATGCTTTAAAAAATGTCAGTAAACTGTCTTGTAGCTGTACAGTGTCACCTTGACAATATTTTACTGTGTACAAGTTTGTTGCTGCTGCTGCTGCTCTTGTTTTAAAATTATGGTAGTTTTTATAAGTTTATCAACTTCTCATTAGGATTTCCAGAAGTCTCTCATCAAGTTAAAGTGATGTAGAAAGAAACAAAATGGAGAAAACTCAAACAATGAAAGTCTAACACATTATTTTGCAGAAAACTCTGTGAAGCAGTATATTAGACTAAAACAGAAAGATATGAACTGCAGATACTGCATGCACCTAATTATCTTCAGCTACACAGTCAAAATATTTTGTCAAACACCCACCGCTGTAAGAGTGAAAATGTATTCTAGAGCTTTCGGGTCACATGATGAAATAGGGTTGATCCAGCTGTCTCATTAAATAAAAAATGTTACCCTCTACTTAGAGTCATATTATTTAAACGTAGGACCAGAGTGGATTCTCTCTAGAGAATAATAGAGAAGATAATTTAGCCCCATTGCTTTCTTAATTTCTTTCTACTAAAACCTTACTGTGCAGGGTGGGGAAAAGAAGGACATGCCCTTGTATTGTACCTTTAATTCCACTATTTTCATGACAGAAGAAGTAGAATTAATCTGTATTATTGGTTAATTAAAAACTAAATTTCTTTCACTCGTGCTCTAACTTGCCGCTTAAAAATTAATTAAGGACAATAACAAAGAGCAAAATGTTCCTTTCCCAGAATAAATTCCCCATTGGGATGCAGTGAAAATGTTAATAATTAATCAAATAGTCTAACTTGGTATTATTTTTGTTACCTCACACATATACAAAACCCCACTGATGTTGTTTGATTTTTTTGGTTTCATTAATATTTATATATAATTGCATTTTCCTTGTAAATTACTTTTTTTCTGCCCAAAGGGAGGAAAAACCAATTTGTGTGTTAATTTTATCTCACTGGTTTTGTTCAGCTTCAGTAGTTCTGTATATAAAATAAGAGATTAGATAAAAAGAAACGCACACAACCTGTGTTTGTTAATGTAAGGAATAATAATTAGTGAATGTTGCTAATTTTGTAGCAATTCAGGTACATTGCTACATACCTACATACAGTGAAAAGCAGCAATTCAGTGATTCTGTTCCCCCTACCTCCCAACTTTAATATTTATTTTGTTTAGATTCTGCTGCCCCCTACAGAATAGTTGAAAATATTTAGGAATTCACAAACCCAAGGATTGCTGTCCATTATTTTTTAATTTTGCCTGGACAAATAAATGCAGAGCTTTATTTGTTGTCATTGTATTTTTTTGATACGTTCTGCATGACCTGTACTCAAAAACTCTTACCACTTTGTGATATATTAATATATAAAAATAGAAGTGATAGGCACTGTTATTGAACCACTGAAATAAGATGGAACATACTTTACATTCTCGAAGAGAACAGAAAGCAAGTTTATTTACCTTTGAGTCTCAGGATGTAAGCTAATTATGCACTTTATCAGCTGCTACCTGTATACTACTATTCTTTTCAGACCATACTATCTGTAACAAACAGCAGCTTTTAAATGCAGTGATGCACTTAAGACTCTAATAGAAAACAGACTGTCAATAAGACAGGGAGAAACAGAAAAGACTTGAAATGTAAACTGTATACTTTCAGTTACAGTTCAGAAATATAACGTCCTCTTCAAAATCATAGGAAAAGTAGTATTTGTACTAATTGATATTTCTAAAGAGTAGCTAACTAAATAAAACCAAAGACCTAGATTATACTTCCTGCAACTAACCTCAAAGGTGAATAGCAAAGGTTGTTCTCCATGGATATGCCCTGGCTGTCTCCATTGCATTGTATCTGTCCATCATTTAGGAGATTATGCATGAAGGACAGGAGGCCAAGGAATCTTCCGTCATATCCTGTCCTTACGACTGTGTGGAGAAAACAATAAGCAGGAGATTTCATATGGCCTGAATTAGCTGCTTTTGTATGCTCTGCTGAGCTATAAACTGTGTTACCTAGAAACCAGGCTTTAGGGCGAAGAGGAGTGTCATAATTGTGCTTGAGTTTCTCTTACTGAATACCTCCCAAAACTCACGTAGCACAGAAACTCACATGTCCTTGGCTTACTGAGATTAGCAAGAAGTTAGGACACTATACTGATGACATCTCTCAAACATTTTCAGTTTTCCTGAGTGTTCTCCTAAATGCTCAGAGAAGGTACTAGTCTTGAGGAAACAAGTACAGGTTACATCTTCCAAGACATATGGTGAATGCATCATGGACCACAAAAGTATTTGAGCATGGCTGGTTTTGCTTACAAAATAACTTTGTAGAGATGCCAGCAAAACCAAGAAAACTTACAGGCATTTTGATGCCTCAGCTCCTTCATATCTTGGAAACGAGTTTTGATCAATAGCTCCTCGATGTCCAGAATCTTTCTCATTCTCCTTTGGTTTCCTTCAATATCCTTTCTGCAAATCCTATTTTCCTCTGTTAATATCCTTTTTCTTTAGCCTTGACTATCCTGATACTGCAACTGAGTTGCTTGTCCCGAAGTATCTGCTTTTCTCTTGCTATGGCTCAAAACTTTCTGTGGGCCCACTATTAGCATTAGCATGCTTTGTTCTCCTTCACATTAGGAGAACACATTCACTCTACTTCACATTAGCTAAATAAGGTTAATTACACATATCAATAGAAACTAATGGAAAGAAAGTCCAGCTAAAAACTTACTTTAGCTGTTCCAAATTTGCTTCTGGAGGACAGTTTCTGACCCTTCTTTCTCTTTCCATCATGTGTAGAATTCTTGAGAAATAAATTTTTCTGAGTTAATATTAGCCTTTGTAAACAATACCCTAAAATGCATCCCGGATGTTTCCAAAATGCATTCCCTTAGGAACTGGTCAAAATCAGCTTAGCATGTGTTATTGGATCCTTCTTTTGTGAGCTGCCTGGTCAGACTGTATGTGAAATTTTTCAGTACTTTGAATGCCTTCAGTAATTCAGGTACAAATTCATCTCACAACTAAGCTGATCTGACAGCTAGATCTGCTGAGGAATTGGCTGTCTCTCTCTTGCTTTTGGCCATAAACACCTGCTGCTCTCCTTGTGCAAGGTCCAGTGATCTTCTGACCATTTGAGGAAAGGATGAAGCATGAAAAAAGGAATAACCATCTCCTTATTTAGATCCTTAATTCTCTTTACTGTGCTGTAACACAATCACTATACCAAGGGCAAAGGAAACATCCCACTTGGAAGGGGCTGAGTACTGATGGCTGTTTTAGGTATAGTCAAAAACTTCAGCCTCAGTTTATAGGCCATTAAACAGCACTTTCTTTCTCATTCTCACTCTTAAATGAGGTCTGGATCCTTCAGATTTTGGCTGTGGTCAGCATTGCCCATAAACAACCCCCCTCAGTTTAAGGGAAATAAACGCCTGGCTGAACATACTGCACGTGTTTTGGACAACTGGTCCTATCATCTCCTGAGGAGGGATTTGGAATTCTTTTCGAATAATTGTATACTAAATCCCAATTTTTAGTGGAGTGTTTGCATATTATTTATTTCATAAATAACAAACAAACAAACATTATCTGTAAATGAGTAAAAGATCCATGAAGACAGACTCAAAGATATTCATGGGGAATGCTGCTTAAATAACCATAGTACAAATGTCCTCCAAAATACAAAGATCTTTCTTAGATGAGAGGAGTATTCTTCTGATCTTAGCATTTGTTGTGGCAACCTCTGCACCACTAAATGTAACAAAAACAACACTACATGTGTATAGAATAGCTTGCCCAGAGAAACTTGCTGGACAGGATTCCTTTCAAATAACAGACTCTTTGTTTTGAAATATATTTCAGTATTTTCTCATTTAAAGGATGAATGTATTTCCTGGAGATAGAAAAAGGAAACAGAAAGCTGAAAAAGAGGCTTCAGGAAAAGCAGGGTTTATTTTATGGATCCATAGGCTTCTTTCCCCCCCTGCCCCAAAGGAGTTATTAAAGATAGGGGGAAACAGCCCCAGCAAAAGTACCTGTTAAATGTATTTTCTGATTTTCATCCCTTCTTTTACTCTATCTAAGAATCTGCCATTCATTCAATAGTGCATTTATTTCCTATGCATGTCAGGAGCATATATGTTCACTACTTCACAAAAAAATATAATTTAACATACAGCGCTGGGCTATTAAAGCTAAAAGCTTTGAGAATAATTCACAAACCTGACACTTTTCTATGATTTTAACTTGACTAGGTTGGGAGGAGGAACTGAATAAAAGAACAGCTTTGCAAGCTTCATCTAATACTTCAAATAAACTAAGTGCAGATTTTGTAGATTTAAATACTCACATTAACATTGATTTGCAGGTGTATCGGGGAAGAAAAACAACACCATTAAAAAGATAAAGACATAATTCCAATTATAGTTGTAATGGAATTGCTGCATTACTAAAAGCTACAGTCTTAGATTAGAGAAGCACAGTAGTGATTCAAACCTAGTGAGAAGATAAAAGGAACAAGAAACATGCCATTGCTATGAAGCCAGAACCAATAAAGAATGTAGCATTTGAACAGTAAGACATTATTCCTCCCAATAAAACTGTGCCACTGTATGGAAGAAGAACTCTCAAATATTTGTTGAGCATAGGACTGAAAACCTGTAGACTATGAATGAGTCCTGGGTTTCAGTTCAGACTTTCAAGACAGTTTCTGTATTTTACATATTTGCTTTTTAATTTAAATAATAAAGAAGTTGTTGTTCTAGGATCAGAGTGTGGTAAGTGTAAATCTCCTCATGAGTTCTTTAACTACTAGGTACAGTCAGGCTTGTGTTCCTCTTCACCTGTCTCCCTTACTTTCTCCCATGTGCTCAGCCCTGGTCTGGTCTAAGACTTTTATATAACCCCAAAAGTTGAATAGTGCTACCTCACCCAATTTACATTATAGATTGCTCAGAGAAAGAATTTTAGCTGAACATTGGTCAGGAGACCCCTTACAATATCTGTTCCAGGAGGTCTTGGGTTTGTATAACATGGTCTTGCGAATCAGGTGATCTCAAGGCTGGTGTGACCTGTTAAAGGAAGGGCGATGGAGGAGGGTGGATGGAAGTCATCTTCAGGGTACAGATGTAAATTCACTGCAAAGACAACTTTTATTTATTATAGTGTATATTTCCTCTTCTGTTTCTGATGAAGAGCCAGTTTCATTGTTTTGATAGCACACAGCATTAATGTCAGGGCCCATCTATGTTCTGTGAAACATAGTGCTAAAATAATTTCCTTGGTGTAATCCAGAGTTTTAGTATTTCACTGGAAGACATACAGACAGAACCTGAGGAAGTGATTTTCTCTCCAGCTAATGAGGAGTTGCAGAATTTCAGAATTTGATGTTCTTTTTCTACTGAATGTAGCAAGAAACATTTTTTAGACAACTTCAGAACTGTCCTTGAGATCACCAAGTACAAAATAATACAGAATTTATACACGTCTCTCTAAAACTCAGAATTATTTGAACTGATAGTCTTAATCACATCAGAGAGTGATATATGTTTCATTTAACTTGAATGATCCTAACTCTGGCTTTGAAAGATCTTTCAAACATTGGTCACATTGTGTCTTTCAGGCCCTGGCAGACACTTGGTTTGTATAAAGATCAAATCTGCCAGCATGTCAAGTGTCTATTCAGGGTTAGAAATAAAGATGTGCAGAAGAAAATTCCTCACACTTTCAGCTGTTAACTTCCTTGCTCCTTCTAGAATCACTATCAGTGCAAAATAAGAATGAGGTTTTGGCAGATTAGGAGCAGGCACGGAAATAACTGCAGACCTGGCTTTCTGTATGGAAGATTACTTTCTTTATAATTTTTGGCTTGTGTTTTTTGAAGCAATTTAATTTTGTCAATTTTTACTTCACTGCCTTTTTTCCATTACCATCTTGCCATTAGTATTTTGTTTCAATGATGTGGTTCATTAGTATGGCATTAGTGGCTCCAAGTATACAAATTTTAAATCTAACCTAAATATTTCAGTGATGCTCATATTCCCTTCTCAACTTCCTTTTATGTTGTGCAGAATTACCTTTTGTTAGACCAGATATTTTAATGGTAGGATCGGATTCTTTTCTGCTGAGACATTTATTGCAATATTTGTATACAATGGAACTGTTTCTCTTTCTAATTTGCCTTTTCATATGTTAAAATGTATCATAAACAGGAGATTTAGAATATGCAGCTAAGTGTCAGAACATATTTTTAATTTAAGCTACAATTGTTATACAATTATTTAAGCTAACATATTTAGTTACTTTTTATATGGATATGGCATCCCATATATTACATGGAGTTATGTGCAATTGAAATAACAGTGCGTGAAAAGCAAGGCTGACACCGTAAGTGTAGTAAACAACATACACAGAGGATGCTGCCTACTTAACATGAATGCACTGAAAACCTATTCCTTTCCTTTTATAATTCTGGTTTACAAAGTGAAACTCTAGGCTTTGGTGTCAGTGCAGTAACAGTAGAGATAAGCTTTGCTTGAGGGAAAGGATTCTCTATGGCTCAGCGCCTCAGTGAGCAGTATAGTTACCTTCAAAAGACAAGAGGTCCTCTATTCCCTTAGTGCATCCTGTTGTGGTTCATAATTTTAGCCAATCACTGCTCCACCATATCATCTCTCCCATCGAGTCCTGCAGTTTGACAGACAAGGTCACCTTAATATGCAAAACAACATGATTCTCTATTGAATTCACATACTATATAAACCAGTAGGAGACTGCATGATCTTATTCAGCATATGTCAGTCCCCAGAATTTTCTGTCTTGTCATGATACTGACCCACTAATCTTTTTACAAAAAAATCAGTATCAGACAGAAAAAGTGTTAACCAATTAAGAGTACATGCATCCATTCCTGCTGGAAGTGAAGATTCTTGGATGTTCCCTGGACACAAAAGAGAAAGTAACTTGGATTGGTCCTGGTTGTCCAGTTTTAATCTGAGAAACAGGGCAAGTGTTGGGTGCTACTACTACTTCCATGTCCTGTCCAGCTTGCAGCAATCCGTAGCACAGGCCTTCCCTGAACTACAGGTTGTGTCTGTATGGCTGTGCTTTAATAGTTTTTCATTACTTCAGTGACTTAATAGAGTATTGTCTTAAATTGTTTATTTTTGTCACAAAAGCCATCCTACCACAGTGAGATACAGAATGCAGTGTGCACTATGTGAAAAATGTATTCATTTTTGGTTTATTTTATTTTTTTAAGAAATCAAGTGGTCTCTACATCTTCTAACATGAGAAATGGTAACCAACTTTTCTCTCTATATTTTTTTCTATATCATTAATTACTTTATCTACTTCTCTTCTATCCCCCCTATCTTTCTGTTTTCTATGCTGAAAAGTCCTAGTCTATAAGAAATGTTCCTGTACATAATCTATAAGCTGCATTAGCTTTTCATCATTAAATCATATATATATATGAGTGTGAGTGTGTGTGTGTGTGTACTGATGCTATTTTTTGTGATGGATTGCTTAGAAAAAGCCTTTCTTTGATCATCTTCATTGCCCTTCCCTTCATTCTTTCTTCTGCTGTCCTTTTTCTTGGACAGTCTGACTGCAATCATACACCAATGTTCAGGACATAAGTGGTTTTTGATTTCTATTCCTTTATTTCTAAAATTCAATTTACATCTTAGAGCATTGCTGAATGATGTTTTCACAACAACTCAATGTCATGGGCATGGAGCACCTGCAAGGTAGTTTCTAATTTTGAGTCCACTGCAGTATATCTTCAGTTAGGATTACATTTCTCCTTGTACACTTGCTTTTATTTATGAACATTACATTTATTATATTTTAAAATTTATTTCATAGCCAGTCAGACTCATTATATGATTTCGTAGATATTCACAGTCTGTGTTACTTTTGAGTAACTGGAATAATTATGCATCAGCAGCCAGCACTGTCACTTCTCATGCGTGAACTGGACAATTCATGAATACAATGAGCAACACAAGTCCAATACAAACCCCTGTGGGATTCTTATGATTACCCTCCAATCATTACAGGAGTTGATAATTTTTCTGACTTTCATTTCCAGTGTTTCAGTCAACTATTAATCTGTGGCAGGACTTTTCCACTTTCCCCAGAAAGCCTATTAAAAGATTTTTGGAAGCCCATATATACTGTTATGAACCTTACTGACAAGTTCATTGACATCACTAAAGACCTCTTCAAAATTTGTAGGGCGTGACTTTATTCTGCAAAAGCTGTATTGACTTTTCATGTTAGTATTATACATTCACTTAATCTATTCTTTATTATAGTTCTGACTGCTTTTCTTAGTACAAAATTAAAATGCACTCAGACCAGTGTCTGTATTCGTACAGATTTCTTCTAAAGACCTTTGTGAAAATGACACTTCATTTACTATCTCCCTTTCCTGTGGTAGCAAGACTAATTTAAATATGAGGTTATACACCATAGTCACCACTGTGGCAACTTCATATTAACCTTCTTCAGAGTTTATGCATAAAGAGAATCTAGTCCTGGCTGCTTATTTCTCCTGATGGATCACCTTCTTCTAACAATACTTCAATATGAGATCATTCTTCATATTTATCCCCTATGAAGACTTCCATTGTGTTAAACTTCCAAACTTCTCTGAAGTGAACAGTTAAAAAAAAAAAAAAACCAACCTCATTTAGCTTTTCTCGTATGAAACTGGCTTCTCTGAGTGGACTTTTTATAACTTCATTATCCATCGGTGTGAGAAAAGCATTCAGAGGTTTTGTTTTGATAGAAACCTTAACTTTAAAGCTCTATATCAATGAACCACTGCAAAGGAGTATGTACCTAAATGCACTGATCCAAGAAATCTAAGAGATCCCACTTTCTTGTTTCTCAATAATTATTTCCTCCCAGAACAAATAGCAGTTGATAGATAGCAGTTCTAGCTTCCCCAGCTAGAAAACACACATATACTGGAATTATGTAATACGAATTTATTTATTTACTGTAGGCTCTAGAATGCCTCTATAAAGGGTGAAGTCTGTAAGTGTTTTTAAGCTTTTGGAGAACGCAGAACAAGTCAGTAACTTGGAAGATTATCTATAGAGTAATTCGACTGCAACAGTGTATGCAGTCAGAAAAAGAATATGCTTCAACAAATACAGGGATTTCCTACATTTTGTACTAATGTAAAATTGAGAGCAGGTCTAAAATTCCAACTGTTAGACCCAGATTTTCCATAACTGTAGTTAAAAGAACCCAAGGTATATTTATATATCCCATTATATACTAGATATAGTTACATACTTTGGTATCTTCAAACTCCGTTCATATGCCTACTGTCAGCTCAAGACATTTTACAAGAAAACACAATGGAACTATGCAGGGTAAGTATAGGGAAAAAAAAAAAAACCTTTTACAGCAGCATATAATGTAGTATATACTTATACAGAGAGATACGTGTGTGTATATAGAATCATAAAATCACAGAATAGTTTGGGTTGGAAGGAACCTTAAAGATATCTAGTTCCAACCCCCCTGCCATGGGCAGGGACACCTTCTACTAGACCATGTTGCTCAAAGCCCCATCCAACCAGGCCTTGAACACTTCCAGGGATGAGGCATCCACAACCTCTCTGGGCAACCTGTTCCAGTGTCTCACCACCCTCATAGTGAAGGATTTCTTCCTTACATCTAGTCTGAATCTACCCTCTTTCAGTTTTAAGCCATTATCCCTTGTCCTGTCACTACATGCCCTTGTAAAAACTCCCTCCCTGGCTTTCTTGCTAATTTCAACTTCTTTTTTTTTTTTTTCACGAAGAGTAAACTTTTCTAGGAGGAATGCATATATGCCATAGAGCTTTCTTTAATTTGATCACGTCTGGCTAAAAGTCACTTAACTTTTTATGATTCACAGAATAACAGAATGGTTGAGGTTAGAAGGGACCTCTGAAGATCATCTGGTCCAACCCCCCTGCTCAAGCATGGCCACATAAAACCAGTTGCCCATGACTGTGTCCAGACAGATTTTGAATACCCACAAGGAAGGAGACTCCACAATCTCTCTGGGCAACTTGTGCCAGTGCTCAATAACCCTTGCAGTAAAAAAGTGTTTCCTGATGTTCAGACCAAACCTCCTTTATTTCAGTTTGTTCCCATTGCCTCTGGTCATGTCACTGGACAACTAGACACCACTGAAAAGTGGTGCTCTGCCCTCTTTACACCCCCCTTCAGGCATTCGTACCCATTCTACACATTGTACATATTGTACACATTTTATATATTGCTCCCGAGCTTTCTCTTCTCTTGGCTAAACAGTTCCAGCTCTCTCAACAATTCATGATATTAAATGACATGTTAGCAATCAAATATCAAAATAACTAATTAGAATATGTACAGAAAAACACAAATTGTTTTAGTATATTGGATCTATATGGCAAGGTTTTGGTAGCGGCAGAAGCTGCAGGGGTGGCTTCTGTGAAGACACAGGAAGCTGCCCCCAAGACTGACAGAGCCAGTTTCAGCTGGCTCCAAGGCAGAGCTGCAGCTGGCCAAAGCTGAGGCAGTCAGTGATGCTGGTAGTGCCTCTGTGATAACATATCTATGAAAGGGTAATAAGTGCTGTGCAACACCACTGGGAGAGGGGAGTGATAATAAGTGAGACTATGCAGACCCCCAGATCAGTGCAGAAGGAGTTGCTCCAGGCGCCAGAGCAGAGATTCCCCTGCAGCCCATGGGGAAGACCATGGTGAGGCAGGCTGTCCTCCTGCAGCCCAGGGAGCTCCATGGGGGAGAAGTTATCCATACTGGAGCCTGTGGAGGACTCCACACTGGAGCAGGTTCCTGTTGGGAACTACAGCCTGTGGAGAGGGGCAAATGCAGGAGCAGATCTACTGGCAGGACTTGTGATCCTGTGGGGGATCCACTCTAGAGCAGCCCATTCTTGAAGGACTGCACTGAAGGACCCACGCTGGAGCAGTTTTGTGAAGAACTGCAGCCCATGGGAAGGATCCATGTTGGAGAAGTTCATGAAGGACTGTGTCCTGTGGGAGGGACCTCATGCTGGAGCAGGGGAAGAGTATGATGAGGAAGGAGCAGCAGAGATAAAATGTTATGAACTGACTGCGAACCTCATTCCTTATTTTTTGTACCATTTAGGGGGAGAAGGTAGAAGAGTCGGGAGTGAAGTTGAGACCAGGAAGAAGAGAGGTGTGAAGGGAAGGTTGGTTTAGTTTTGTTCTTATTTCTCATTATCCTACTCTGTTATTCACTGGCAATAAATTAAATTAATTTCCCTAAGCTGAGTCTGTTTTGCCTGTGATGGCAATTAGCAAGTGATCGCCCTGTCCTTATCTGTATTCATAAGCTGTTATTCATATGTTCTCTCCCTCTCCTGTTGAGCAGATGGAGTGACAGAGGGGCTTGGTGGGCACCCAGTAGCCAGCCAAGGTCAGCCCACCACATTTAGATACAGAAACCAAAACCAGACAAAAACCACACACACAAATTTCATTTAGCAGCCTATTTCTGATCACATCCATGTAGGTTATTCTCTCTTGCAACTCCATTTCTGTCAAGGAGTTGCTCATGGTTGCACTGTTTGCAACAATACACTTCATGTAGTTATGCTTATTATACTTCTAAAAAAGCAATTTTCAATCTCTCCATGCTGTTGGCCTTGTCTTTTTCTCTGCAGTATAGGCTGCAGAGAAGCTGCAGAAGTGTTTTCTCTTGGAATCTTCACGTGTCCTCTTCTGCATCTAGAAATAAAATGTTGCTTTGCTTTTGGAAAACAGTGTGTATTCCATGGGTAATACAAAATCACAAGTGTGATTTATAAAACTCAAATGGGCTATCTTTAGATCATATAGTCTGATTTCTATATAGAGCTTGTAAAATACCACTTCTATCCCTGTAAAGCAACCAATACTGCAATGTGGTCAGAATGTATTTCTAGAAAAACATCACATACATATTTGATAAATAGATGCAATGTACTATATCTCTGTAACAATTTGAAGGGACTGGTGATGATGGGGTTGTGTTCCTTTTTACTGTTCTCCTCATTGTATCCTCTACAGCAGATATAACCGTGTTCTATTTTCTCTTCAATAAAAGCATATGGAATTATATTGAGAGGGGTAGCAGCATCTACATAACTAATATTGCCCTTGCAGTAGGATATGAAATAACACTGAACACTGAAACAGCATTGAACATTGAAATAACATATGTCAAACCACTAATTTTGGCTCTTCCTAATGACTCTCACTGGTGCTGAAAAATAAAGTTATGCCTGGTAGCTGTACCTGGACAGTGATTCCCTGACACAATCATATGGGGCAGGCTGATTTGCAGGAAAACAGACATGCACGACAACAGACATAGCTATCACCATAGTCTTCCTTGATTAAGAAACTGTAGTAAATACAGTTGTGTAATAAGACAGGCCTGAAATGCAGTTAATACTGCTTATCATTAAGCGGCTATGTGACTGTGACCTCTGTTTCTTTAAGTAGGTCTGCCAGACCTACACAGTTCCCATGTGCACTGATGTGAGAGACTATAGTCTTCTTCCTTTAACCCCTCAGGTCCTTATTCTTTCTTTGTTTCCCTTATAGAACCAAAGTGAACCAGGGTAATCTCCTGCCTAGGGTTTTGGAATAGGCACATTATAGCTTTTGTCACATGTAAAGTTGGTGCATCAGCATAACTGTTCTGCTGTCCTGTCAGTGAATATGGTAATAATATGCCCGAAAGGACCTTCTTTGCTTTTGAAGTAAGTAGAGGTCCAGTTGCAACAGAGATTCTGCTCGGAACAGGGCAAACTGGCTGCTCTTCACAGCTTTCATGCCCATCAAAAAATAAGTCCAGACCAGATCATTAACCTTATCTAAATATATGCTAAAATCTGACATTTAAGGGTTTAATTTCTCATTAAAAGTTACAGGAAGGTAATAAAAATTGAAATTAGACAGTACTGTCAGCTCACTACATCTTTGCAAGAAAGTAATCTCAAGGTTGAGTAACCATGGGATGAGTATATCAGAAAAAAACCCTCATATGGCCCTGAGAAAAAATCCAGAGAATATCAGAGCATTGTTTTCCACTGCCTCACACTGTTGCCAAATGCCAAGCATAGCATTAAGCACCCACATTGCCCAGCTATAGACAACCATGTGAGCTTTTGGTTAAAAGAGGATCAGACACTTAAAACTACATACCTTTAAAATCAGTGAGAAAAAAAATTCCATGCAACATTTTATTTTCAAGATTTAAGATTCCCCAACAACAGTTTAAAAAGAAAAAAAATCAACAGAAATTAATGCATTTCATCAAATAAGAATAGTGTTGACAAATTAGGTTCTTATATTTAATCATTGTATACTCTAGACTTATTCACTAGTGGTCATAGATGCTGAGTGGATCTCATCTCAGGTAATTAGGTGTTTACTATGTAGGTATCTGCATCTAGACTAGTTACCTTAAACTTAGTTTATACTCAATGAGGAAAAATAAGCAATCCCAGGCCGTAAGTCTTTTGACTTATTTTAGGCATCTAATTTAAACAAGATAAATCAAGCCACCAAAGTGCCTACTGACTTTGCTGACTACCTGGAAAGAGAGGCCAAATGAAGCCCCACATTTGGTACATAAATCCTGCCCTCTGAGAGTTTAGTCTGAGAGCACAAGGTATCTTACTGTTACATGCATGGCTTCTTAGTAAAATAATAATAGACCTAGAAGAAAAACTGTTCAAAGGCAGTATGAGTGTGAGAGGGGAACCTGCATTTGCAGCTAATACAGAACATCTGTATCTTGGGGTAAGGGAAAATCAGAAAAAGAACAGAGGAAAAGATGAAATAGTCACCTTAAAAAAGTGAGCTGATGCATATGACAGTGAGTACCAATCAACCGCTGCATCTATGATCACACTCAGATGTTGTAAATACATACAGACTGCTTTGGCCTTATTAATGTTGTACAATCACCAACCACCATGAAGAGTCAGCTTGTGAAAGTAGAATGGCTAAAATATCAGAATGAAACGTATCAAAATAGAAGGCAGAGGCATAAGCTCATAGCAGCCTATAGTAATACCAACAGTAAATACTGTCTTCTCTTTGTCCTGTCACTGAGAAGAATTGTATTCCTCTCTATTCAGCTGTTTGGGAGGCACACAATTTCTGGAATCCACATCATCATTTGTGCCTTTTTTCCATCTGGTTGGCAGTATTTGCAGCTGTGTTGCAAGAAGCAGTTGAATTGCCTATTAAGAACTTTGTATATGTTTATTTATTTACTCTGAAAAGCATACTCACACATGCATCATCCATCATCCTCTATGAGCCTAAGCTGACCTGCTGACTCATGCTGATGTCTAACACATGGATTGTTACTGTTAACTATTCTTATGGACTTTATTAGTGTCAAAAGCACAGACTGGGCAGACTGAAGTAAGGGTGTTTTGTACCTTAAAGTGAGAGCTTAGTCATTGATGATATATATATATATTCTGTGTCTGCAATTTTTTCAAGAGGCCTTTGGTCAGAGGAGGTACAAAAGCAGTCACAAAAGTGACTTTTATTGTGACAAGTAACTTTATCCATTTTAAAAATGCTCAGCCATAATAAGGGGTATATAATACTGAGTCAGAAGGAGCAAAAGCATGATTTAACCTTAGCGTATCATCTGAACTCTGTAAAAGCTCCAGGTCTTGGCAACATTGTTTTGGGTTTGTGTGGTGGGGTTTTAGTAGCAGGGGAGGGGCTGCAGGGACGGCTCCTTTGAGAAGCTGCTAGAAGCTTCCCTGGCTCAAAGTCAGACCCAGCTCTGGCCAAGGCCGAGCCCATCAGCGACAGTGGTAGTGCCTCTGGGAGAGCAGCTTTAAGAGTGGGAACCTGCAGCAGCAGGGGGGAGTGGACTGTGGGAGAAACTTTTGGGCAGACAGGGAGGTTAGGGAAGAAGGCGGGGAAGGAGGGGATGCCCCCACAGCCCATGGGCAGACGGCAGGCTGTCCCCCCCCAGCCCATGGAGGGCAGCGGGGGAGCAGATGCCCACCTGCAGCCTCGGCAGAGAGGAGCCCGCGCTGGAGCAGGGGGATGGATGCTCCCCTAGATGTCCAGGACTCCATGGGAAAGCCTGTACTGGAGCAGTCTGTGCCTGAAGCACTGCAGCCTGTTGAATGGACCCAGGCTGGAGAAGTTTGTGGAGGGCTGTCTCCCATGGGAGGAACCTCACGCTGGAGCAGGGGAAAAGTGAGGAGTCCTGGCCCTGAGGAAGAAGAAGCAGCAGAGATAAGGTGTGATGAACTGACCCCCAACCCCCATTCCCCATCCCCCTGTGCTGCTGGGGGGGAAGGAGGGAAAGAAAACCAGGAGAGAATTTGAGCCTGAGAAAAAGGGAGGGGTGAGAGGAAAGTGTTTTTAAGATTTAGTTTTATTTTTCATTATCTTTGTTTTGATTTGATTGGTAGTAAATTAAATTGATTTTCTTTCTTCCCCAAGTTGAGCCTATTTTACTTGTGACCATAAATGGTGAGTGATCCTTCTCTGTCCTTGTCTCGACCCTCGAGCATTTCTTTGTATTTTCCCCTCCTCATCCTGCTGGGGGTGGAGGAGTGAGCAAGACACTTTGTGGTGCTTTGTTGCCACTTGGGCTCTAAACCAAGACAAAGACACATGGGATAGCTTGGATAGAAGAGAAACAGTAGGTGCCTTGATCTGATCATTTTACTCTGTACTTCTTGAGCTGCTCTGAACTTCCCTACCTCTGTTATGTAGCTCTCAATTCCCATACCAGTGATATGTGATGTTGACAACAGGGTTACATTCTAAAATGAAACTGTGGGGGGAGGGGGGATGGGGATGTGTAAAGCTTGAATGAATGAAAAAATGGCAGACAACAAGGTGAACATGAGTCAGCTTCTGAAGATCTGGTACATTTAACAATAAACCTTATACATAACCATACTAGGTTATCAATAAGAGCATAGCAAGAAGTTGAGGGAAGTGATTTTTCCCTGAACTTTTGCATTCCACAATACAAGGCAAGCTGGAGATAATTATTGTGATGAGTAGTAGGTGGGCCAAACAATACATAGTTTGAGGCTGAATGAAATTGCTTTCTTTAGCCTGGAGAAAAGAAGGCTGAGAGAGATCTTACTGCAGACTTCTACTGAAGTGGGACCGCAGAGGAGGTGGAGCCAGACTTCCTCCAGCAGTGCTCAGTGAATGGCAAGATGCAACAGTCACAAGTTTCAGCAAGGGAAATCCTGACTGGATGTAAAAAAAAAACTTTGCACAGAGAGTATTTAAGGACTGGACCAAGTTGTGCAGAATGGCTGTAGAATAACTACCCTCAGAAATATTCAGAACTTGACAAGACTCATAGCAAACTAGTCTAAGTTAGAAGCCAGCACGGCTTTGAACAGCAAGTTGTCCTGAATGATCACCAGGGTTCCCTTCCAAACATTCTTTCCTTTTATAATGCTTTGCTGCCTCTTGGCCCTGGAAGTAAAGAACTCTCCCTTTGGCAGCTGTGGCCATTAATATTTACATAAGTCCCGCAGGGGTTCTTGGCCAGCTACCTTCATCATTGGGCTGCTCAATTCAGTCACTTAGACCACTGGTGACTAGAATGTGATGGAACAGACAAATGTAATATAATGCAAATTAGAGGAAATGATGAAAATTACTTGCATCCTGAATTTGTTTCAGGGAAATAAATCATGTTCATCATTGTAGCCATTCACTGAAAACATCTGTTCAGTAGAAATTAAAAGCAACTAAGATTTTTAACTGAATAAAAAAGTAATAGAAATAGAAATCATCAAGAGTCTGACACTGAGGCATACCTTTTCCTATGATCTGGCCTGCAACTATTTAATTTATTCTCATTTTCACAGGAAAGTTAAAGGAATGTTACTATTAACTTATTCAGTTAAAAAGTGTTTCTAAGAGAAGTTTTCTATCTGCAGGATTTCTGATGTCTTAATGAACTCAGTAAATTACCTCACTCAGTATACGATGGTCCAAGTATCAGAATTACGGGTTGTTGTCTGCCTTAATATTGAGATGGTTTTTGTTTCAAATGTCAGATGTACATATTCTGCCTTTTCACCAGCATTTATCTGTAAGTGCTATATGCCCTGGATTTCATAAATTGTCAGGCATATTTATTGTTGGAGGGTAGCTTTCTGCTTCCAGTTCCTTTTCCATTTAGAATTGCTAATTAGTTATCTCACAGATTAAGATGATATGCCATAGATTGCAAAGTATTTCAGTGTAGTTATAAGCTAGATGAAGAGAAGCTGAAAACAGGTGTCTGCCTTTTGATTGGATGCCGTGCTAGAATTGAAGAGGAAATAATGGTTGCTGAAGAAGGAAGTTGGATAGAAATCTTTACCTCAATGTGTAAGTGCACCTAGTATGCTTGACATTTTATCAAGAAAGCACAAACACCACCTTTTTTAGAGATTTTAATGGCAAAACTAAAACAATACATCAGTGAAAGTGTAGGATACCAGCAGACACAAGAGGATTTCCATTGAAAATAGTACAAAAGACTTCCTTTATACTGTTTAAAATTTGGGCACTGTAGAGGAAGCAGGTCTGGCTTATATAGTCAGTTTACATCCCAGTATTGGAGATTAATTATGTCTAAATTTGGAGTTTTAAATTCATTATGCTATGCCTTTCTTTGGTTTGCATGTATAGTTTTAAACAGTTAAAATCGCTGTATGCTTTGTATGCTTAACAGCATGGGTTAAAGCTCTTCCCTCTAGGACAAACTATACACCCTCCAAGTCAAGAAAAGCCTTAAATCCTTTGGCATGCAATAATTTCACTAAGAATTAGCTCTTTTAAAAGTAATATGTATATAGGGCCAGAGAGAATTTGCCAGTTTTTGAATGTCGTTCTTTTAGCTGGAATGACTCCCAAAAGCCTTGTTGGGAATCTTTCCTGTAAAAGACAGCCTATCAAGTTCTACCATGCACAAGTTCAAAGTTCTGTCTGAGAATAGAGAGGATAAGCAAGAACTTTTAACTTTGCTTGAACCTTTTTAGTCACCTCTAAAGTTTGTCAGCATCATTTTCAATAGCATAAAGCAACTTTTCTCTCATCAGTTCTGACTCCTTGAAATTTCCCAGAAAAAAAACCAAAACCAAACAAACAAGCAAATAAGAGAAACAAAAAATTACGTAGTAGTTGGAACTTTCTGACTTTTCTCAGCTTTTGTGGGTACAGAGCACAGAGCTGCAGTTTCTGCAGTCTGTAGCTGCCCTTTCTGTTCTTACAGAGATTGCTAAGGAAGGAGGGAGACTGGAAAGCACATAAGGCTGGAAGTTTAGCTGAAATTGGACTGCTCTGAAAGTCACAGAAGCTCTGGCTTGAAAAGCACATTACCATGACATCCATGTCATTTGCATGTTATCCATGGCATTCTAGACACTTGGGCAGTGTGACTCACACAGCCTAGGAAATCAATTGTCTCCAAAGCCAGAAAAATACAAAAAAATCTCTGGGTCTTGTGCAATACTCCTGATACAATTGTTAGCCCTGCAATGTTGTTTCATCCTACCACTCCTAGCAAAAAATTCAACTGAATTGTTGGATTAGTTTAACTGCTATTGCATAGCGCATGTCCTACAAGTGCAATTTTATTTATAAATAATTGTTTCATAATTAAATACTAAGGATTTTCAGTATTGGATTCTTGAGTTTACCATTTCATTCTGAGTGAGTTTGTTTGTTTTCTAGAAAACAAACACATAAAAATTCAGTTTCCTAATCACTTCTTGCAAAACTCATTTAGAACTTTGTCAGAGAAAGGTGGTTTTAGTGACACCTTTGACAACAACCCACCATAGCATGGATGGAAAAGGATAGAACGAAGGTTATTCCCTAACAAGAAAATCTTGGAGCACAAATTTGGAAAGCAAGTGCATGAATTTTAGCCATTAAAAAGAACTTAATAGAAAGTTACAATTATTTCTTAACATGTGCAAAGATTATTCAAAAATAACTATAGAAAGGATTTTTTTTTTTCCATCTAGGAGCTATAACTTTATAAAGTCAGTTTTTGTTATTAAGAACTAAAACTGTTGTGGGACAGCTCTTGGCAGGGCATGAGGACAGCCATTAATACAAGGCAATGCAATAAGGTGAGCCTTTTCCTCTCTGCTGGAAGGACTGGAGCTTTGCTAGAACAAAGAAATGTGAGTTTGTATCTTACATAGTGTGCCACATAATGTGATATATACCTAATTTGGCTTCAAGTTTCAGTACATGGAATAGGATAGTATTTGAGATTATGACATCTAGATGGAGATGTCTTTATAGTGATATATTTAGGTCCTATGGATGTCCATGCAATAAGGGATGTGTGACTTGATTCAGTTTCCTAAACAAAGTTTTGTGGGGTCATTTTAGGTGTCCTACAGTATCTCACCAAGCTTCTAGCTGCCACTCTAGAATGTTGTGTGTGTCCTGTAGGTCTCGTGTCAGATCTGCTAGCCACATGGGAAGGTCTCAGGAAATTTCATATGCCTTATAGGCAGCTGAATTGGAAGCCACAAGGGAGGTGAAGGTGGACAGCTAGAGCACAGGTACCAGTTTGAATACCCCAAAGTAACACATAATAAAGGATGTACAGAAAATTCGTACTTGAAGTGGCAGCTGGAGACCCAGGAGAATGTCCTAGGACATCAATAGTACTAAATCCTATGTGTGGGCACCTGAATAAATTCCTCAGTGCTTATGTAAGCGATTGATTTATGCAAGATACAGACACCAACAAAATTTAAGAACTTATTCTTCTTAAAGATGAATTGATTGTCTGAACATGTGTACTTAATACTAACAATCCCCTCTTCAGTATCCTGACAAATATATGCTAATTTTGTTTATTTTTCACCAAATCTGAAACAGATAATTTTCTCGAAATATATATGGATTCTGTTTTAATGTAAGAGACAAATGGAAGAATATTTGAGAAATGTTTACACCTTCCACATAAGTATCACAGATTATCAGTCTATTTTAATCTGCCATCACAGTTTCATAGAGTTTGAGTATATTTCGTCAATTAAAGCAGCAATTGGTAAGTAAACAACAAGGCATTTGTTGAAGCTTGTTTGTTCAGTTTTGATAGCATATAAACTTATTTTGGCCCAACAAAATAAAATTGCAGTACAAATTTTACCTTTATTATAACACTTCTTTGAGTAACAAATATAATCATGCTCACTCTTCATTAGAATTGCTTCAAGAATTATTACTAGGCCTATATTGCAACTGTTGGAAGTTTTTCTAATTTTTTAATAGACAACACTTTCTCTTTTCCCATCCATTCCCTAAATGGCTGAAAAACTCTCAAAGTGGCCGTCACCGAGTTCTAGATAAACTAATATTCACGAACTTGATAAAGCAGTCTCACTAGGAACTGATCTGGCAGAATTCATCCTTCTGTACAGCATAGTTGTCTCTACCAAATCCATGTTTTGCTTACTCAAGAATTTACTTGAAAATGTAATGATTAAAATAGGAAGACATCCCAATAGCTTCTGAAGACTGATTGAGGAACACAGGAACAGAAAAAATGGAACATATCATTGTTCAAAATCATTACTCAAAATTAGAAACAACTCACAATGGAAAAGACTATTAAAGACAATTACTCAGCTCGATTACAAGCATACCATACTTGCTTCCCAGAATATCATCTGCAGTTTTTCTTTTTTTTTTTTTTTCTCTCTCTATTTTTCCCATCTGCTGATTGGTCACATTAGAAACAGCATATAATAGTAACTAATTACTGATTTTCAATTGGTCTAATTTTTAATTTCCATAGTATTAATTTAGTGAACATTTACTGGTTTTCTGTGGTTTTAACAGTGGAATGATTATTGGAATATGGCACAACCCAAGGTTTTTTGTTTGTTTGGTTGGGTTTTTTTAATAGTGTCTTTAAAGTAATTTCTATACCATGATTATTTAAGTCTTAAATAAATTAGCTAACTTTAAAAAAGTTAAAAGAGTCAGAAGTTAGATTTTTTTAACAGCTTTTCTTGCTTTTGATACATCTGTGAGCGCTACTGAGACATATGAAGTAATCATTAAGTTGATGCTATAGTTTATTTCTCCCAGTAAATAACAGAATGAAGATTGAGACCAAACTGTGTGTCTTTGTTCCACTCCTCAGAGAATAGTATTCTATCCCTGAATAGAAGACAAGAAATTAAGAAAAATTAAATGAGCTGCTTATTACAGTTTATCCATATAATGTGGATGTATATAGCCCTTTTAAGATTAATAAGTTAAATTGATCAAATTTTTCCTAGAGTTTGGGTATTCAGTATAGTTTCAAAGCAAGATGCAAGATTCACTTCAAAGTTCAGAGCAGTGTGTATGTTCTCTAAAATGAAAATAAAGAAGAAAGGTGTTGGTTTAAATAAGCAAAGTGAGTGCAAAACACAATGGAATATAATTTAAGGAATAAGGGGATAATCAACTGCCTCTCAAAATTACAGATGGAGAGGAAACATCAGCAAGACAATGACTGGATAGGACATAGCATTTCTGCAATGCATGGGCGTTGACTGGAACAGCAGGGAAGATTTAGCAAGAAAGAATGTGTATAAACGTGAAGGCTAAATAGGAATTACAGGAGCACTGTAGTAAACTAAGAAGATATGTAAACAAATGATCACTAATACAGCTCACATACATATTGACACTGAATAATATGCCTTTACTCAGTGACAATTTATTGCAGGTAATTCTCTCAAAAAGAGCTTTATTTGGGTATGTTCACAGTTAAGTGTGAACCATGGCTTTCATCTCAGCCATTACCATGTTTCGGTAAAATACCTTCTGTTGCCTTTTTATTACCAATACACATATAATATCACAGCTGGCTTCTTGCAAATTTTAACAAACAGCCTTGCAGAACTATAGCCAGCTTCTTGAAGACCACATTCCACATCAACTGTTTTCTTAGAAACATTACTAAAAGCAGGATTTATCCTGCTTTTTTATGCTTAACTTTTTATTATCATATCAGTTTCATATGATGAAATTTAGAGATAAATTAGTTGAAAATTGTATTAGAGTGATGGTATTCACTGATGAACTGAGTGAAACTGTATTGTTGGATTAAACACTACACAAAATCATTATCATACAATGGGGAGGAAAAAGCCGAACACCTAAAAAAATCAGAGAATAACTGACACAGTAGATGTTCTATGGATTACTAAAATAAATTAAACACATAAGCAATCCTTCACAAATGGAGCTATGATGAATGGAATTGGAAAAGAAAAGAGAGATTCATTATAAAGGGTACCAGAAAGCCAAAACGAACCTATAGGATTTACCACATTTTTCATGCTTCTTCTTGCAGTAAATTATTTCTTTGCTACTATGTTTCAGATTTTGACACTAGATCTCTTGAAAAAAAAACCCACATCTGATAATTTACTGTAATGTAGATTCCATTTCTAGAAACAAACTGTCTACCTTTTATTACAATAGCATCTAAGCTTCTTTTCTTTCCTTTCTTTTTTTTTCTTTTTTTTTTTTTTTTTTTTCCCCAACCCTCAATGTAAATCTCTTTCTGGAGAGCTTGGTGAGACAGATGATAGCAGATCTGAAGACATGCAGCCTGGCATCTAACTAAATTGACTAGTGCAATATAACACTGTTGCCAGTTTGCATTTGTCAGAAGTAGCTATAAGAATGAGGACTAAAATACGTTTGTGAGAAAGACAAGAAGTTAGCCAAACCAAGTGGAAGACATTGCAAACAAAATTATGTGTAAACTTTGAGGACTCCTGGAATAAGGACATGCCCATTATAGGAATATGAGAAACTTTTTGCACTTGATAATAAAAAATGATGGCTTACAAACACATCAGTTCATTTGTTTCACAAGTTTCCTTAAAAACAACATTTTGTTTTGCAAATAATAATCTTGAATGGCAAAGAGTATGTTACTAAGAAAACTATTGTGGCAAGAATTGAAAAACTCAAGCAATCAAAAAAAAAATAGAATCTCATTTGAAAAAACATGAGCTGTTCTTTTATTTTACTTAGTTTGTGAATTTTCAGGAACTTTCTATTGTATTTACCATTTTTTCCTCAATACAATATAGTCTACTGTAGTCTAGTAATTTTGGTTTTAAATCAATGTAAAGATTTTCTCAGGCACTTGGATATCCCCTGAACTTGGATACTTGAAGATATATTAAGTACAGTAACACTGAAAGTACAAAAACAATTAATTTTGTCATAGCATGTGTAACCTTTCATTTACATATTTAAAATATTTTGAAATAAACAAACAGTAACAAAAATTACATCATCAAAGATATGTGATGATGATATTCCAGAATCTAATGGAACAATAATATACCACAGTTCCCAAAAGTTAAGATTCTTGGCAGATCATTTATCTTTTGCAGAAGCCAATACTGCACCCTCCAATGGGACTAGAGTTGCCCATAGGCAAGGCTCTTGCATTATTTATGCGAGGGGTTCACTGTCTGTAGACATCATGAACTGAGACAAGACCAAAACCAGAAAGCATGTACTTACTTCCCCCCAGTCAGACACATTAAAATTCAGGTAAGATCCAAGCTCTTGGAACCAAAATAATGACAAGAACATGGCAATTTCAAGTGATTTCAGATCTTGCCTTCTATCAGAAAACACAAATTCAAAGGTCAGTACAACAGCCAGGAGCACAGTATACAATATAAATGAACACTATCTAAAAAAAAAAAATAATCCACTGGGTCCTTGAGTAAGCAGAAAGTTTTCAGGTCATAGTAGTGGAGACAGAATAATCTCATTGGGCCTGGTAAGATTCAACCTGTAGCTTATGAAATCTTGATCAGTCCAAGAGAAGGTATTTGTACTCAATTTCCTGTGGAAGGTTTCCACTTGGTATATTCCATACTTTTTTTCTCCTTTTAATTTTTTCCTGAAAAATTCAAAAGTTGAACATTCTTACTACTGTGAAAGGCACATACTTTTTACCCTTTCTTTTCTCCCCTCCAATTTTGTATTAAAGAAAATAAAATATATATATATATATATATTTACTGATAACACATATCTGCTTAGCCCAGAAGGGGTTTTTTCCCCTTCTACAAATGTCCTGACAAACTCAGTAGCCATGGAAAGATAACATTTAAAGCAATTTCAGCAGCTGGTAGCTATTTTCCTGAGGGATTTTATTGTCAAGTTTACAAAGTTAAAGCCAACAGAATCCTCAATCACTCTACACTTACTCTATTTTTGGACTACAGTTATCACATGAATTTAACATTGTTCAATAGTTGTCTAAAATGACTAAGTGGGTAGAGGAGTGTTACACAAATTTCCTCATTGTTCCTTATAGGCAAAGTTCTCCTTTAAGGCAACTTCAAGTTGCACGAGCCTAAATCTGAGCCAGTGACATATTCTTTCTGTATACCCTGTCTTCCACAACCGACTTCACATTAGGACGACAAATAACTGTCCTACTGCTTGAATACCAAACCCTTCTCTCAATAGTCTCAACATCTCCAAAATTAATCATTACACTTCACACTACAGAAGTTTTTCTGTTTTCACGGATGAAGCCAATACTATTTAAAATAAAGCAACATGAAAGGAGGACAAGTTTCCTCCTCTCAGAAAGGAAGGGCTTTTACTTTCTGTGCCCACAGTATTACCGATTATGAATAGCAGAATTGCTATCACCATGAAATATTGTGTCCTTTAAGTTTTTTCCTTAGTGTTAAGGAAATTAAAGAAACTTTTAATAACTTAGCTTCAATAACTCCTGTTATTTATCAATTTCAGTGAAATGTTGTATAGAAAAAATAAGCTGAACAAAATTACAGTAATACAGTTCTGCTATTAATTTCCATTTTGGATGCAGATTTTGTTCTCCTTATGTGAAGTTCTGCTTATGTTCTGGTATGTGATGACTCCCATTTCAGTTTCTGCCTATTGCCTCTTTCAGAGGTCCCAAGCTGTGACTGTCTGGGGATTTTCCAACTGCTATAAATTTACTTACTGGTTTCACATTAGAAAGCATGGAAATCTGGTAGTCCAGTACTGCCTGAGAAGGAAAGTGTGGAAGGAGAGAGAAGGGCTGCAAAAGATATTTCTGATAAACTTAGTAAGATGGTTTTTCCAAGACGTTCTACATTCTCTGGAAATTTTTGTCATTAGATATGGAAAGAAAAAAAGGTCAGGAGGAGAGCACCTGAAGAGCAGTACAAAGGAATTCGAGCCACTCCAGCCACTAAGTCAGCTTCATCAGGGGTCCAACTTAAATGCCTCTATGCAAATGCACTTAGCATGGGTAATAAACAAGAGGTGACAGACATGCACACACTTGCAGGGCTCTGATCTTATTGGTATCATGGAGATGTGGTGGGATGGCTCCTATGACTGGAGTGTTGGAATAGAAGGATACAGGCTCTTTAGGAAGGACAGGCAGGGGAGACAAGGAGGGGCTGTCACTCTCGTATGTCAATGACCCGCTGGCGTGTGTGGAGCTCTGCCTGGGGATGGGTGAGGAGCTGACCAAGAGCATATGGGTCAAGATTAAAGGGAAGTCAGAGACAGGTAGCATTATAGTGGGGGGGTCTGCTGCAGGCCACTCGATCAGGAAGACCAATCAGATGAGGCCCTCTGTAGACAGGAGCAGCCTCATGTTGACAATCCCTGGTCCTCATAGGGGAATTCAACCACACCAATATCTGTTGGAGGGACAATATGGCAGGGCATAAACAATCCAGGAGTTTCCTGGAATGCGTTGATGATAACTTCATTCTCCAAATGATAAATGAGCCAATGAGGAGAGGTGCTATGCTGGACCTTCTTCTCACCAACAGTGAGGGGCTGGTGAGGAATGTGAAGCTTAAGAGCAGCCTTGGCTGTAGTGACCATGAAATGTTGGAGTTCAAGACCATTAGAGCAGCGAAGAGGGCTCACAGTGAGTTCACTACCCTGGACTTCAGGAGAGCAGGCTTTGGCCTCTTCAGGGATCTGCTTGGCAGAGCACCATTGGGATAT
>JANZLQ010000013.1:19043492-19058819 GCA_026212715.1 Elanus axillaris
TAACTATACAGTTGGCTGCTAGCTCCTGTCCACGGTCCCTATCACAGGTTCTTAGATCATCCTCTTGTCATGTACTCTGCTTCTTCTGCCAACAAACATCTGGTCTCAAGCAGTTCTTATCTCTTCTGTGAAGCTTGTTTCAGAGTTCAAGGTCCTTCAAGGGCATTAGTAATTCTTTCATGCCGTCCATCTGAAATAACACTCCCAACACTGTGCAAATGCTGTTCAGCAATAGCTAAAACATTGGTGTATTATCAACACTCTTTTGGTCACAAATACAAAACATACCACTGTAAGGTCTGCTTTGAAGAAGATTAACTCCATCCCAGCCAGAACAAGTACATTTCTTAAGATTTCTCCCAACATTCCCTTACTTATTTTAGTCCAACATTTCTGTCTCTTTTCTGTAACTCCTTTAATTACTTTCAGTCATCCTGTGAATTACATCTGTGAGGTTTACTCACACACATGATCACACACAGTAGTTTGTTGCTAACACTACTCACCATCTCTTGACCCACCCACTTTGAACCAAGAGCTTTTACTGAAAACTATACAGTAGGATAGAAATAGAATATATGCTAACAAATGCAAGTCTCTTCTGGGTGAATTTTCCCATATATAACAGCAACTTTATGTGCAAATTAACGATAACTAACCTACATTCAAGTGTATACTTATATATATGTATAAATTTAGACATATATATGATATAGTAGTATGTTTATGAATACACACATATATATATGTATTAATATCACAAAACTGTAGAACCAGAGAATGTTTGAGGTTGGAAAGGAGATCATCTAGTCCAGCACTGTTGCTCAAAGCAGGATCAACTAGAGAAGATTGTTTAGGGATGTGTCCAGTCAGCTTTTGAATATCTCCAAGGATGGAGACTCTACAACCTCTCTGGGCAACCTGTGCCCATGTTCCAAAAACATTCTTATGAAGAAAAAAGTTTTTATTTATGTTTAAGAGGAATTTCCATTATTTTGCTTTGTGCCCATTACATTTTGCCCCTTCATTGGATATGTTTGAGAAAATTCTGGTTCTGTCTTCTTTACTCCCCCTCATCAGATATTTATGCACATTGATCAGATCCCCACCCCAAGCCTTCTCAAGGCTAAACACTCCCAGCTTTCTCAGCCCCTCTTCATATTACAAATCCTCTAATTCCAAGGTATGCAATATTTGACACTGTCTTTATTTAACCCAAGACCATCTCTTTTCTGTATGTTTGCATCATGATGTGTGTACACTGAATTACGAAGACCTCAGTTCCATAGGTAGGTGAACCAGCCAGAGCTCATCTTTGCTGCCTTGTGGCCTATGTGTCAGGGTTTCACCCTGCAGGAAACCAAGAAAGAAAGATGGGGACTATGCCTCATGTGGACAGGGAGGTGGGACGCAGCCAGAGCCTAGAACCAAGTGTCACTCTTGGATTCTGCAGTTTAGGAGCACCCTACTAAATCAGCCCAATTTATCACATGACATACAGAATAGCATAATTTGCCAGCAATGTTTCACTGTAGTCTTATGCAAGTCCTCCCAGATTCTTTCCTAGTCCTATAGGTTTAATTCAAACAGTGTGTCCTATTCTTAGCTTGTCAAGCTCTTACAACCTATGCACTGTCCAACAAATTTAATGGCTTGTAAACCAGAGGGTTTTCTGCTCCCAGTTTTCACTTCTTGTGGTTTGTTTTTTGTAAGGAAGGACTCATTATATCAAACCTTTTACAGGGAAGATTTTTTAACACAAGGGTGGTTTTTTTTAATTTCTGTTATTAATAAGAGGTAAATTGCACTGGTTTACAGAAGCATCAAATTTCTAGATACTTTACTCTTGGGTATACTTGTGCTTTTTAAACATCAAAGCAAACTTTTAATTACAGGAAAGGACATGAGAACACACAGCGTTTTGATTCATAGAAACTGCATGGTATTTCTGAAGTTTGAGAAAGTTATTACCCTAGGGGGTTTCAAACACTTCACTGAGAGTTCTTATTTTGTAAGAAAAATAATAATAAATATTGGCATTAACTAGATATAAAAACCCACTTTATTCTCTTTCCTTTCTCTCAGCTGAGCTAAGCAGAGCTTTGGTCCAGGTAAGAAAGTGGGTCGCAGATCAGTTCAAGATCTTATCATAGCTACAGAGTAAGATTTACATCCTCTGGTGCATGAGGAGAAGTAAGAATGCGAAGGATTGGAGGCAGTCTGCCCATGAAAAACCAACAGCACTCACTGCTGTATCAGTCCACTCCCACACCTGCTCACAGAGGCAGATACGTGCTAAAGCTGCATTTTTGTCAGGAGAATTATGGTGGGAAACACCAAAATGCTCCTGGCTGCCCTCTATTCAGCCTCTCAGCTGACAGTGATAGCATTTGTTCTGAAGAGCCAGGCGTTTGACCGGCCCTCCTTTCCCTCACTGCTGTTATATGTGGAATTAGTTACTCTTCTGGGTATATGATATAACATTTTAAGCTACTACTGTCATCTTAATATGGGTTTATAAAACAATTTGGTTAGAACCATCTCTACCAATAAAACATTTCTATGAAGAATCAATACCTGTTCCTCTGAGTTCACTCTCCTGTGAGTTTTAATTTCCCCTGTGTGTGTAAGCACGTATATGTTTAGAGCTGCTGGAACTGTTCTGGCCTGCAGGACTCAAGTTAAGCAGTATTACAGGATCTGGATTAAATGTGCACTTAAGTACTGGCCAAAATGTGTATAACTGCCTGGAGTTCAGACTTGTCTTCTGCTGGTACACTGGTGTCTTTCTCACAGCTTATGGCAATTTTTATGTCTGGTTCTCTACCGGAAAAAAAAACATACCCACAATTTAGAACTATGAAAATACATTTGCAACAAAGCAGATTCATATATTTAAAATATTTTGATTCAGGTAAATTTTAGAAGGAGCACTAAGATTTAGAAAAAATAGTCGTCTTTAACTCCCTGTTCTCATGCAAATGCCATTAATCAAATCATCTAACTTTTGTGTGCCTCAGTTCGCCCTTCATGACATGGAGATAACAGCACAGCCATCTCCTCCTAAGAATAAAATGTGTGTTGGGGGAATATACGCATTAAATTATTATAGTAATAATAAGATATTTAAACTGTAACGTAAGGCAGAAAAATACAGATCTTAATAAGGTTTGTGATTTATAACTTATTTCAGTCAAAATATTTCATTCTTGAACCCTGAAGTTATACCTAAGCACTTGACTGAGAAATTTTACGAAAAAGAGAAAAACATATTTTTAAAAGTTTTGCCCCCACCCAGAAAAAAGACACCAAAAATAATTTTACCATTTTATCAGTAGTGTGGACTCTGTTGAAGCAATGGGAAGGATTAATGTAAAATAATTCAAAGTAGTTGCCTGCTCATACTTTCTTTATTTTCTTCATATCTGTGTAAACTCTGGAGTACAGCCGGTCTAGGAAATACATGGAAAAAATAAGTCTTGACTACTGTCCTGTTAAACTGTTTTCATCTCAACCTATGAGTTTTACCTTTTTTTCCATGATTCTCTCCCCCATCCCACTGGGTCAGGGGAAAGTGAGTGAGCAGCTGCATGGTGCTTAGTTGCTGGATGGGGTTAAACCATGACAACTACAGATTTATTTTGCATGTCTTTATTCAAGCCTTTGCATTATTAAAAAAAAAAGTTTCTTTCTCCAAATATCAGGGCAACTTTCACTTTATTAATATACTTGAGATCAGAGTATGTTCTTGCAGTTTAAATCACCTCAGGAGAGAACTTTATGTTTAGATCCCACTAGGTAGCTGCCTGCAAAATAGTCACTTGGGAAACCACTTTGAGGCTGAGGTGTATGGAACACTAGCTGTAGGTGAATAACTTCAGAGAGAAGCATGGTCTACCATGGAGCTCAAAGCAGGCACTGACTATGAGAACATAAGAGTTGTCACTGGTTTAGTCCAAAAATCAATCTAACCCCATATCTTGTCTCCTGCAGTAGCCAAAGCAGACAATTACGGAGAAATACTAGAACAGGACACATGAACATAGTACCTCCAGGATGCAAGAACAAGGTTTCTTGACACTTCTGCCTAGCCAGAATATACGCACATACGGACGTATGCATATGGATAGATATAAAATATGAAAATTATATAGATTATATAGGTATAGGTGTGGATATTTTTATAAGCTTTCATATAATAGCTGAACATAAATAACAAGTCAGGTTTATTTAAAACCTTCCACAGCTGCACTGCTGAGAGAGTTGGTTTTATCCATAAGTTTTGGCTTGTCTCCTTAATTTCTGTAAGCCAGAGGGAATTTGGCTGGAGTTGACTAGCCAGGCACACATGGAAAAATGTCAACAAAACAGAGGCATGCCCAGGAATTTTATCATTTTTCAAGACTCAGTAGTCACTTAGTAAATTTAAGCGATTTTTAATATCAGTTCGACAGTGGTTTACATTCTTTTTCTTTTTTCTTTTTTTTTTTACTGATCTTCTCCAGAGAAAACTTACATCTTTTTTAAACTTTTAATATTAAGCTGGTCTGTTAGATACAGATAATTTTTGGAGAAGAATCTGAAGTCCTGCACTCTTCTGTGCTCAGCCCACCTGGCATGGAGTTCCAGCTTCTCTCTGAAGTATCTCTTCTTTCAATTTAATTCAATCTGCTTGTTTAATAATGCCTCAGAATAATCAAAGTCCCTTAGTACCACACATCTCACACATCTTCTATGTTCCAAAGCACAAGGCAACACTTTCTGAACCTGTCAACTGAAAGTGAAAGCAGGGGTGGAATTCCCTTACCTGAAGAAATGGCTGATAAGCTTTGTGGCTTCAATTATTTGGTTTATGGATTCAGGGAGGGAGTTGTTGGTGGTGGTTTGTTTGTTTTCATTCAGCACAGGAATCAAAAAATGTACCTGATAAAAATATAAATCATTTCTCTTTCTAACAGCATGCAATTAGTACTTTGGAAATATACACCAAAAAAAAAAGCAAGAAAATCTTCATTTTTATTTCTTCAAATAGAGTTTGAATTTATTAGGCTATTTCTTGTGCAATACACTATAATTCATAAGTTCTAGAAACACTGTTTTTAATACTTCCACACATTATTTAGGAAAATTATGACAAGTATCTTGTTTCTCAAGCTTTGGTTTAACTATCCAGGCTACATATTTTGTTCATTTCAATCTTCGAATAAATATGTCATGATTTACTTTCTGATATTAATTCATTGAACTTAATAAAAATTGGAGGAAGTTCAAATGTTTTGGTTTTGTATTTAATCATTTCAATACTCTGTTAAATTTTAAGTAACTCATTAATCTTAAGCCACATCATAAAAATATCATTTATAGCATTTGAATTTGTATATCCACATTCTTATCATTCCATCATTCCCTTTGTGTCCCAAAGCACTTTCTGATTATTTTCAATTTATACATTTTCTCATTTCATTCATTTGAACATTTTCTACTCCTACCATACTATCATCTTTTAGACCAAGTAAATATAGCATTTTACTTGTTCAATATACTATACAGATTTTCATAAATAATTACACGCACACTCATCCAAGAGAGTTGGCTGAATAACTCATAATGAATCTTTCCTATTCTTCAATTTACATGAATAATTACTAGGCTGTAGACTGTTCACAAATAGTTTATTCTGAGTATTCACTATTTAAAATCCCAAATCTGATCTGGTTTATTGATGTGTAAGTTATATGGAGGATGTGGAATATCACATTTTGCTTCCCTGAAGACTGAAATTTTTAACTTCAACACAAAATAATGAAAAATTTAGTATGATATTCAATTACAGCATTAGGATAAGGTTTTATCGAAAATGGCCTATCAAGCAAACATGTATTTCAGGCACTGAAAGAACAGATTTGGCAGATAAAGAGAGAGATATGTAAATGTAATATGTTTGATAAAAAGAGTAGAGTATAACATGTACATGATGTCGTAGTAAAATAAATATTAAATGTTATTAGTAAAGTTGACACTAACTTGTGTTTTAACTGTGTGATACTGGGTCCAATACTGGTCAACAAATTCATTAGTGATCTGGATGATGGGGCACTGTACCCTCAGCAAGTTTATAGGTGACACAAAACTGGGAGGTGTGGCTGGTACACCTGAGGGTTGTGCTGCCATCCAGAGGGACCCTAACAGAGGTGGGAGAAATGGGCTGACAGGAAGGAACCTCATGAAGTTCAACAAGGAGAAGTGCAAAGTCCTGCACCTGGGGAAGGACAATCCCAGGCACCAGTAGATATTAGAAGCTGGACAGCTTGAAGGCAGCTTTTCAGAAAAGGACCTGGTGGTCCTGGTAGACATCAAGTAGAACACAAGCCACGAATCTGCCCTTGTGGAAAAAAAGGCTAATGGTAACTTGGGCTGCATTAGGAGGTGTGTTGCCAGCAAGACAAGGGAGGTGATCCTCCCCCTCCATTCAGCAGAGGCCACACCTAGAGTACTTTGTCCAGTTCAGGGCTCCTCAGTATAAGAGACAGGGACATACTGGAGAGAGTCTAGCAAAAGGCTACTAAGATGATTAAGGGTCTGGAGCAAGAAATGCCAAAAGCTTAAACAGCACACCTTTGCCGCTGCAAAAGGTGTCTCTCAGCAAAAGCAGACACTGGAGCACCTGTTCTATGAGCAAAGGCTGACAGAGCTGGCACTGTTCAGCCTGGAGAAAAGGCGGCTCGGGGAAATCTCATCAATGTATATAAATATGTGAAGGGAAGGTGTAAGAAGGTGGAGCAAAGATCTTTTCAATAGTGCCCAGTGACAGGACAAGAGACAATGGGCACAAACCAAAACACAGGGGGTTCTGCCTGAACAGCAGGAAAAACTTTTTTTGTTGTGAAGGTGACCAAACACTGGCACAGGCTGCCCAGAGAGGCTGTGGAGTCTCCATCCTTGGAGATATTCAAAAGCCATCTGGACAAGGTCCAAGGACCAGGGAAGTTGGACAAGATGACCTCCTCCATGGAGGTCTCCATTCCAACTTTAACTTTTCTGTGATACTGTGATTCTGTCAGCTTCCTCATAGATTCAATAGTCATTGTGGTAAGGTTTGGAAGCAAAATGTAGATCTAGACAACTGAACTACAGACCCAAGCTTTTGCTTGATGTTATAAAGAATACTTCAGTAATATTCAGTGGGGAGAAGAACAGTATCAACAGCAGACACTAAGGTTTGTCTCAAAATGCATGGTGTTGGGAATGCACTTTGGCTCTGGCAGAAAAAATGAAATCTTTTCCCTCTTCTTTACTGTGAAAGAAAAAAACCAAAATAGATTAAATCCATAAAGATGGATTCTACATATTGCTTGAGTTCACTGACTGCTGCCATGGAAAAAGAGATCCATCTGTACTAAAACTAAAACTTTCCCATAGTAATGACATACAGATTTTACCATCACCCTGTAATCTTTTTCCTGCAGTCACTGAACACCTTCTGATTTTGTAGTTAACTGGAAAATGGCCCATGTACCTGTGAAACCTTAGGCAGTGGGTGCTAGAACATCAGCACTATATGAATAGAGTACCTACAGTGATGGATTATAAACTGCCTAGTGCCCATAGTATCTCTCAAGCTGTATTTTCTGCTACATGTTAAGTCTGTCAGGTTTATATTTAAGTTGAAAGCCATCTAAAATCTGTAATCACTAAGGCTCCTAGAGGGATATCTAGCAATTCATTTTAAAAGCTTTTGGTGTAGCAGCAGTATTGCTGGATGTCTTTTGATAGCCTACTGTATTAAGATGTCAAGCAACTTAGCAATATGTTTTTGTAACAAGGAGACAGCAGTCTGTTTTTGCATTTCAACCCCTTCAAATTTTTAATTGTGAGCCCCCTGCCAGTAAATGAGTTAAACTGCTTATAGTGAGTACTTGAATAATACTGAGAACTTCATAATTAGAAAGTCATGCTATTGATCTTGTTATGAACTGTTTTCATTAGAAATGTGTAGAAATTACCATTCCCCTGAAAATACTTCACAAAAATAGAGACATACTTAATTAATTCTAATGCAAGGACAAACTTAGTCATTTGTTTTAAAATCTGAAACAAACTCCAAATTGGTGCTTCAACTTTGTGGGTTTTTTTTAATTTATTTTAGTGATGCAGAACAATAGCTGAGCATTAAAATAAACAAGAAATATCAAAAACAACTTTATGAAAATAGATATTCTACATATTATCATTCAAATAAATTAATCCACAGAGAGAAGTTATTTCTTTCCATATGAATATGAGAATTACAGCCAAAGTCTTCTGTGGTTTTTATCTTGTATGACAGCTACAGGAAAACAAAATCATTTTGAGGGGGAAAAAAAAATAAAGGTTTTAAAATAAATATTGACCCTTCCCTTTTCTTTCTTTTCTTCACAACGATAAAGTAGAACATAATGAAGAAGCTTAATTTTGGCTTTTACCATGAGAAAGTCATACTGTGACTGCTTGCTCTTCTGTTTTCCTTTGCTTTTGTGGAGTGAAGCCTGATGTGAGAGATACTAATATTACAAATACCCAGGTTTAAGTACTCAGTTGCATAGAGCACAACTTCCTAATGTCCATAATCTTTGCACAACCATGAATCTTTCAGCTTTGATTCTGCGACAGCTAAAGGAGAAAATGTAGAAAAAGGTAGCAGCAAAAATCAATTATATGGACCTTCTAATTATAGATTTGAAGAGGACAATGTCTCAGAATAGCAAGCAATGAATGACTCACTAAGCTTGTTTCTTGATATATTGTGTATTTTAATGCATATCTCACTAAATGTTATGAACTGCAAATTACTTCTGAAAAGACTCTTAAGGATCCTCCTCATCCCATGTAGACAGCCAGAACATAGACACCTGTGGCTGAGCTATTTTTACAAGCTCTTTTTACAGTCAGAGGAGTTTAACACGCTGTTAGGATAATATTAATCTCATTTTAATGCACACTTAAGAAAGTCAGAAAAATTACCCATTTCTTTCTGTGAACTATAAAGGAAGTCAAAGTGGTTTGTAGACATTAGCAGAGATAGTGACTTCTAGTGATGCTGTTCAGGCTGAGATAAATTTTAGTAGCTTACGGGGTATATGAGTGAAAACTGGCCAAGGCTGCAATGAGTCAGCTAAGAGCAGCAAAAGAGGGGTTTGAATGCCCCGGGCAACAGAAACATGGGCCCAGCCCACAGAGTGCTGCTGGGCCAGGCTGGGTTGCAGGGTGGCAGCTTCCAAGGAGGAAGTGCCTTGCCAGCCCCAGAGACTTATGGCAGGCTGCGGCTTGAACCCCTGAAGCTGTGGTAGGGCAAAGCCCAAGGCTTTGTGCCCAGTGAGTCCTGCTGCACACACCGCGTCGCAGCTGTGCAACGCTGCCCAGGCACCACCACCCTAAGCGGACCCTCTGGCATGGCCAGAGGGGCACCCAAGACCCATATGTGTCTGATTTTGTGTGGCTCTGAGTGAGTGTTATCCCTTGAATTGGATGCATGCTTTAAATAAAATTAAGCGAAGTATAGCGTGTGTTTGACCGTTTACTTCTTTAGGTAACACCAGCATCACCCTGGAGACTACACACTGACTGAAAAGCATTCAAAATAACCCCCAGTGTCTTTGCAGATACTGTCATTTTCCAAGGGTGGCAGCAGGAGGAGAATAGATAGAAATAAATTAATGGACAATTGGGAACTCTGTCCAAAGAGCTTTACATCACTAAACATCTTCAAACTCAATAAATGCAATGCAAATGGAGGACTCCGAGCAGCATACACTCTGGGGAACAGCTAGCTTGTAATACACCATCCACTAAGCTGCTGTGGGAAAGAAGCAGTAACACTATCTGAAAGAATGCCTGTGGCTACAAAAATAGTAGTAAACTGAAGAGCAGTGGAGCATAATCCTGGATGCTGGGAATCAGCTGTCTCTATTGTTAAATTGCACGAATGGCTTTCAGTCTAGGCCAAGTAGCTCTCCCGCTCCAGTTCAAGTCATGGCTGGAGTCACTACGCCCAGAAGGCTGTTTGTGTGCTCTACATTGTGCTCCCAGCTCTAGAGGAATTATTAATGATGGGCCATTCTGTGCCACATTTCCTGGGCACAATTAATTCACTGCTACGAACAGACCATGAGTCTTCATGTCCTAAACATAAACTGTCACCCTTACTAGCAGTGACTGTCTGAGATATTACTGTCTCTGATTATTACAATTACTGTGCATGATTAGCCAGCATGTTTACAATTCCTCTGCTCCTTTTCCTCAGCAAAGCCTAACTTCAGGCTTGGGTACCCTGCCTGTGTAATACTAGCCACACAAACCCACATTTGAACTATTTTGATAAAAATACACTTTTTCTCTTCCCCAACATTGAGCAGGTTCCATGAGCAGTAAAAACAATAATGTTTTAGAAACTTCTAAGATCTTTGAGAGTGTCAAACTAAGCTAGATCTAGTGGCAATTGGTTAGGCATTGCCTTAAGGCACTGTTTTGCATTTGAGTCAGTGCATGAACTACTAAACTTTCAAGAAACTGCTGAAAAAGTACATTGAGTAAGTCCCACTCCTGGTCTTGAGCCCACCTCCTGTTCTGGGGCTGCAGATACCGTTTACCACAGTCTTGCTCTTTTTTCTTTTAGACATTGATAGTTACCTAAGGAAAGGTAGGCTACCATATTATTGGGGATGTCTCTTCCCCCTCCTGGTTCTTGCTCTGTGTTTTGTAGGTAGCACTAATCACTGAAGAATGTTTCATTTCTGTGGTTTGCAGTATGTCAGGGCTAGTCATACATCAGACCAAAATATTATCTGACAAACATTATTTTTCTGTACTTACTATTTCATTGATAGATACAATCATTGCAAAAAGAGATTACTGAAGAAACATCTTTATTTTTAAAAATAGCTTTATATTTATGGTAAATTTCTACCCTGAATGGTGATGGTATACCCACAGTAAACCAATAACTGTCTCTGTCCAGAGTACAGCTGTTAGTCCATAAAATTTGCGAACTTAAGAGTGTGATATTTTAAGATTTCTTTTTTAGGAGGAAGGATATTTTTATTGAGAGGAAGAATCACCATAATGATGAATCTTCAGATCACATACTGCAAAAGCTTAATTAAAGTAAATGTTACTCCAGGTATTGGTAAAGAAAGGAGAAAGCAAGGAAAAAAACCCTGTGCCTTTCACATAAAATCACTAGCAGTAGCAAGGCCCCTAGACTTCATGAAGTCTCTCATGTACTCCACCAAAGAGTAATAGAAATCTCTGGGATGTCATTTTCAAGTTCTGTCTGGGATGCCAGCATAGCACAATGCTAAAAAGATACTCAAAGCTACTCTTTCAGAGCAAGCAATCCATAACAACCAATTATTCCAGCTACTATGATTATGATGCCCCTTGTAATTCTGCCTGTCATTGCACAGAACTATGCATATATTTTCTCTCTCACATACATAGATATTCACATTCAGGTATTTTCAATTCATTTGCAAATCATAATTTTAAGTAGCCCAAAAGTGAACTTGAATCAACTCAGTGACTAATGCCCCCCCAAAAAAAAAGAAAAAAAAGAAGACAAACAACAGCTTACAAAATAACAAATGACTGGATAAATAGTGATCCTTTTAAATTCCCACTGTCCTCTGATGTTGCCATTTCATTCCTCTAGTAACATATACACATGGTGCTTGGCTATGTGTTATTCCGATTGTGCTATTTCTTACTATCCTATGCAAGCTGGCAAGTAAAGGAGCCTTAGATCTCCTCGGTTCGTCATTCAAATTAACAGCAAATTTTCAAAGAAAGGTTTCAAAAATAGAATAACTTCCAAAGCCTGTAACACAAAGATAAAATACATAGTTCATCTAAGATATTGTTTCTCTTAGCCTTCTGCAGACCTTGCAACCTCCAAATTTAAACTGCACATACCCTTAGAAATATCAGTTTTACTGTGCACTGTGACTATGTCTCACAGGATGATCTTCACCAGCTGAGACCCAATAAGGAAGCAGAACAGTTAGCCAATCTGGAAAATATACGGGGGTGGGGGAAGCTTACTCTAATGTAAGGAAAAAATAAATTAACCTATTCATGACTGAATAAGGATGACCATAAACCAAATCATACTAAATGTGCTGAAGCACTAGAACTGGCTGCCCAGAGCAGCTGTGGGACCTCCATCCTTGGAGACTTTCAAAATTTGACTAGACCCCAGGCAACCTGATAGACCTGCTCTGAGGAACAGGTGAGCATATATGACTTCAAAAAATCCATTCCAGCCTAAATTATCCTGTAGTGAACAATAAACTAATAAAAAAGTAATTTTCATACTGCATCATCTTACCTTTATTTCCACATTTTGTTTTCTTAATAGTGCTCAAAGAAGTTTAATTTCAAAAAAGCTGAAGTCTGGTCATTGACTAATCCTTACTAAAAGTAATTTGAAAGATATCAGCAGAGATAATGCCTTCTCTTAAATATTTTGAAATCTGGCTATAAACAGTAATAGTTTCTAAAAAAAAAATAATTAAAAAAATCCAAACCGAACAGTGTAAGTAGAAAATAAAATATAGCTTTGGCTGTCAATTTGTCTCACAGGGTAAATTATGAACAACTTGTCAATGCTAAATTATAACTTCTGGCAGCCAATGACAATTCTCTTGAGACACAGAATATACCTTTAAAGTTTATGACATTAGTTTTCCATACTTTCTTCCTGTCACAAGAACACTAGTTATGACATCAGTCACAAAAATAGCATCCTGAGCCCTGGGAAAGAACAGCTGAGTCCAAGAATTTGACAGATTCATTAACATTAGCATCTATTATCAATATATATTTTTGTCTTTAGAGTATATAAAACTTCTCAGCTGAAATTTTTGCACAAAAAGTTAATAGGAAAACATAACTGAATGTTGAATTGATAATATAATCTATTTTTAAAAACTTAAATTTCTTGCAGTATTAAAGAAGCTAATTCATGATGCTCAGTTCTATTCATTCAATGAATTTTTGTTTCAGTTTTCTTGGAAAAACTTTGATCATTTTACTTGAGCAGTAAAATAATGGATTAGAATAGATAAAACAGTATGTAAAATAACTTTCTTATTTTAATTTACAATCAAGAGGTTGTCAGTATGACACTGCATTTTTCATCCCATATTGCTTAGTTTAAATATTGATTTGCTACATTAGCATTCAGGTCACTGAGACTTTGCACTCAGCTGAAATTAAAGTAGAAATTGTGGGTACTTGCTAATAAGAAGTTGATGTTACAATCAGGGAAAGGCAACCAACAAAAATTGTTGAAGGTAACTGGAAGAAAAGATTCTTTCTTGTCTGTGAAGTATTTGTTAAAATCTTTACTAAAATAATACTGTGAAGAATAAAAGTGAGCTCAGGAGTAGACTCAAGGCAGCTGTTTCCAGTACATATCAGTCAGCATTTATAGCTTAATTCTAAATATCCCTCTGGAGTTTATATCTCTCATGCATTTCTCCGGAGAACAGAAATACTGTCCTAAGGGATGGCAACATAATCCAAACTGCAAACTGAAAATGTCTGGCAAAAAAGGTTAAATGAGTAAAACAGTTTCTCCCTGAGGTTTTCTCTTCCTGAGCATTCCCAAAAGTATTTCAAGCTGTGGCTTGAGAACTGATGGGTAAAGTTCAGATCAGAGAAGCTTTGTCACAAAGACCAACAGTATTTTCAACTTCTAATTCATCCTTAGTAATGCAGAAAAGATTTTGTATCTCCCCACCTTTTGCAGCACTTCCCCATTCAAGAGGCTAAAAAAGACCTTGCAGACATGGAGTGTACCTCATAGAATGTCTAACGATTTGGGAAGGACAAAAGCTTTATTTTCCTCATTGTTTCATTTTTTTCTTGGGATCTCCATTAGCAGAGAATGTCTTGGTCTATGTTCACATTAGGTTATTAATTCAGGTCTTGAACCTGAATTAAAGCTCCAACTATTTTTCACCCGCTCTGCCTAACTTTTGACACACATTTTCTGTGAGTCAAAGGTGGAGTTTTATATTTAAAACTCAAAGTCAGAATTTCAACTGTGGTATCAAGAGCTATTGGGAAACATGCTCACAACACTCTGGCTTTGTGCTTTATATTATACAGATATAAAAGGGGAACCAGAACTGGAGCCCTGAAAATAAGCATCTCCTCCTCATGTTATGGCAATAAGAAAGTAAAATACAAAAGCCAAATCTGCATTTTAAAAGTTCCACAACTCTCCCTGATGATGGGCTTCCATATTGCCTAACCTTGATCCAAAATGACACCTTTCCCTTTGGAGACCTGTCAGTTCCAGATGGTTTGTCTTTCTGTAGTTTTTGAGCTACCAACAGATATTTTCTCCTCTTCTTCATAAGCAAAGCAAAGGTGATCTGATTCCAAAGTCCTCTTTACATGGACAGAGACAGATGGTCCCTGGTGACAACCAACTGCTTTCATTCATTCATTCTTCTTGCACGTAAATTCAGGACAAATAGCAGAAAAAAAAAAAAGGGGGGGGACTTTTCACTCTGCAAACACCCCACAGTTTCTAGCTTCCTGGAAATATCTCCATATTATGAGTGGTACCCAAGCAAAGGTGTAGTAAGTAGTAGGAATGATGGCTGAATTTATGTAAATTTTATCAAAAAGGTAGGCAAGCTAAGAGTAATAGTTGAGGTGACTTTTTCTCTGATTTTCAGCTCATACATCATGATTAGCTAGACTTAGCTAAGGTACTTTGCATGTCAGCTGTATACAAAATTGTTGCTAAGAGTAGAAATCATCTGCTCACAAGACAAGCTGAATGTATAACAGGCTGTAAAATGTGGACATTTGAAACTGGAAATTAGTTCAAGAAATACATGGATTGTATATTAAGAAACAGACATAGAAAAAGCTAATCTAACAGGCTTCCTTGGTACTTAAGACAAATAATATGTTTTTCCTTAATTAATTTTATGATCCTGGTCCTTCTGGTCCTTCTATATTCTGAATTTCTGGGACCATGTGATGTTGTGAAACTTTCCCATGAGTATACTTCAAATATGTTTCAAGTGATGTATAATATAGCATCTCCTGATTTATTTTATTTGCCTATGTCGTGGTTTAAGGCCAGTGAGCAACTAAACACCACACAGCTGCTCACCCCTTCCCCCCGCCCCAAGCGGGATGGGGGAGAAAATTGGGTAAAGAAGTAAAACTCGTGGGTTGAGATAAGAAAAGCTTAATAGAACAGAAAAGAAGAAAGTAATTATAATGATAACAACACTAATAAAATGACAACAATAATAGTAAAAGGAT
>JANZLQ010000013.1:19065929-19076625 GCA_026212715.1 Elanus axillaris
CTGTTTTGCCCGTGACAGTGATTGGTGAATGATCTCTCCTGTCCTTATCTCAACCCACAAGCCCTTTGTTATATTTTTTCTATCCCCTGTCCAGTGAAGGAGGGGGGAGTGATAGAACAGCTTTGGTGTGCACCTGGCATTCAGCCATGGCCAACCCACCACACCCCCCTGGGGGCTTCCTCACTAGAGTGAGCAGCTGTGGAGTTGTAAGTAGGTGAGCAGTGGTGGAGTTGGCATGGAGGGCTGGAGCACCTTCATTTTCCCCAGGAAGGTAGAATGAGCAGGGAACTTGCACTTCTGGTTAGCAGCAAGGAGGTGGGGAGAGGGCGTCTATGTGCATGTGTGTGTAAAGCCACATAGCCTGTGGAGGGGGCAGTGGATGGGGAATAACCCTTTGGGGGATTAGATATAGAGTGAGGAGTATTTAGAACCTTGTAGTTGTAAATTAGCATTTTGTAAGTCTCTACTGCTGTGGTTTCTCTCTTGTATGGTTGATACTAATCCTGAACATACAGGTCACTGATTGCCAGTTAATTCTGTGTCATTGATAAATCCATAAACTACTTCAATCCCAACCTGGTTTAAACTATGAGAACTGAGCAGTTTTCCCATGATGTAAGTCTATAATAACAAGAACTGAACTTGCTGAACTGCAAAGTCATTTCCAGGAAAAAATATTTATTTATTTATTTTAATGAAGAGTCATAAAAACTTCATTTGACACAAACAGTCAATTACTTTGCAAGCTGAAGCTGTCAGGCCACACAGTAACCTTTCCATACTCTGAGAACATTGAATTTTGGGGGAAATAACTCTTTGGAGGATCCAGAAAAGATTCAGATTTGCCTCTGAAACAGGGACCTAAGTATATTCAGGGAAAGAAATACAAGACCATCTGTTATTTGAACATCCAAATTGCACAAAAGAAGAAACAGCAGAGGCTAATTGTCTTGCAAATTAGTCAGAGCAGATTATTCATGAAACAGGAAGGAAAGTGGCATTTCTTTTTTTAATTTAAGTAGAATTTATAGGTAGAATACAGGTAGAACCCAGACTATAGGTTTTTCAGTACTGTAGCATGAAACATTTTCCTACTATCAAAGCTTTCTGTATTTAAAGTTTAAAAATCTATGCACTGGGCTGTTCACATACTACACAGTGGCTTGCTAACTTTCTACAGTAGTACATCTGGCTACACTTTTATTTAACAATGTGCTAATTAAAGTGGTTTCATACAGTCAGGTCTTTCCTGCTTTCACATGGAAAGGAAAAAACTCAACTATGATTATTATCTTCACTAACTTTACATGATCTTGCTGTTATAGGATCACTGTTGTGATATACTGAAATCCATTTTTCTGCAGTACGGAGATCTGTGGGACTAAATCTAGGCAACGAAGGCGTTTCTTGACTCCAGAAGTTCTTCATCATAGATATTAAGTCTGGCAAATCACTACAATCAAGCCTATGTTCACTATGTTCCTGTTAGACATAAATGACATTTCAGACATTTTTAAGTCTTTGAAGTTCACTTTTCAAGACAGGGTGTTATATAATAACAGGTAGTATAATTTTTATTTTATCTTTTAATTGAGGTGAAACAAGTTTCCTTGTTTCTTCCTATAGGCTACAGTCCTCCAGAATATTTTCTTGATGAATACAGGCATGAAGTCATTGACACACGGGGAAACAGGACTCTTGTATTACTTGTTCTAAACATTACATGGATTTAATTTCCTTTATTGCAAGATTATTCCAAATGTATTCCTCAGTTCCTGAATAGCAGGTGTTCCATAATATAAGTCTCTGTTTGGACCTGATTTTACTTTAGCTTCCACCTGCTGCCCCATTATATTTGGTACCATGTTACATCTAGTTTGATGTACAACAAAAGATCACATAGAACTCTGCCTCAGTCAAGAATCTGAAAGGCAAAAAATCTGTTTGTGTCATAAAAAATTACATTCCAAAGTGCTCCTTTAAAACACTAGTTTTGAAGCAAAGTTGAAAAACATATGGATACAACTCCTGTGTTAATTTTTTGCCTACTTTTAAGTGTGAATGATTTCTGATGCTTAATCCAGCTTTCTCACTCTAATTTGAAATGCTTTCTGCTCACTTTTCCAGTGACATTTTGTGAATTCATAGGATTACCTTTCTTCTGTCTACATTTCTGTAACTATCAGAATAATGGTAGAGAATCTCTCTTCTCAAAAATATCATTCTTTGACATAGTTGGTTGTATCAAAAATTAAAAAACGAAAGGGTCAGATCTTTATCATAATGATGTGTGGTTGCTAGATAAAACAAGTCTCATGGCAAATGTGATTTTAATATTTTGGGGTTTTTTTATTGGGGTTTTATTTCAGGGTTGGGGTTTTGTTTTTCCCCACACCAGGGGAAGCAGATGAAGCACATGGTTATTGCACCATATTAGATTCAGGCAAATTTTTTTGTGTTTTCCCCACACTGCAACTCCAAATAAGTAAAGTACAGTGATGTCAACTTCCCAGAGTCCCGAGTCTGGTGAAGTTACATAACAAATGACAGATAATAACAGGCTTGCCCTACTGCTAATCACATGTTTTGTTTTTGTATTGAATAAACAGCTCGATTCTCAAATTCTTAAATAAAGATGATAGAATATCTTCAGTGAAGAGCCCCAGACTGTGTAATAGATTTATCAAGATCTTTAAATTCAGCCTTACTTAGGTTCAGAACTAGGACAGATCAATCTTTTCATCTTCAATTTATATTCAATTTAAAATGAAAGGGGGGGGGGAGAGAAAAAAGCAAATATACAAGAAAAGATGGAAGAGAAAGAAAAGAAGTCTCTTCAGACCCAGTACTACTTTCCATTGTTCTGACAGTTGTAATAATACAAACACTTGAGAATGATACTGCTCCTACAGACCTTTATTCCTCACACTTGTCCACACCAGAGTAATCTCTGATGGATACCACCATGATGGTACCCATCAGAATCTTTGTTATGGGCTAGGACTTCACGAGGATGAATGTAGCTTGGAAACTTACAAATAATTTAAAGATTGCAATGAGGATTATATTTTTACTGAGACTACCTTAAAATTCTGTAATGAACTGGTGAAAATAAGTTTTATGCTACTTAATAGGAAACTCCTTTTCCAGTAGCTGGTCTCTCGCTTTCTCCTTCTTTTCACATGCCCAGTCATTTTTCTGTTTACAAGTATATCAGTTCTCCTGCATACTGCATTTAGGAGCCCCAGGTTTAGAAACAAAGTACAGAGAGTATTCTTGTTTTGGGAAAATGCAAGGTGTCCTTCTGAAAACTTCACTATATCTCTCAAAGCCCTTTCTTTCTTCCTAGGTCAGAAATCAGATTTATATTTTCAGATTGTAATATATCTTCCAGGGTCTGCAACTTCCTCATGGTCCAGAGATGCCAGGATTCTGTCATAGATATACATTCCCAACACAGGTAACTTAGATTTGTTGTTTCAGACTTTCTCTCCTGTTTCTGTGATCTGTGAGATTTCCACTTCCACACCCCACCCCCCCTTTCTCCTCTTTGTTCATACACTGACACTTAGAGTCCTGAGGACATTAAAGAGAACATCTGCACTGTTCTGATCAATAGCCAGAGGGAGCAAGCCCTTGGCAACACTCAGGGATACTTGTTTCTCTTCTCATACTGCCCCAAAATGCTGACACATTCTCCTGGTCCAGCTCAAGAGGTATGAGGATCTGTGGTGAAATATTTTCCATTGTGGTGCTGTGCATGCATACATGCTTTTTTATTTATAACCTCTTGAATACTGTGAAAGTACACTTTACATTCACCACAGACTCCAAAACCATTGAATGAGGTAATCTTTCAATGTTGCTATTTATTAGACTAGTTTCCAAAAAAGCTAAAGCTTATTCAGCTCAGTCACCGAGTCTGTGTATGTATATGAGAAAGAGAAAGTGTTTCTCTAAAAACTTCTGAAAACCTTGTCTGATTTCAGCCAGATGTGACAGAAGAGGTGAAATATAAAGACAATTTCAAGTATATAAGCTCTTTGTGAAAAATAGGCAGTTGATGTTGGAAAGACCTTATGACTCTCACTAGTTGTCACAAAATTATTTATACAGAGGAAGACTAAAATTAGACACCAGAGGCCTTGGTGTTCTGATCACAGATATAACTTCCAATGAAGCATACAATTAACTGGGAGATATAAATCCATAATAAACTGGACTTGATTAGATCAATGCTTACAGAACTAGTAGTTTGCACTACAAAAGCAGTCAAAACGTCAGCAATGGGTCAGATTCCCATTTTCCTAATCAGTGTACAAATACACAGCAGAAAGTCCATTCCCAAGGACGTTTTCTACATACACTTCTCATTAAGACTGACCCTTTAAACCACTTAGCTTTTTTCACCCACAGCAAAGGCAGCTGTTTCAGTGAATCTGCACAAAATTGTCAAGTTTAACAAGTTTCTTACTAAATCACAAACAGCTCTAATCTTATAAAACTTTGAGATAGTTGAGATCATATGTTAAACTTTGTCTTCTTTCAGGCTGTGCACAAAACTTTAACAGGTTTTATGGTTCTGAACTTTAAAGCCAAGGGGATGATTATGCCATCTGTCCTGACCTCCTTCATAACAGGGACTTTTTTTCAATATATTATCCATTTAGTGAATGGATAACAAGTGCTAGGCCTAAGAACGCCCTCCAGAAGGTTACAGTCCTGTGGTGTGCTAACCTTTACTAAAAGCCAAACACCCACCCAGCTGCTCATTTCCCCTCTTCAGGGGGGACAAAATAAGAATAGAAAATTCATGGGCTGAGATAAAAATGGGGAGATTCCTCACCATTTGTTGTTACAGGAAAGCAGACTTGTCTTGGGGAAAATTAATTTCAAATATTGCTTCCAACTTTTCTATAGCAGTCCTGTTCTATTTCAACCCTTTCCCATACCACTGAGAAGTAAAAAAAAAAAAAAAAAAAAAAAAGTAAAGTTCTCATTACTATTCTAGTCCCTAATGCTCACAATTGCTCCTTGACACCTTATGTTCAGCTGCATATCTACAGTGGAAATATTTGTCAGGTTACTTTCAGAATACATTCTTCAGTTGGATAAGACACTTTCCCAAAAAGGAAAGATTAAAGACATTTCAGACTGCAAATACATTTTGTCCTTTCTTTTGCATATGGACCACCCCTTTGAAGAGAAGGCAAAATGTTATATTGACAAAAGTTTTCTTTTTGTCTTACTTATTTTTTGACTGTTACTATACTATAAGGTACTGAGGCTTGTCCAGGACTAGCAGACTAATCTGTTTTAAAGGAAACCTGTTTATTCTGGAAAAACATTCAGTCCTAACTGAACAGCATTTAGTGTCAGTTGTGGAATCACAACAAAATGGTAAAATCTGGAGACCTTTCATAGAAAGAGCCCTCAGTTTAGGAAGTATTAACAAGGTTGTTCCTCCTCATTCCCCATCTACAGCACCTGACTCAGCTTTAAGAAGGCCATTAAGCTGGATAGGGTTTCTTGCACTCCTCCTAGAAGAGTAGTATCAGGATGTTAAGCACCACCAGCTCTTACTGTCACAGGTGTGCTTGATTCATGTTTTCAATTATTCAGTGCCCCTTACTCACACACCCTCAAAGTCTGGGGAGAAAAGAAAAGGACAATAAAAGAATTTTTTATAAGATTCTGTCAGGCCAGCTGCATTTACTGATCCCTACCCTAATACAGTGCTCATTGCTGCCTTTGTGTGACTCATACATAGCATCACATTTACCCTTGCAACATTTATATGATAAAGGAAAATGTTGCTTCTCTTTTTATACAAATGGAGAACTGTTAGAGAGAGAAAGTAAGAGACTTGAACCCCTGTCTCCAGAGTTCTTGTTATGTTCTTGGATGCAATCATCCATCACATTTTCACCTGCTGGCAAGTAGAAAATAACAACTCCCTCTACTCTGCTTCACAACCAGAATTATTCATCCTTCACAAAAAAACACAGCAGGCTCAACCACAGAACCCCCTACTGATGTAGAGAGCAGGTTGCTGGTTTGCTTTTCTTACCAGTTTCTCTGCACTCAAAAACAGAAACAGCATTAAAGCCCGTATTTCTAAAGCAGGTGAGAACAGAATAAGAGTAACAAAACCAGAAGTGTTAATCACTGTCTACATACTTAGGGTAACTAGCAGTTAATATGCATAATATTTTTCCATATATCCAAGCTTAAATTTTATTATAATTTTATCCATATTTTAAGATAAATAAATATAAATATAAATCATAATTATATTCATCTTTGTGGTGCTATGTAAGGACAAAATTCTTCATGTTTTATTCCAAGGAAAGGTTGATAGCTGATCAGGTGGACAAAATACTCTACTGTGTCTCCTGTCTGCTGGATGCCATTATCACAATGGCACTGCATAATGGCATAAACAGATTAATGTGTTTTTGTTGTTGTTGTTGTCTTATATATGGTAAGTTTTCTGACCAACTGTGGAACAAAACTGAACATGCTTCTCTTTGTACCACATGTTTCAGAGGCACTGTTCTTAATTCTTAAATCCCCATGGAAAGGTATACAAACTTAACATTATCGGAGACTGTAACCATATACCACACACACTGGGTGATAAATGATACACAAACATTACAAGTAATGTCAAAGCAGTTTGGTCACCCTGAGCTGTTTTATGAATGCCTCCCATGCAGTTATTCAGCAATATTCAGGCTTTCTGATAAGAGGCTGGCATTAAATGATTTAATAAACATAATTATTGATATGAATTTTAAAAATATCACTGCAATCAAAAAGAAGGTGCACAGTCTGTACATTTGGTATTCATGTAGCCTTGGAAAGTGTTGATTAAACAACATGAATTTATAAAGGAAAGAGGTTAAACTTCAAGTTACCCCATAGAGATATCACTTGGATCCAAGTATTGAGCAGTTCTATGACAATAATTAACATTTTTAATAAACATAGTTTCAGCACATGTTTGCAGAGGAATAACAAACAAGTGGTTAAGCCACTAGATTAGGTCATGAATGCTTCAGCTCCCAACCATAGTCTTCTCAAATAACCTCAGGCAAATCACTTATGGCTAGATGTACAAATCATTGTAGTTTCCCATGTGATCTGGGTAGCCATCCAGCTGCAAGAAAGTCAGAGCATTAAAACTCTGGTCCTTCAAGTAAGCACCTCTCAAAGGTAGGACAGAACATGCTCCAAGGAAAAGGAAGATACGCAGAGAAAATTCTGTCCTTCCCTTCCTTCTTTCCTGGTGCTTTTACCTGCTCACTCCCATCTGTAAATGTTCATTCTGGCAACAATATGAAGAATTTAACAACTACTGAGTTAAGAGGATGCAACACAAGCAAATCTGAAAGTATATGATTTGTGGGGAAAGGGAGGATGACACAGAAAGAAATAAGGGTTCAAGCAAGAATTCAAAGTATTCCAGAAAAAAAGTACAAGTCTTAAAAGATTGAGAAAAGTTTCATGGAACTATCTCAAAGACCTAACTGAGAATTGAATTCAAGATTGCCTACCAGTCTAAACTCTCTTTATAATCAAGCAGAGATCTGAGGTATGATATGATATACTATAAATATGTGTATAGTGTCCTTCAGGATCGTCTAGGATACCCATTTAGACTTCAGATGCTCTTGAAGATGACAGGTCTCCTGTCTAACCTACAACATTTGTCATGTGCTCAAGCAGTTGCTTCATATGCCAATATAGTGACTGGAGCCCAGGGACCAGTTTGACTGACATGTCACTAAGGGTCACAGGCAGTTACCAGTGCAGAGCTGTTACCAGTAAGTCAAGATAGGGACCCAAGGTGAAAAGAGGGCCTTATGTTACATCACTAACTAAGCAACACGCAGCTGCTCACTCACTTTCCCCCCACCCAGTGGGATGGGGGAGAGAATCGGGGGCAAAAAAAGGTCAGACTTGTGGGTTGAGATGAGAAGAGTTTAATAGGACAGAAAGGAAGAAAATAATAATGATAATAATAATAATAATAAAATGACAATAATAATACAATAAATCAAATAATATACAAAAGAACCGATGCACAATGCAATTGCTCATTACTCACCAAATGATGCCCAGTTAGTTCCCAAGCAGAAATTCCCCCCCAGGCCATCTTCCCCCAGTTTATGTACTGGGCATGACATCACATGATACGGAATACCCTGTTGGCCAGTTTGTGTCAGCTGCCCTGGCTGCGTCCCCTCCCAGCTTCTTGTGCCCCTCCAGCATTCTTGCTGGCTGGGAATCAGAAGCTGAAAAGTCCTTGACTTAGTCTAAACACTACTTAGCAACAACTGAAAACATCAGTGTGTTATCAACATTCTTCTCATACTAAATCCAAAACACAACACTATACCAGGTACTAGAAAGAAAATTAACTTTATCTCAGCTGAAACCAGGACAACACCATACAGGAGAATGGTGACAGTATGATGGAATACTGCGTAGCATAAATTTACTGAGATTTGTCAGAAAAGAAACAAACTACCAACCCGAAAGCAAGGGAAATAGTTACCCTTTTCAAAATAGACAAAAATACATGATCCAAAGCAATGACAGAAAAGATGTTACTAGAGAAACTTTCAGGCAGAAGTAAACGAGCTGAACCATAACCTTTCACTGTTCTTAACTACACTAAAGAGTAAGTGAATTGTATGAAGATTTTGGAAAAAAATGTGGTTTCTAATACTACTTTGGAAATAGTACTCATAATACACTGTGAGTATTGTCAAGCCATCAGAGGGAAAAACAAACGTTGAATTTGAGAATATTTCTCAAGTGTCAGAGAACTCTCAGATGAGTAAAGGCAGAGATGATGGAGACTATAATCAATTTAAAGAGCTAGGTAGATGTATCCATTGCTGTGGGGATCACAGGACAAATAGAAGATTCACGTTGCATATGCTTACTAGTCACCATGGAAGAGAGATAAAAGAACATACCACCCTACCTAAAGAGAGAGAAATTTTACCAAACTTACAGAACAAAAATAAGGAAGTAAAAAATCTTACAGTTTACAATCTGAAATAATTAACATCCTGATAGAAGTTTGAGATGGGATTCATCTTACTTAATTTTGATGTCTGCATCTGAACTACTAGCCACCTGGACTCCTTTATGCTCAGTGGAGTACGGCAAAGTAATTCATCTCGTATTAAGGTAGACATTTAAAGCAAGTTAAATGAGTCATTCTCAGAAAGTACCCTTTCTTTGACCATAAAAGAACCTACACAAATGCCTTTGGGATTACAGCAATACCTCTACCTTGCAATTGAGATACATGTGTCTGAAATTTAACATCACAAGGAGTATTCTAATACAGACCATATATATAAGAATGAGTTAGTGTTAACAGACTGACTGACAAGACATACAGAATCTTTCCATCCCTTACATAGGCAATTTCCTCTAAGCTTTGTTGATCAATCTGTTTTTACATTAAAGTTTCATCAAAGTTGTAAAATCCAGCTCAGAATTCACAATTTAAGAACATAAATACATGCTGTTTTACAGGAAAATATATCAGATACGTAATAATATACAAAAATTACTAAAATTGCACAGTTGATATTTTTATTTGAGGAAAAGCTGCAGAAAAAAAGTCACATCTATCTTGAAGCTAAATAAATACAAATAATACATCTGGCAAAACTTGTTACACTTTAAAATTGAAAGACTAACCTTTTTTTTTTTCTGCCAGCTAATCCCATAAGGTTTTCCCCACAAAACCACAATATGAAACAAAATACCTGTATTAATATTTCACTGGTGTTGCTCTGCTAATACTGTTGTTTTTCATTAGTCTCAGCCTACAGCATCAAAGCCTCTTAAGTAAATGGATTCCAAGCTATCTAAATACTTTTCATGAAAATAGCCCTATTAATCAAGATTTATTTTAATGAAACAAGGGCGGACAACACAACCCAAGAGCACTGGTGATTTGCCATTACATAATCTGCTACATCCGACAATCTGTTGTGAGCAAGCTGTGGCTGAAGGGACAAGCCCAAGGAGCATAATACGAATGAACCCAGACGTTGTCCTGACTCAATCAGTCCAGCCGAATGGGCTGTGAAGACCTGCCTAGGAAGTAGCCCCATTAACTGATGTCAGTCATGTAACATTACTACAAGGCATTATAGCATCTAAGGTAGGAAACTTACTCAAGCAGGCACAGTGTTGTGTAAGGCCTTTTCACATGTGGGTATACTGTTGGTGAGGGTTGTACTAACGTACGTACAGCTTGCAAAAACTGAGTGCTGCCACTCAACCAAGTCAATATGGGAGTTAAGCAATATGTGAGTATCACCTGGTCAGCTTCATGGAATTTACTATGGATTTCCCCTTATATAACCCATGCAAAAGCAACATGTACATATTCAAAAGGCTGTATCTGAGGTGTCCACAGTTTCATGGTATTTTGGAGGTAGCAAATCTGCTCATAAGAACATAAGAACCTCTGTAATGAGTTATACTGAAACTCAATCTAACAATTCAGTATGGTTTTCTGCCTTTGACAGTGGCTTATGGAGAATATGTCATGTGTCCCGTGCCCTACAGCACCAAATTCCATGTCCTGGTTTCAGCTGGGATAAAGTTAAGTGTCTTCCTAGTAGCTGGTACAGTGCTGTGTTTTGAGTTCAGTATG
>JANZLQ010000013.1:19078176-19093621 GCA_026212715.1 Elanus axillaris
ACAGGTGTGTATTTAACCTGCATAGTTAGGCTAGCCAGGTGCACACGCTAGGTGGAGTGATCCCCCGTGTGCCCAGCGCTGCAATAAAGGAATGCCTGCTGCTTAACTTCTCATTGCTGTTAAGGAGTTTTATTCCAGATTTCGGTAACACTAGCATTAATAAAAAATGAAAAAAAAAAAAAAAGACTAAGTCATGTTTTTAACAATAAATTAAATTAACTGTTTTTTTTTTCTTCTCAGAAGACCATATATCCTTATTTCACTGCCTGTTCATGGTTTTGATAATTTGACAGGGAAGAGCATTTGCCTATTTTAGTAGCTGCCTAGAAAAAAAAAAGCTGTTTTGAAGCACTTGGCCTGTAAAGCTGGTGAAGATATAGGAACTGTATCAGCTGCCCCCAGACCCAAGAAATTACTCATTAAAACTTGGAATCATGTCAGTGTTTCCATATCAAAGATAACATGACTAGAGTAATAAAGTGAATTGAGCAAGAGTAGCTTAAGGTAAATAATTATGCCTCATTTCTTGCTTCGTCTTTCATATGCAATATCTGGAATTATTTGGAATGTAAGAGACAGGTCGAAAATAGCCATGAAGGAAAACTCCTGAATGTCAGCAGAATACACATGAAGCCAGATCCACACATCAAGAATCTGAAAGGAGAATAAGATCTTGAACACCATTAATTCCAAGTCTCGATTTCTGTAAAAGGATGAGAGATTAGTGTGTAAAACCACAATGTTCTCCTACATTGAAGGTGTCTCAGACACCTGCTGTTTCTAACATTTTCAGATTTCTGACAAATGTGTGTAAGAAAATTACTAAACTCCTTATTTTTACTAAGTGTTTTTAACAAATCTAATGCCCAACTATTTTTAAAATGTAGCTCTTAGAGTGATGTTTGATGTCCCATGGGAAATTAGAAAATGGTGGAGAAGTTATTGGAGGATGATATCCAACAAAATTACAGTCATGACAAGCTTGAATTACACTATGTGATGTAATCTATTCAGAAGCCAAAAATCAATGCAGTCAGCCAGAAGTATACCAAATGTGACATTCATTTTTTCTGCTTTATCAAGCTTAATTGATGTCTTAGGAACTAAATAAGAGTAATAGGCAGCCTTATGGTAGAAACCTCAAGAGATATTTCAAGTGGCTGTTCATAAAGCCTGCAAATAATTAATAGATTTCACTGTCATTTGGTGTGGTGGTAGAATAACTATGTTGCTTTTAAATACCACATGCCCTGGCATTAATTTCGCCCCCATCCCTCCAGACTTCCTACTGAGAGAGGTAACAGGCACAAATCCATCTAGCTGGCATATCCTGAATTGGAGAATGTCTTGATTTGTCAGTTTTGTTTTGGACAGAAAGTTAACATACCATGGCTAACAAGCTAACACTAGTGACATTTCTTGGCATTTCCAAATACAGTTTGTCATGATGCATATGCATACATAAAATATATGAACATATTCCAGAATCCAGCAGAGTACTTGCATGCACTTAATAACACAGGGAATGCTTCAGACTAATGCTCCATGTCCCTGCCTCATTGATCATATCTAAAATGATTCAATAGGGTTTAAGCTACAGTGGTACAATGAACACCAAGTTGATCACCATACGATGCCAATGAATTTGAAATTTACCAAAAAAAAAAATCTGATCAATGCAGAATGACATTGAGAGTAGCTCTGCTGATGTCCTGAGAAGTGTACAGAGAAGTAGCCACCTTCTTTTGTACTAAGCAAGAACAAAATAAGAACAAAATACCTTAAAAAAACCAGACACAACAACTAGGAAGCAAGATCTGGCTGAACTTTTCAGTAATCAAAATTGTGACTAACATATATTGGAAACTGTATGATCTGTAGATTATATTTTACTAGAAAATTCCAATGTCAGAATATTCTGATTTTGATAATTAACCATTTTTCTTGCTTCATTTATTATGATTTAGTATCAGTACTAGAGAAAGCAGCCGTGATGAACAAATATTATTTCAAGAGTACTGCTGGTTTAGATATTTGGTCTGAGAGTTCCAAAGGATATAAGGAAATGACATGCCTAAATTTCATCTCTCTCTCACAAAACTTTCTGTCACTTCCTGAAACCAATGATCTCCCCTTGGATAAGCATAAGCAGATTTCACACAGGATTTAATAGTAAGGGTGATGACATAAGTAATGATATAATATTTTCTACATATTCAGACATCCTGGTATTTATATTAGAGGGGAAAAACTATTTATCCTTCTTCAGATATTTATATGCTTAGTGACAAAGAAGTCAGACAAGTTCAGTTCTGTTTCTGGCTTTTTAAAGTAGACTCTAATTTCAGCATATTTACTATCAACATAATTTTAGTATATGGAAGACACAAGCTATCTGAAAATGACTCAACTAACAGTGTAGAAAAACTAGTGGGCAACTGAAATGTCTACTCTGATCAAGATTTCTTTACATTTGAGCTGTCTACAACTCTACACACACACTTTAGAAGAGACAATCTGATGTCAAAATAAACAGCAGAAATACCTTGACTTTTCCATATCTTCCCCTGTTCTTTGGACCAAAGGATATGTAAAATATTTGCTAACACAAACAGTTTGGAGGACTCAGAATTGCATTTCTGGAGAAATATCTAATAATAAAAAATAGTTTGTGCAGTTCTGTTCCAGTGCAAATTGTACTGAAATGATCAAGGGTAACAAGAAGCACAGGCCATCTAAAGGCACTGGACCAGAGCGGGCAGGCTTAGTCCAAGGCCAGTTTCAAGCAGTCTGCATAGCATGGAATAGAGACACATATGTTGCCAAGCTGTAGGGTTTTATAAAATATATTTCTGAAATATATGAAAATCGCATAGCTTGGCATGCAAATACGTTCCAATCCAAATATTTTTCATTAAGAAATATTCCTCATTGCCTGCACGTATGGGGTCCCTAGCTGGAAACAGCACACAAAGAATTTTTGTATGCTGAAATCGTAATACTTTAATCATATTACTCAGTCACCAAAGCCATAAAAAAAAGTAACACCCACCTATATTTGTGTTTCTTTACCAGCTTTGGTAAGAAACTGTCCTGTACTTGCATTAATTCATTTAAGCAATTACTTTTATTTGTGAAGAGATGGTTAGCTCAGTCTTTGAGAGCTACATGGGCTTAGATTTAAAATCTAGCAATTGCCAAGAACACCTGCTTATAACTCCTCTCCTGTAGCATAATCTTATCTTCTGTGAAATATGTTACTGCACTTCTCCTTAGGCATGATATAGATAAGAGTTGCCAGCCTTGGAAGAAACCCCACTTTCAAATTCCAGTTAGCCCCAGATAGTTGCTATTTCTGTCATTTCCACTGCATGACAATCAGCTAAAATATCATCCACCATCTCAAACAACTTTACAGCAAGGGAGTTAAAATATTAATTATGCATTACTTTTGCTGTAAAGGAAGAGGGACTGGTGAATCAAACCTCAAACTATCAACATCTAAACACAAGATATGTTAAATGAATTAATATTGCAAAAATGTTACAAAGAAACAAACTAGCAGGAAGGGACAGATCCTTCAAAGAAGCCTTTAATTTTCGGTCCCAAATGGTTTGCATATGAAAAGCACCATGGAAGTTCTTAATTACACTTTTAAGTGTCCCTATACAGTTCAATAGAAATTAGTACAGAAACACCCCCCACCTGCACCAGCACCCCAATTTAGTGAAGATTTCACTATACCAGAACGGAAGCAATGAGCTGCACAGCTCTGCACTGAAGCTATAGAGAAGTACACCATTTTACCTTCGGCTGGCACTGTGCTATCGTGCCTCAATCACCTTCAGCATTTGAACTGAGATTTCAAGTTGCTGCATGACTGTGAATGTACCAGTTGCAGCCTGTACAAGCCACACAGGCTTTCTGTATTGACATGGCATGTTATAAGAGAATTTTAGTTGGGATCAAGATCTGGAACTGCATAACATCTAAGGGATATACTCCCACCTCTGAATCTAAATATCAGCCCATCTCATAAATGTGACCTTTGGAGGTGCCCAAGAGCAGTTTGTATAGCTGAGAAAAGAATTTCAAGGGAGTTTGTACTGAGGGAAGACAAGCCCCACTCAACCTTGTTATGCCTCCTCCTTCTTCTGATGTGCCCTAGTCTCCATGATTCCACGCTTTTATGGGAGTGGCAAGGACACAGCATGCATAAAGAGAAATTATTATTCCAGAGTCCCTGCAAGCAGCAGACAGGCCTTAGCCCACCTTCCCCACTTTTCCATTTCAAAAATATCAGTGATTTGCAAACACACTGTTGTACATATAATGACACATTTCATCTCCTTTCCTGGCTTCTGCAGAAGAAGAAGAAGAAAAAAAAAGCAAGCTACAGAAAAAAAGATTCTCTCATTGTAAATCAGATACAAATCCAAGCTATTTTAAAACATAAAATTCATTTTCTATGCCTTCTTTTTTTTTTTCATCTCTCCAATTAGCAGCTAATCTCATCTATATAGCTGCAGGCTCCAAACTGGTAAATGTCGTGATCCACTAAGAAGTAGTTAGGAACTTTTTTCTTATAATTACAAGATATAATTTCTCTAGAGCTTTCTTAGACCCTTCCATGATTAGCAAAGCTTTTGGAAATGGTAGACATAGCATTTATAATAAGCAGAAAACTTTTATGTTCAATTAAAAGAATTAAACCCACACAAAAAAAGCAATTTAGTCCTTAAAAGCTCCTGGAGTACATTTGAGAGGTATGAAAGCAGGACTTCAGGGCCATCAACTTCTTTACATTGAAAATAGGCAATGATACTGTGGTTATTAGCACCAAACAGCAGTACATACATGCAGGAAAGGAAGATCTTGCCCAGGGGAACAGAAAAAAAGAGACTCAAAAGGTTGGTTAAACCTTTGTATGATGCCCTGTCTTGAAATCAAAGAGAGAAAGAAAATAAAAACTTCTTTTCTTCCCCAGCAAGGAGCTGAGGAGCAACATCAGGCAGAGAGTAAAAGCAGGCCAGGCTGGAGTGTAGCCTGTGCTCCAAGGGTACAAATATACTAGGGAGAGGAAACATTCCTGGGCACAGGAGCTCAGCTCTCTACATTAGTGGCTTATTAGATTGCCCCTAGCATGCTTTGGGCAGTGACAAATAGTAGTCCCCAACAACTCATGAGTACAGTTCAGCAGTTAGCACAGGTCAGGACCAGTTTGCAATAGGAAACTTGCCTGCAGCAGCCCTGGTTTCTAAGGCAGGAATTCTTTCATACCAATGCAAAAAATTCTGTTGCAGCTGTCCTCAGTGTCAGCCAGTGGTCCCAGGAACACTCCATTTACTAGGACAGAGACAGTCCTAGTGCTGAGCACAGCAGCTGTGCAGGCATAACACTGTGCAACACCTACACTGTGTCCCAGCGTACTCTGAAGAGATCTCCAAACCTATGCTGACCTAGAAGTCAATGCAATACATCAAATTAACATGCAGATGCAAAAGATGAAAATAGAGTTCCTCTATTTGGCTACACCTGAGCTAGTTAATAATTCCTCTCAGACCTTCATCTCAGCTCAGAAATTCATCAACACAGCCATATCACTTCAGGACTTGAGCTGGCTCAAGGTGAGAGAAGATAAAACACAGATCTACAACAGATTTGGGTATTGGGAAGTCCAGACCCAGGTGGCTCAGCAGAATCTACAGAAGCACCACAAAATACCATATATTGGACTCATAAATATTGGACTTAAAAATATTGACCTCATAAATGACTGCCAGTTTAAGGCAGCACTTCTAGAAGTAGCTACTTCATCTCATCACTTATGAAAAAACTATGAGGTGGGTTTTCTTCCCTGTTCAAATGGAAAACTGGAGTGGAAAACTAAAAAGGAAAATAATAGCAGTATATGAGGTTCTGCTGGCTCACATAGAAACTGAATCATGGCAACAAGACCCAGACTTCTAATTCCTGTAGGGTTTGGGAGTTGTCAGTCCTTTGCTGCTTGGACTAAAGAGGAAGCAGAGGACAGATTGAGATGTTCCACAGTCCACACCTGGACTTCATGCCACCAGCTGAAGCATGCTACAGTAGGATTTGGCAACTGCCAATAGCTAACTTTGCATTTACTTCCTGTTAACATAGATCTCATTTCATTTGAGGCAAATGACAGTTTTACTACTGAATTATATGAGATCAGGACTCCTCAATATTATCATCAACTGGACAATATAAAACTATTGTGTGGTTGCCTTTGAGTTTTTCTGTCCATGGTTATGTATCTCCTCTATAAAACTAAGTGACATCCCAGAACTGATAAATAAAAATGTTGAACTGTAGGTTTTGGTGTGGTCTGCATAATCCAGAAAATTGACTCTGAAGGGAATAGAAACAACAACAAAAAAACCTGAAAAGACATTTTTACAGTTAGTTTCTCAGAAGAGATGGAATAGAAAGAAGAGGAGAAAACACCTAGATATATGAGCTGAGCTGTCTAGAAAGAGCATGTTAATGCTCTACATTTGTATAAGACATTTGCAATGAAATAAATGTAGATGAATAAAAAAAGAATTTATTACTGGTTTTTGATTCTTTTCTCCATCTTGACACAACAGGGAACTGAACTGTTATAAAATGCTTTACCTTCTTTTCTCTATCTTTTTGGATAACTGTTCTTGGCAAATGTTTCCATAAGTTTCATGCATGATAAAGGCTGAGTGTGTCTGAAATTGATAATGGTTCTACAGTAATGTATATTTGCAAAGACAGGCTGTGAATATATTTTAATGCAAATCCTAACAACAAAATGTCAGTGGTGTCCTGGTGTTATTCCATACAGTCGCTGCATATTCACTACAGAGCCAGAATGCTACTCACTAGGGTTTCAAACTTTAAGCAGAGACAGCAAACAGAAATATGAATACTGTACCATTTCAGATAAACGAAGTTACTTCCCTGGACATTGTAGTTTTAAATTAAATCTGGAACTGAAGTTTTCATTTAGATACTCTCAGGCAAAGAGCAAATAAATTAATAATATCAATAATATTAATAACAATAATAATAAAATCTTCAGCATGCTGTTGCTTACATACTTCAAGTTGAAAATTACATAGGTTTTCTTACCAACTAATATAATTCATTCTTGCTTCTTCCTTTTGGATGTGTCCCCTTTTCTTGCAAAAAAATTGTATGTATGATAGAAAAGTGTATTTCTACAGGTAACTGGGAAAAAGTGACATTCTGCTATTAATAAGAACAGAATAGGCGTTTGTTTCCTAATTTTTAAATCATTCTGGAATATTTCTGTGGGAGGGATCTAGGTTGGAATGCAGCTAAGATTAACAAATATGCTGTAGGGGAAAAATCATCATTTTTAGCTAATATATAACACATCAATCAATCACTGGTCTGTTGCTGGGGGTGATATTATCTCTAGACCTTTCACTTATCCACTGAGTTTTATTTTAACAGTTTTTAGTCTAAAAGAAGGAATTATTACAGAAACTGATGTATTTTTCAACTTCTATTATGTCTCCCTGAATGTCCTAAGCAAGTGAAAGACTCCTGTTTACATGTTTCATGGGGACCTTTTGGAGTGTGGTGTAATATGGCAAAGGGTTAGCAAAACTTTTATCTCAAGATCACCAGTTTAAATGCAGTACATCTGAAGTTACCTGAAATAAATCCTTGCTGTCACTTTTCAGCAAAAAAGGTTTACATTCTTGTACATGTATACATCAATGTCAAATGACATTACAAGTCCATTTTCTGGTCAACTGGAGAATCTGGACATTCTAAACACCACAATGAGGAGCTTTTTGAGTCTCACTCAAACACGAGGAGATGCTACAGTTTGGAAGACTGATGGGGAAAAAAAAAAAGAAAGGAGATATAGGAGGGAAAGAAAACTAACATCCACAGATGTCTGAAACAAATCAGTGTTTTGAACAGTAACTCCTCAAAATGTCTGAACAAGGACTATATTTTGCACAGTCTTCGCTCAGCCAATTGCTGTGTATCTGTCTCCTCAGTACTTGTCCTCTTCCAATGCAGGCATCCCTCCACCAATCTCTACTGAAAAATCTCTACTGAGACAGTCTGCTCAGTGTTCCCAGAACACACAAAATTTACTTAAACTGTTACTTCTAATGGCTCATTTGTTAGAACATCTGTTCCAGGAGACCCATTTTGAGACAACCCCCTGACAAAGGATGAGGAAGGTTAGGATTGGAGCTGGTGCATGATAACAGACTGTGCTAATAAAAGAGCTATGGGACACAACTGCCTTTTGTCCTTTTTGTGGATAACTGTGCCACTGTGAGCAAGAAGTGCAAAAGCCACACAGGCCAAAGGAGAGCAGATGTTAGCAGTTCAGCTGGTCTGATGGGAAAGATGTTGTCTTGAGTGGCTGCTCTTAGAATTATTCTTGGGTTTTTTTGTTCCTTCAGCCAACAAGTAGCAAAGACAAACTCCATCAGCATCTCAGGAAGCAGAACAACACTTGCTGGGCAAATGCTTTTATTAGGTGAATGTACAAAAAACAGAACTGTGGCTTCCAGCTTTGGGGAGTGCAGTCTTTGCAGGAGACAGCATTTCAGAAATGCTCTGCTCTTCTACATTTCTTATTGATTGGTTTGGGCATCCCAGCACTTAGTGTACTGGCAGCTGTCAATCTTACCTTGCTCCAAACTGAAATTAGCTTTGCAAATTCTGCTCTTAAAGACAGGCTCTGAGGTAGGGGGTGTTGTATGCCATATGTTACAGCACTCAAGTCATTTCATTTGAGCAAGATTTAGATTGTACTCTTCTTAATTCACTATTTTTCCCAAATTCACACACACAACTTCAAGAGTTAGGCAGAAAACTCATTTCACAACCTGTTTTTAAAGGATTTTTCATCAGCTGAAGTCTTGTCTGAGAGAAACTACAAATCAGTTAAAAATATATAGCTATACACATGTAAGCGGAAGTTCCTCATCTTGACTAAGTTATTTAAAATAGTAATACATTAAACACAGAACATTAAAAATGAAGCCATCATCATTTGGGACTATCTTTGCATATTTTATAGCTAGATACATATTTCTCTCAGGCAAGACTGTCTAAAATTCATTAAAATACTCATTTCCTCATAGGAACTGTGTTGCTCTTAGGACATCATATAAACAAAGAAAAACACCCACACCAAATTATTCAACACACCATAGAAGAGGAATGTCTTTCCCAGCATGAAATGTTTCTCATCTGAGTTACCATATGCCTCCTACTCCTTATTCCATTTCTCCATCTCCTCTAGCATAAACACTTCCATCTATTAACAAGCTTTCAAATTCTTTACACTTTAAATATTGCATAGCAACACATGTAAACAGAAATCTATGTTACTTTTATTGCACTCTTAGTACAAATTCACAGCAGCTGACAGCAGAATCTCAGTTCACTGTAGAAAATGCATACCTGCTCAGCTGCAAAATTTTATATGCAATCAATCCTGTCAAAAGCTATATAAACCTCCACATTAAGGTAGCAATATTATGCTAGAGCATTTCCTCTGATTTGTCTTTCTAATTTCCTTCAAAGTGTCTCTAATATATCTCTAAGAAAATAAAAAAAAAAACAGGTGTAGGAAGAAACTGTATTAGCTACCTACTATCTTAAAGGCAAAATAGAGCAGCTGGAGAATATTCCTCGGTTACAGGTTTGACTGGCTGGAGCATCGCCAATAAAATGAGTGAAGTCCCATTTAAGTAAATGTGCCTGATTCCTTCCCTGTACCTAAGAAATGGACAGAAAATAGGCAAACTGCTGTTTCAGAAACCTGTTAAGGAGGCATTAAAAACCTGAATCTGTCAGAGTACAGAATCTATGGTCCAAGTGTTTTTCTGTAAGGACTAGTTCTCACAAGAACGTTCGTTTTGCTAATAAGTATTTTTGCACTCCTTTCCTAAAGAATTTAAAAAAAAAAACAACTACCACAAACCCTTACTTCTGATCTGTTATAGTCTAAACACAGTGCAACTGATCCAAAAATTTCCTTTTGTGTCAGTTCAGTATTAAGCCGCATTTCCTCTGCCATTGCCAGCAAAGTCAGTGCAAGGCATTGGATAGAACCCTAGAGAGCTATCTTTCCTTTGCTGATTTCTGAAGACGATGCTATTTGGTTCACTGCAAATGAACCATCAGGCAGAAATCTGTCTACACAGAGAAAAGGAGCCTTAATGTTAACACCTCTCATCAGGAAGTGAAGCCTAATATTGTGCCAATTGTGTAGTTTAAAAAGAAAGCAAAAGACAATTACATTTTGGGAATGCAAAATATTTTAAAAATTTCAAGTGAATAACTGTTGTGCTGTTTTTGAATCAGTGCTTTTGTGTGAAATCTTTTGTTGTGTTTATTTAAACACAATAACCTTACCTGCAAAAATAGAATGAACAAAAATACATTTCTTTTTAAGGTAATTTGTTCTGCAAGCTGGTAGCTCCAGACCATCTGCAGATCTAATTCTAAGATATTTAGAAATCTGTCATCCCACAAGACCTAGTATTATGAAAGTGCAAAGGTTGTGAAATCAAGTTCTTTTCTTTTTTATTATTGTATTGTTAAAAATAAATTTTAGATTACATCTCTGCATTAGTCACTAAAAGCTCTGCATAAAGCTTGGCATTCATATTTAAATATGCTATGTAAAGCACTGCATGTTTCTATTGACCTAGTGGATAATGCTGATGAATAACTAATTAAAAAAACAATTTAAACTTATTCTTCCAGAAAAAAAAGGAAAAATAATTGAACATTTCTGCTAAATGGGTAATTGATAGAAGATTAATATTTATTATAAAACTTCTGGTTTCCTGGTTTATAAATGGGTATAATTAAATTTAAAGTCCAGACTACAAACATGAATTGGATCTGTAAACATGTAATTTTCATTAAACTATCGTTCACATTTCCTTAAAATACTTCCACCATGATTTGAAGACTCATTTCATTTTTAGTTTCCACAAGTGTGCAGTGAACTTCTACGAATTATCACAACAAAGAGCTCACAAAAATACAAATTTAAAATACCTTAAGAAGAAAGATTCACTTTCTCTAAGATCAGAAAGTAGTAGACTTGTAAAACAGTATACCTCCTCTTTCAGATTTAAGCCACTGACTAAGAAATTGAGATCTAAAATGAAAATCAATTATCCCTTATTTTCTAGTTCTGAAGTTATCTTATATTCTTTTCAAGCGCTAGATACTTTTCACTGTCTAAAATATTATACTGAGATACTGTATATTTCAATTACTGTTTTCAGTAGGATTTCTCAGTGTTGAGCCAGATTTATATTGAAGTCCCATTAGTTTGCTCCTACATTAAAAACAGTAGCACAAAGCAGTGGTGCATTGAGAGCAGTTCTTTCCTCTTGTGTCTCCAGTACAAGAAGAAACACTAAAACAAAGCTCAGAGCTGATCCCTTTAAAGTGTCATAAACTAGTTTATTGAAAATCAGGCATAACAAAGAGAAGTTAAGAGGAAAAGGCAGAAAAATTACATATAGGGAAGCCATGTATCATTGCAAATGTCACTGAAGGCATGCACCCTGGTATCGCCTCCGTCACAGCTATCAAGCCCTTTGCCAGCCACAGACAGCAAGGAAGATGCTGGGCAAGAACTGCTGGATAAATCAAGGTAATTTGGGCCCTTTTCACATCTGAGTTATGATGAGTCATCTTTATTGTGATTCTAATTAATTAAAAGTTTTCAGTAGTTGCTGAGTTCTAGCACTCCCTAAATCGTGTTTGGGAGCAGCTTGGCATAACTTTTCATAGGATTTCCCTGTGTGAAGTATGTGTGCAAATGGTGTATACGTACCATACCTACAGGGCACATGCTTCCCAGAGGATGATCTGCACCTGTACAGTGGACTTTGCATGTTCCAGATGAATTGCCTCAGCAGATGTCTACTGTATAATTAATTGGCCTGGATTATCTTTTGCGTGGGATTTTCAGGATATGTGGAGCATATCAGTTTTGAGTAGTCTTTTTGTTGTCCAGGCAAAATTTTGTGCATCAAATTTTATTGGTATGATATGAACTTGATACAATATGACACATGATATAACAGTGCAATCCTACACATAAGATTTCCATTCTCATCTTCTAAGATGTATAGTAACAGAAAGGAAGCCATAATTGACAATGTGTTGTTTTAAATATCTGTATTTATTTATTTATTTATTTACTAAGTATTTTGTGTGCTTAAAACTGTCTACACATTTATCCCTTTTAAATTTTGAAAACTAATGGAATTAAGTATGCCACACTGATTTAAATAAATGCTATGCTTCTGCTCCTGTATTGCTCTCACTCTAGCGTAACTGAAGGTTAAAAATTAATGAAATCACCCTTAATGGAAAACCAGTATGAAATCAGAATAAATGCCCCTGTTTATAAACATAAAAATAAACAGTGCTCTTAATTCTCTGCCACAAGTTTTTTCCCATGGTAAAGAAAGAATAATCTTGTTCTTAAATATGATTTTAAGCAGAATTAAAAAACATCCATGTTAAATTAATCTTCTGAATTTGATTTAATTGGTTATTTAAATGAAAACACAGACTTTAAATTATCTTTCTCAAGTGAGTGCTATATTATAGAACTTATCAGCTAATTAAAGAGAAACCTTCCCCTTAAAATAGCATAAGGCTAGCAAACCTTATCTTAAAACACAAATGAATATAGTACTTTGTTTTTAAGCTACCAAAAATGTTAGCCATTCTTTAAGTCTTAACTTGTCATTCAATTACACATTAATGAACTCTGTGTGGAATTACAGTTTACCATTTAATGTTTACAATTTCTTTTCTTACAATTTTAAAGATCAGATGTTATTGAAATTACTGTTATAAAAGTAGCAAGTGGACATTAGTGGTAATGTATGGTCATCTTGCTGTAAAACATTATGTAAATAAGTATATCCCTTTTTTAAACTTTAAAATCAAGCAATATTTCAACTGAGTTGTAATCACGCAATTCGGTTAATTATGTCCTTTATAGTGTTAATGTTAGTCTGTACAATTTCACTCTAACTCTACAGGATCAAACTTTACTCTGTAGTTCAACTGAGTTTATTTTTTAATTCTTCCATGTATGAAACAGCTACCACTTAAAGCAATGAAATATGAGTGTTTGCAGGGGCTGCAAAGGATGTGTACTGTAGTTCTCTGTCACTAGAAAAAAATACAATATTTTTAGTAATATAAACAAGTCCATCCTAAACCTGTCCATGTAAGTTCATGATCAAAGTCAACTACATTGTGGCAGGGTACACATAATCTCCTCCTTTGCACAGAAGAGAACAAAAGGGATAGTCCCACAGTGAAGCATTTGCTCCAATAAGACACTGCAGTTTATGTCAAAGGCTCTGATTCAGCTGGACTAGAAGTATTATTTAAAATTATTCTGACTGCTTGGTTTAATTCCAAGTCTAGTTCAAGACTAACTGTACTTTGGAATACAATTATACCTGAATACTCTGAAAATAAGTATCTAGTAGTAATTCATGAGACAGAGGAACAATTTTGGACAAAGCCATGAAAGCCTTTCTTTTCTTTCTCCAAAAACCTTAGGCAAAATTTCAGACTTTCACTTGCTCTCAAAACTAGCAATTAGGTGCATTTTGGTTTACATGGTAAGTGGATAATTCCAAACAGAATCATTATTCAGTATACTGTATGATATATACTTATATGACATACATAATTCTAAACTATTATTTAGACTATAAGTTTTTAAACCCTTATATCAGCAAATATATTGATTTTTTTCAAGCCCCATAATAGCTATACATTGACACTGTAAATGCACAATAGATTATTTTAGCAGTTCAATGGAAACAATCTTGTGAATTCAGAACATCTTATAAACTTATCAGATGATTTACAACTTCTTGTTTTCACTATTTTTATGAACAATAGAAGACATGAATGAAGTTTTGAATGTTCTAACTAAAAAGATTTTTAGCACATAAACTGATCTAAGCACTAGTTTTGTTAGAACAGTAGAGAATCATGCTTTCCTGGTTAGTCTTATGCATGATGAAATCTCATGCTCTCTGCCACTGCAACTTACAGTGTTCAAAAATCAATGTTTCTTTTGCAGATGGTGAAGTTGCATCTATAAGGTGAAGATGAAGTTCAAGATGTACACACATGTGTATTTATAAGTGTGCTATTTGCCTGTTCTTGGATTGCAGTCTATTCCCTCTGAAGTAAACAGCTAGTGGTTGGTCAATGGAATTGCTTCTGAGCGTCATGGATTGTATACACTAGTCAGCATCTAGTTTAGACACCTAGTGAACCTACAGACAGCTAGAATATAATTCTTAAATTATAAATATGCCTAAAATGACATGTCCAATGCCATCTCAGGTGCCCTTGAATATCTGAGACATCATCACAGAGCAGGCAGATACAGTACATGACTGATGGGAGACCTATATCCTCCTGAAGAGGCACCTAGAGGCTTTATGGGATACATGAGGGTGTCTCAAAGGTTAGAAGGGGTTGTGTTTAAGTAACAGAAGCATAATTCTACAATACAGCCAAGCCAAAACCAGATGTCTGTTTCAGTCTGAATCCCACTGTAAGTTTTTGGCTATAAGCACCTCAAATCTATGACTAGATTTTAAGAAATTAGTTTGCTACATTGCTGGAATTTAAGACAATATGGCTGTTTTAAAAAAGACAAGATCTCCTTTCTGTGCTTATATGTACATGCCTCAGTGCTAGTTCACATTTGTTTCCGTCATTTTGAATGACTGAGACTTCAACTCTTCTATCTAAAGGCTTAAGCTTGATTAGTGATCCTAGACATGCTAAAGTAAATCTTCTTGGATCCACTACACATAGTCTGTGCAAAAATTATGAGTTACTTTTCCAGTGGCGGAAGAATAAAATCTATCCTGCTCACCATTTATTAAATGACAGGCAGATTCAGTGAGAGGCAAGCCTAGATTAACTAAAACCACTTACAGTAACAGATCTGTTTATGAAAAAAAAAATATATATCTTATTTAGGTACCTATACTCCTCATCGAGAAATCAAGATCACAACTCTGGACCCCGATTTTGTAAGGATGTTTCAGTCTTTGTAGAGGAGGACCTAAAAATAAAAGGAAACAACTGCATGCAATTAACCCTCTAAAATAGGGCTTGTAAACATAGAAAAACATCTCTGGAGAATACCCCTTTGAAAAGATTCTAGTTCAAAGTAGTTTTTCATAAAGTATTTATTGTAACTTAGAATTTTAACTAGAGCTAAGTGAACATATCCAGATAAATAAAGGAAGGATCTGAATCATTGTGTATTCCACAATGAACACTCACCTTGAGGAATGAAAAAAATTAACTGATATTTAAATTTTATTTTCTTTTTTCCTAGACACAAGATCGG
>JANZLQ010000013.1:19096720-19107207 GCA_026212715.1 Elanus axillaris
GCTGGCTGGGCATGAGAAGCTGAAAAGTCCTTGACTTAGTCTAAACACTACTTAGCAACAACTGAAAACATCAGTGTTTTATCAACATTCTTCTCATACTAAATCCAAAACACAACACTATACCAGCTACTAGCAAGAAAATTAACTCTATCCCAGTCAAAACCAGGACAGGCAGGTCCATCTTGGAGCCGGCTGGCACTGGCTTTATTGAACACAGGGGAAGCTTCCAGCAGCTTCTCACAGAAGCCAGCCCTGTAGCCCTCTTATTACCAAAACCTTGCCACAAAAGCCCAATACACTGATATGGCCAGAGATGGGAGTGTTTAGGAGATTTTAATGAAACTGTGACAACTGTAGTCAGTTTGTCTTTAGGATTTTGGTCTAACCTAGGCAGACAGGCTCCTCCAGAGAATACCACTTATCTTTCTTTTAGATATTTATCATAGAATGAGTTGAATTGTCCCTTGGGATTGTTCTGTGTTGATTTCAGAGATAGCCTAAACAACTAATTTAGGTTAAGATATTCACATTCTAGAAGGCTAAAGTAATATTGAATTAATCTCACTCTATTTGACAAGCTTGGCATGAAAATCAACATATTCATCAAGTACTATTACAAATTAAATTTTTATCTAACAAGATCATTGACCTTAGCACTGTTTGGTTTCTTCTGAAGAAAAGGCATTTACAAGCTTTAGAAAATGATACCAGTAGTTATGCCACTACTTCACTCTCCCCATTTCAAATAATATTGCTACGCATGTAGCAATATGAAACCTTCATAAAGAAGGGTTTTCTCTTTATTACAAAACCATATTGCTTGGTGAACTACAAATTTGAAGGGAGGAGTTGAAGTATTGATTTCAATAGAGCCAGCATATTTCCCCAAAATTTCTATAACAGCTAGATATAATGTATGGTAACAGAATGTCCTTCTGTAATTTTGTAATTCTTGTAATTCTGATATGAAACTGTACTACCTGAAAGGACCAAAACCACTACTCTCGAACATGCTTTTGACATTTTCACGCTGACAGGTTTCTCTGTGGTATCAACACTTGTTGCCTTGCCATCAGCAATCAGTCTGATCCATTAACTGTGGCCATGACCTAGTCATTGCCTTCTATAGAATATATATCTTAAGGAAAAAGTCTAAGAGTTTTCTGAAAACTTTTAATAGCTTGCACTACACAGAAAACTGTTAGAAAATGTTGCCACCTACTTTCCATCTACTCTTAAAACACTGGCTTTCTAAATTAGTTTTATTCTTTGTGTAACTGCAGACGCTTTCTCCCAAGCACATTTCACATCACATGTAATTTGACTTGGTTTATTATATAAATAAGGCATACAGCCTACTGCAGACTACATCATATGCCTCTTCACTTTTCTATACACAGTATACAGTACTTTTAATGATATCCTTAGAGAGCTAGTCAAAGAGCTTGGGGGTGGAAATGTGCTAGTGACTGTAGGTTCAGCTGAAACTCAGAAGGAGCTCAGGGTAGGATTTGTGGAATTTTGTTTGTTAGTTCTCCCTTAAAAGCTCTCCCCTCAGAGTAATAGGATGAACATTGAATTCTGCCTCATGTTTGACAGACATGTAAAAAGAAGTCTCCCTTGGGCTGGAAAATATAATGAAAAAGAGCCAAAAGAAATGGTAATACAACAAACATCACTGTAATCACTGAATCATCCTGACCATATCTATAAAGCAGAATGAAAATAGAATAACTATTATTAAAATTTAATTTATATTTAACACTTTCTTCTGTTTGATGAAGATTGTCAGTTCCATGTAGGCAGTGTTATTGAAGTTCCACAGTTTTTATATGTATACATTTCTTCTTTCTTCTCTATTGGATCATGGCCACAGAGAATGAATTAAAAAATAAATACTTACAAAATAGTTGTATGTCTGCAGAGTGTATATATGCAAGGGAATCCTTAGTAAATTAAGAACATCGTGCTGTCTCAGAACATTTGACTACCCTATACAGTATCAAATGAGATCTATAACAACAATTTATATGGTTTGGCAACAGTCATTATTTATGGCTCTGGAGAAGAAGCAATATACCTGAACCTAAACACAAATACAAATCTAAAAAGATGGCCTGCATTTGAAGAGTTCAGGGGAATACTTGTGCCTTAATACAGAGTTAGATATCCAGCCTCAGTATTGAAAAATGTGAATTTAACAAATTATGCGCTTTGGTTTATCACAAATGATAATCAAGTATTAACTTGTAGTTTATATATGATCAGATATTTGATTAGCACAGATACACAATAGATTTGATATACAAACTACTCTGAATACATTGAGTCAATAATGGTAGAATGAGCAACCATGACTAACATCCTTCAAGATGATTATATCTACCAAAGTCATTTTACAAAGCAGAAATAAAGACATTTCAGTAGGGCTCTTCCTCATTGTGATTGTCTTCTGCTTTGAAAGTAAACACATTATGACTGTGTAGCATCTGGAGTCCATTATATTTTAACTATGTTTTATAAAAGTGATGCTTCCCCTTAACAAATGTCCTTGAGAGATCACTATCTCTTATTTATTCTGCATTGATCATTTCAGGTTTTGCTTTTTGTTTTTTCAGACCCAACTAAATAATAGTACAGAAAGAGGGTAAATTGCTGATGAAAAGTCTCAGAATCTCAATTTAACATCATGATTATATTATCTATTATTTACTGAAAGAAAATCTTCAGAAACATACTAAACAGCAAAGTCATTTGGAAGCTGCTAGAAATAAGGCTCAAAAGTCTCCAGGCAAACATTCAGTCATAGTGAAGACGGAAAGTACACCATAGAATTTCCAGTTAACCATTGCAAAAGACTGCCAAAGGAAGTGGTGGGCTGTCATTTCTGTAGGTTTTTATATTTTTTCTGGAAGCCTTGGAATAAAAACATCATTCAGTCTAAGTGTTCTAATGGTCTTTATTGGCCCCATATTTATAAAATTATGATTTCATAATGACTTAGTTAATCATAAAGAGAAACAATCTTTTTTAACCCCACTATGGAATAAAAGCATAAGGAGGTGGGTGGGGGGACAAGTTAAAACAGTATTTTAAAAGCAAGTACTCCTGAAAGGACCTACGTTTACCAATGTAGGTTGAGTATCACCACTAGCTACAGTAAATAGAATAGTTGTCAGTTGATTAAAACTGAGATTGACAACACAGTCTCCTGCCTTCTTTAACCATAGCATAGCTCAGTTTCCCATACTCCTGTGATCTACTTTGTGTTTTAGCAGCATGAGGCTTCGAAAGCCTTCTTGAACCTAGTACTGAGATTTGGTTATTTCCATCTGAGAATGTAATCTGAAAGGTCTACAGTGTTGTCTGACTTTGGTGGAACTTGCTGAGTTTTTCCCAGTCTGACTGGAAGTCTCCTGGATACACACTGGTCTAGAAAGACAAGCTCCTCTACCCGGTCTAAAACTCCATTCCAACTTGGGTGCTTTTCCACCATATGTCTCCACCTATGTGAGGCACAGCTTCTAAAAATCATGAACATGACTTGCCTTCCCTAGTATCCATGGCAGTGCTGAGAGGCTCTGTTCCCTCCTTCTTGTAGTAAATTGATATAGTCACTGGATAAAAAACTGAGAAGAAAAAAAAAAAAAAAGGAAAAAGTGAATTAAGAACTGGAACACAGATTTTTCTCTCCCTGATCAGTCGCTTACATTACCAGATTCCCTTTCTAATGATATCTTCTCCCAGAAGGATGTTCCATAACCAGGCAGGAAATGGGACTTGTGATTTGAAACCATCCCAAGTACTAAAATGAACAAGGGTTCACACTTCTTGGCAGTTAGCTCAATCCCTAGCCTACTCAGCAGCAAAATCATACCGTCTAAAAAACAAATGAACTACTCAAAAGAGGACGTTCCATCACTTTCCTGGTCCTTTTATTCCTTTATACATAGATTTAGGCAGAGTCTCCTCAGCACATTTCTTCTCTGGTCTGAACCTTCAGTTAACACTGATCTCACAGTCACAGAGACCATAGAGGGAGCCCAAGGATTAGGATGTTTGGTGTTAAATGTTTATTATGTTCCCTGTATCACTACAGCTCACTAAAAACAGAGTCACAGTGCATGGGAGAGTGGAATATCAGGACACAAAGGTAATTTTTAAGACAAGAATATTTTTATTTACTTTTTATTTACTTACTTATGTCCTGTACCTGGGGGGAAAAACCCCATGCACCAATACATGTTGGGGGCCACCCAGCTTGAAAGTAGCTTGGCAGACAAGGACCTGGGGATCCTGGTAGACACCAAATTGAACATGAACCAGCAATGTGGCCTTGCAACAAAGAAGGCTAATGGTGTCCTGGGCTGTATTATAAGTGTTGCCAGTACGTCAAATGAGGTGATCCTTCCCCTACACTCACACTGCTGAGGCCACACTTGGAGTAATGCATCCAGTCCTGGACACCCCATTACAAGAGAGACATGGACATACTGGAGATAATTCCATGAAGGGACACAAAGAAGATTAAGGGCCTGGAGCATCTCTCCTGTAATGAAAATCTGAGAGAGCCAGGATTGTTCAGCATGGAGAAGAGGAGGCTCAGGTTGGGATCTCATCAATGTATATAAATGCCTTCAAGGGAGGGTGTGAAGAGGACACAGCCAGGCTATTTTCATCCAGTGGCAGGTACCCAGTGACAGGATCAGAGGCAAATGGGCACAAACTGAAACACAGGAGGTTCCCTCTGAACATCACAAAACACTTCTTTTACTGTGAAGGTAACTGAGCACATGTTGCTCAGAGTGGTTGTGGAGTCTACATAACTAGAATTATTCAAAAGCCATCTGGACAAAGTCCTGGGAAACTGGCCCTAGGTGGCCCTGCCTGAGCAAGGGGTTGGACCTGATGACCTCCAGAGGTCCCTTCAAACCTCAAGCATTCTGTGATTCTGTGATGTATGGAACATCTTTCTTTCTCAATTTCAACAGGCAGAGAAACCACTTCATACCTACCACTACACACATGAACTCTACCTTCATTCTTCCATCCTTGACCTAAGCTTTTTTTCACTAGTTCTTCTTCAACAGAGATCATGTAAGTAATGAACACATAGAGTAAAGAAAGAAAATCCCTGCCCTCTCCATCTTTCCCAGCCTTTTATGTATGAATAAATGCCATATGAAGAAATATTTTTATTTTAATTTTAGACAAGCTAACTTTGAACTTGAGCTGCAATGTAAAATCTATAAGCTACTATGTATTTATATTTCAAAGGCATAAAAAGCCTATTTAAGAACTAGGGTTAAAGGTTCTCAACAGTCAAAATCTATTCAGGTACTTTTTCTAATTATAATCCCTGAGTAGACAGATACTCAAAATGGCAGAGAGAAGTTGCAGCTTTCCCTGTTTCTCCTAAAATATGTAGCACGCACTTAGTACCTTTTGAGAAAATGTCACTTACTTTGCATTCTGAGTTGCAGATGCTCAGGTTGTCTGCATGAGATGACAGATTAGGACCTTTTTATAGCTAATTATATCATGGGAGAGAAAAAAATCTTCCCAGAGACTGAGTTGAATATGTAAATATAGAAAAACATAATTAGTCTTGTATGAAATGGAAAAATTTTAGCTTTAAAGAAAACTCCCAGAAAAGGATTAAGATTTCAGCAAATATCTCACAATTTATCTACACTTTATTTAATGTAAAGGAAAGCACTAGAGGGTCACAGAATTGACAGTATTTCGACTTATATTAGTCTTGAGTCACTTCTTTGAATTCTTGCATAATGCCACATAATGCACAAATAAAATCATGCTGATGAATCAATATTCCTAATACTTATGGCTGTCAGGAAATTTCAGATTTAGCTGACAGTTCCTTTTTAACTATATTTAGAGCTTATTATAAAATTAAAAATATGATTTTTAAAGATATAATGATATAAATACTAAAATGGAATTCTGAAGAGTACATAGCAAAAGTAAAAATTCTTAGACTGTGGTACATTTAACACTGGTTTCAAAAGGAGCCCAAATTTAATAGTAATAGATTGGTATTTATCAGACTGAACAAGTATTTTAGTTACAAGAAAACTGAAATATAATTGGAATCATAGAGTCATAGAATGGTTTGGGTTGGAAGGGAACTTAAAGATCATCTAGTTCCAAGCTCCCTGCCATGGGCAGGGACACCTTCCACTAGACCAGGTTGCTCAAAGCCCCATCCAACCTGGCCTTGAACACTTCCAGGGAGGGGGCATCCACAACCTCTCTGGGCAACACGTTCCAGTGCCTCACTACCCTCACAGTAAAGAATTTCTTCCTCATATCTAATCTGAATCTACTCTATTTCATTGTAAAACCATTACCTCTTGTCTTATCACTAAATCCCCTGTAAAAACTCCCTCTCCAGCCTTCCTGCAGGCCCCCTTTAGGTACCGGAAGGCTGCTCTAAGGTCACTCCAGAGCCTTCTCTTCTCCAGGATGAACAACCCCACCTCTCTCAGCCTGTCTTCATAGCAGAGGTGCTCCAGCTCTCTGGTCATCTCCATGGCCCTCCTCTGGACTCGTTCCAACAGGTCCATGTCCTTCTTTTGCTGGGAGCCCCAGAGCTGAACACAGTACTGCAGGTGGGGTCTCACCAGAGCAGAGCAGAGGGGAAGAATCACCTCCTTTGACCTGCTGGCCGCGCTTCTTTTGATGCAGCCCAGGATAGGGTTGGCTTTCTGGGCTGCAAACACATATTGCCAGGTCAGGCTGAGCTTCTCATTGACCAACACCCCCCAGCCCTTCTCTGCAGAGCTGCTCTCAATCCACTCATCCCCCACCCTGTATTTGTGCTTGGGATTGCCCCAACCCTGGTGCAGGACCTTGCACTTGGCCTTGTTGAATTTCATGAGGTTAACATGGGCCTGCCTCTCAAACCTGTCAAGGTCTCTCTCGATGGCATCCCTTCCCTCCAGCGTGTTGACTGCATCACACAGCTTGGTGTCATCAGCAAACTTGCTGAGGGTGCACTCAATCTCACTGTCCATGTCACTGACAGATGTTAAACTGTCCCAATACTGAACCCTGAGGAACACGCTTATCACTGCTCTCCACTCAGACATTGAGCCTTTGACTGCAACTCTCTGAGTGCGACCATCCAGCCAATTTCTTATTCACCGAGTAGTTCATCTGTCAAATTCATGTCTCGCCAATTTAGAGACAAGGATATTAACAACTTTGTTAATTTATGGATGTAATATGTAAGTCATAAGAATTTCCTAAGTCAAAGCAAGACTCTCTACTGACTGATGAGCCTAATTCTTAAAAGATCACAAGACTTGTTACTGACTGATGAGCCTAATTCTTAAAAGATCACAAGTCCAGAAGCTATTTAGTAACCCAAAACAGTGGTTGTTACTAAGCTATATGAATTTAGCTAGTGAAGATACAAAATTCATTAATATACAAAATTTATAGAGTATGTTAAAATGTGCTTTCGCCAGTTTTGACACCTAATTTAATCAGGGAAATGATGTTAAAAATAAATCTTAGAGTTACAAGAATTATACACACATGTACTTCATTTTCTTTTGTATAGTTTATTCATTAAAACTATTCAAATCTACCATGAACATTTAATTCTGGACAATCAAATACAATATAATAATTTCCCTTTTGAATAAGTATCAAAGATAGAAAATGTAAGCCCAATGGTCTTTTATGCTGAGTACTGTAGTTTAATAGTAAGACAAATTAGTATAAACAGCGACATAATCAAACATTCTACATTGATATTGATGCCTTTTAATACCTTCTCACATGGCTACAAGTGCTAATTCATGCAACTTTTCTGCTTTCAACACCACTACTACTGCATCAACATGTCACCTAAATAACTGTAATTAAGCATTCTCTGTAGCTACTGATTACAGTATGCTGATGAACATTCCCACTGGATTTAGCAGCCTCTTTCATAACAAGGACAATAATCATCTCATATTATAATGTCTGTGCTTCTGAAGACTTCTTAAATAATCTAAAATTTAAATTGTACAGACTGTTGATTATTGCAATCTAAAGTTCAACAGGAGCTTAATCAAAAAGATTCAAGTAACACACCACTGACATCTATTAAGCAATATGATAATATACATTTTGGGAAATAAATACTTAAGCTAGTTGGTCTTCCAACCAAAATAAACTTTTTACAAAGGTCCATTTCCCTCTTTAAAAAGAGCACTGGGACACAGAGTTGTGGGACACAACATACCCTAGCATAACAGCCCTCTAAATGTTCTTCCTTTTCATTCTCATTAGTAATTTTAGACATATATACAGGATTATTTTGTTACCCTAATTTAAAAAAATACATATATATTCTTTCAATGTTTGGATCAAAGGTGTTTCTCTGATCCCTTTATTTGTCCATTTACCACATCTCTTGTTCAGGATGCTCTTAATGCCCATCTTTGTCAATAGAGAAAAGACAAATATCTTTCAGACAGAATATCTATGGAACCATTCCAGAAATTCTCCTGGAGTAAGAAGGCACAATTCCATTTAAATCACTGAAGTTTTGCTAAGTCTGTGAGGGTCTGGGTTGAGATATCTTCTCTTAGTATTCATTTTGACTACATTGTTTCCTGGGGAATAAAGAACAATGAAGAAATAAACATGTAATACCCACATTTGCATGGAATACACAGCTTTCTTGGTTTATATCTTCTATACTGTGAAAGACAATCATCTTCCTCACCACCATTTCTTGATATAACATCAACAAAACCATTGCTTCTTAAAAGCTTTCTCCAAGAAAAGCACTTCTCTGACAGCACAATAAGCCACCTGAGATGTACATATACATATATGTGTGCACATACATGTATTTATACATATGTGTGTTCATTTGTCAGGTGTATTAACAGCTCATGGGCAGATATTTGAAACTACAGGCATGAAAATGAAGTAACCCATATGCTTTTGTCATTTGTAGGATGCAGCTTTAATGTTATTTTCAAAGTGTCTTTATTACAACTTCCCATCCAATTGAAAATGCATTAGCAAAAAGGCAATGCTCTTTCAATAGGGGAACAGACCTCCTAAGTATAAACACAACCTTTAAGTTTTACATTGACAAAAGTGGTTGAAAGGGACAGAGGGAAACAGATTTAGGAAAATGAAGAGATTTTATCCTAGAGCAAGAAATATTAGTGATTCTTTAAATCAAGCTGGTTTCAGCAATTCTGTTCTGGTGTGCAAATACACAGGAGCAATATCTAGAGAAAAGACCCAGAAGCAAATGCCTCACAATATCCTTCCACACCAGCTCTTCCACTTTCTGCATTACTTTTCCTCCTCAATCTTAGGATGCTCTGGCCTTCTCTAACTGTTACCATTCAAAGCTTTTTTAAGAGATTCTGTTGACCTTTAAGTTCCAGGCAGAAGTTAAGTTTACCTACTGTAGCATATCCATATGAATGGTCTGGGAAAAAAACAGGTCATCTTTGCCCTTTAATTCCCCATAATACAAGAGAAAAGAGTAAGGGTGGAAGGAAATCAATCGTAACCTATCCCTTGAAGAGTATCAGCAAACACTGTGTCATAAAACCAATGTGAAGAAATGGAGTATGGATTTTCTGCTGACATTTGTAAAGTGTTTATGTCAAAGTATTTTTCTAACATAGCAAAGGTTACAGTTTAAAAAATTAAAGCACATGTTTCTTTTGAACTGACATGCTGGTCATTTGGGTTAATTTAAATAGCTTGTGTTTTTCTAATAAACTCTTAACCTAACCTATTGTGATTATGGCCACTCTTTGCATTAATCTGCCATAAGTAATTGTTTTTTTATCAAAATGAGCTGAATGACAACAGTGTAATAGTCCCTGACTTTATCTAATACAATTTGGAGGAAATTCTCTATTCCACTTAAAATGTGCCCAGAAGTGAATTTTCATTTGAACAACTTAAGCAATGATTTAGGTTTAGAATCTATAATTTCTGATGGCTCAAGTGCTCTTTCATTTTATTGGAATGCTTGAACAAGACAACTATTTTTCTGTGAGTTATAACTTCTGTCATTAAATTTTCTAACAAAGACAAAACCTGTCTTTGCTTTCCTTTTTTTTTTTTTGTAAATTAGTTTATATAAGTATTTAGTACTTTCGAACTATAGTGTGACAACCTATAGGAAGACAGCATAAATGCAAAGTTGTCATTAGATTGTCATGCATTACCTCAGTAATGATCATCCTAGGAAATTAATTCCACTTTAACTAATAATTGAACATGAAATATAATCTTGCAAGTCAATCTTTATGCTCTGCTCTCAGTGCTTTTTCCCACATATGCAAGTCTTTTAGGAAAATCCTTCATAAATGTAGTGTCATTATAAAGAATTCCGTAAATGTTCTATGTGTGATTGTCCTGGGTTCAGCTGGGATAGAGTTAATTTTCACAGGGACCTGGGAGGGGGCACAGCCGGGGCAGCTGACCTG
>JANZLQ010000013.1:19107307-19132949 GCA_026212715.1 Elanus axillaris
CACTCGTTTTGTGTATTCTCTTATTTGTATCGTTATTGTTCTAACTTCTCTTTTTGTGTTGCCCCAGTAAATTGTCCGTATTTCAACCCCCAAGGTTCCGGGTTTCTTTCTTTTTCCCTTTCTGGTTCTCCTCCCCATCCCACCGGAGGGGGTCAGGGGGGGAGTGAGTGAACGGCTGTGTGGTCCTTTGTTACCGGCTGGGCTGAAACCACGACAGTGATTCATGAAAATATGTTGACTTCCTAGCAGACTGTTCAGTACTAGTGCTAATGAATTTCATTGTATGTAAAAAACAACAACCAACAAACCAAACAAACCCCAAACATTTTGGTTTATGTATTAAATAAGAAAAAATGTTTTAGAAGACACCCATTTTCCAAATAATTGAGATAATTTTGATATCAAAGCCATGGAGTGGATTCTTCTTTTTTAATTCTTAGGATTCCAGTGAGATGACAAAAAATGGGAAATGTAGTGTCAAACTCTAACTGGTCCGTTCATAAGAATGGTTTTGCTCATATTATGTGTTCACTGATATGCCCACAACTTTAAGTGAGCATCTTTAAATTATCTATAGGGCTACATATGAACAAAATGTTTTCTAGTTTTCCATTGTCATTAGTGTTTATAGAGCACTTCCCAAGCTTTCAGTATTTAACTAAACATTTACAGATTTTGCCTAACTGCACATACATGCATGTAACACTTACTGTGAACGGTGTATGAAAGACCTCTCGAGAAAATGAACTGTGTTGAAGAGGATAAATAAAATCTTTCTAGTTCTGAGGTTAGACCCTCTCATAAAGAGAATTGGACCATGTGTTCTCAGGATTCCTTCATAGATGAAGAGCATGGCAGAAGCCTCCTTTATTTTAAGTGTTTTAAGTTACGTGATCAACACTTGTGCAACGTCTCAGCATAATACAACAAATGAAATGCCTTTTCAAAGAACAGTTTCCACATTTTCCTCTGTTGAATATAATAGTGAGAATCAATCATTAGAATAAACATGATATAACTCCAAAAACCAAGAATATGCAAAGAATCAACCTACTGTGTAACAATAATCAATCAACTACTGAACAGTTCATGCTAATATGAACTTGTGGGTGTCCTTGACACAATTCTTGTTTAAGAGAAATAAATTCTTACACATGGTTGTGTCATGTCATGGGGCTCGAGCATAACAAGGCTTTATAAAAAAGGCAAAAACTCTGAGATTACATTCACTTACCTTTAATTGTTGTTAACCACTGTTTTATTTCTAATATTACAATTTTAATCGACCTTTAAAATATAATATAATGTCATTTTCAAATGAATGAATCTGTTTCAATAAGAACCCTATTATGTGTGGTCAACAGAAGTGAAACCAAAAAAAACCTCTGTTAACACTCAGGATGGATATTGTAATGACCTATACTGGAGGATGAAATATTGCTACAAATATAAAGCTAAAGTGTTCTAAAGGGCAAGTAATTAGGACAAGACAGTTAAGTACCAGCTAACACACAGACTCTTTGCTGACTCTTTTTATGTAAGCTGTTCAGTTATAACAGAATTTCCATTTTATTTACTTTATAAAATGTGAATATTCTACTTTGAAACTCAGACTCGTGTTCTTATAAAGTGAATGTGACAGTATATGCATATATAGTTTAACTTGCTTAATCCCTTTAATACAGCATTCTCCAATGACAAGTTCAATATTTTTTTTCCATGTAGCTCTGAAGTAACGTGTTTATGAGATACAGAGACTTTGCAACAAAATGTTTTTCATTGCAGAAATACAGCTTTGTCAAAATTTAAATGCTTTGTACTCACAAACTTGATCAGCAACAGATTTTGCACTTTAGACTTGTTTCTTGAGATCAGGAGACACTTCTGACATTCTTCAAATAAGGGATGAAGGGAATAAACAGCACATGAATATGATGTGTAATTTTTTCATCAGGTAAGATGATCAGGGATATAAACTTCTTTTCTCCCACAGCTCATTAGCCTCCTGATCATGGCCTTTGCCCTTGCAGGAGTAGAATTTTTGGTGACTTAGTTTTTTTCCACTATGCACACAAACCACCAAAATGCTTCAGAAACTCTTCAATTTCATTTCAGTTTGGAACAGGAATTCAGAAGTTTTGCGGGCAGGGACCAAAGTTACCTTCCTGCCTTTTTTCTGTCCTCTGAATTGCCAGAGTTAGTTCCCTATTACTTTTTTTAGTGCATGCTGGTCCTTTCAAACCTTCCACACTGTCTCAGTCTTTGTCATGTTCCCTTCTACAGAATATGAATTAATTAAAAAAAAAAGTGACCACTCGGAATGCCACAGGATCACTTGCAAAACAGAGGCTCACATAACCAGAGAGTTACTGTGACTCTAAACTACTTGCTCTTAATCTTTCTATTGAACTTGGGTTCTGTCTAGATGTGAAACAACTGTGGTAATGCAGGGTGGTCCTGGATCAATGCACGTGGTGGATACCACACACTAATAAACTTGTATGTGATGGCAGTGCTAATGTGCAACACACTCTTAACTCATTTCATCAGCACAGTTCCCAGAAAGAAACTAATAAAGAATAAAGGACATCTGTTTGTGTGAACCTAGAAAAGAAGCAAAGTAAAAATTACCTGTATTCTCTACCATTCGAAGAATTAGCATGAGCATTTCAATTTACATAGTATCAGAAAGGCAAAGAGAGATGGAAATATCATTACAGTACAAAAAATAAGGGGAAATGAATCTGCATAAACCCTTGACTCTTGCCTGCGTCTTGTCTGAGCAAACTGAGCTTCTAACTCTAGCATAATATGGCAAAACCCTGGTCCAGCATCTGAAACCCTTCCACTCGGTTGTGTCTAACAGCTTCAGTTCTCGCAAGACAATTGAATGGCGAAATGGCCCTACGTTGCTGATCTTGAGGGAGTGAGTGGTGAAAAGTGTTTCCTGAGCTGATAAAAAGAGGAATAATTCCAAAGGCAGACCAAAAAGGTCAGAAATATACATTTGGTCACTGGGGTTTGGTTCAGGACAATAACTGAGGAAAAGATATTATTTTGCTGTATTTCTAAGTCATATAAGGGAGTACTCAGATGCATGCTTCTTTTCACAGAGTGTATGTATGACTAAAATAAAGTAGTATTGTGCTAACAATTAAAATACTGAACAGTAATATTCACCTGATGATAGAAGAAGGAACGATCTGACACCCACGCAAGAGTTTGTGCCCATTTTTCATTACAGCTGCTCAAATACAAGATTGAAACCTTTTCTTTCTCAATCTATTAAAAGAGTATCCCAAAAATTTCCAAGAAGAAAATTTACCCTAGAATACAACCAGGGCAAATTAATAATGAAAAATTTGGCTTCAATACTGATTTTTGAGCAACAGTTTACTATTTTTGCTAAAAGCATCACTTAATATTTACATTGGGCTAGATACTATACAAACATACAGAAACAGACAGGCCTTGCTCGGAAGACCTATGCATCTAAACAGAAAAGGCAGATCAATGTCATTACCAATACAGGATTTGTAACTGTTCCTTGATTTACTAGTTTTGATTCTTTTTTTAAAAGGTCCCTTCATTCTTGTCTTTTTTGCTACAAATCAAACTAACTCCTGGTGTTCTGTCTTCCCTCTACCTTTCAATGGATTAGAAAGCAACACTGTGACTTTGTTTCCTCAGTGCCATTAGAAGTGATTAGTTCTAACACATGATGCTGAACAAAGCATACTGTCTATTGACTTGCTATCTTCTCCGTTTTATACATTTAAATAAGTTTTGAGTTAATTACTTTGGAGATCATTTACTTCTGGTTGTGGTGGGAAGATATCACTTCTCATATTCTAGACTTTTGAAATGTAAGAAGTCATATGGGAGTGCTTTTAATGAAGGACTTCCTTTAGAAGTGTTCTTATATGACTGTGATATCTTTCTATTAAAAAAACATGAAATATTTGTTATGTATCTGGTTCACCTACATGAGATAAGGCTGTCCTTTCTACCCTGAAGAATTCTCTTTTCATCTCCTTACTTGATCTGTCACAACTTTTGACATAACCAGAATTTTAATGCACTTTAACCTACATCACAATCACTTGCTCCTATAAAAAACATACAACTGTAACAATGGATTAGCACCATAGACTGCAATATGTAATTTGAAATCAGTAAAAAAATAGGGTTGTAGACCAGGATTTAGGAAGTTCTGACTCTGATTAGATTTGACAGGGAAAGAAAAGGGAATAGAAAGAAAGCAGTACTTGGATTTTGAGGAATGAGCTTATTAATACTTACAGCTCTAGGCTGTGATTATTAAGCATTTAAATATTTTGCTGTGATGCTTAATTAGAAGAGGAAGCTCTATTATAAAATATGCAAAAATGGTTTGAAAAAGGGGAGGAAGTTCATAAAATTAACAGAGAATTTTAAAAATATAATATGGAAATAAAATAGAAGTATTCAAAATTATTTCAAGGACTGTCATGTGAATGCACACATAAACAAACCCACTGACTAATCAGAGCCTAAGTCTTGTGCATAGCAGGTAGGAAGAAATATTGAAGTATGTGGGGGGAAATAGGTGTGAAATCATTTTAATGTGCATCTCTAAAATAATATAGGTTATGTACAAGAATCTGTGCTACAGGTGAACTAGATACCAGAGATGTGTATTTCATCTAGATGTCTCTGGATTTGGTTTATATAGATGAGATTTTCAATAGCAACAAATAACTTTGGGTGTCTGGCATGGAATAGCTTAAGGGCACATAATATTAAAATGAATTCCATGTATGGTTTCTCTATTTAATTACAGAGATTGCTTTTGAAAACTTTGTCCAACATAGACACAGGTCTGTAAACTGTGAGGAAGAAAACATAGCCTTCCTTTTCACCATTGTAGATAATCCCAGTCCATATGCTCAAAATCTATCACAGCTTTTCAAAACAAAGGTGTTCATTACTAGAATGTTAAAGTTTCTTCCACGTACTTAAGAGTATTTACAATGCATGACAAAAAAATAATGGTGGTCTGTCTACTCACAGATGGGCCTGTCATAAAAATGTAGTAGTTAGCCTTTTTACTTAGAAATGTACCAGAACTTAATCACAGGAAAATGTTCTCTCACAAAACAGTCTAAAAGAAAATAGAGCAGTTCCATCCATTCTTATCTCAATGAACAATTTCTAGCACACAAATAGAGTCATTACATCATTACTTGGGACTGTTTGCATATCTAGTAGTTGATCACATAATTTCAAAGATACAGAATCAAAATTACGATTATACATAACCTATTTTTCTCTTCACATGCAAAGAAATTTTAAATGAAAACACACCATTGGTAAGTTTTATCTCAACAGATGTCTAAATATAAGTCATTAATCACCCTAGATTTCTTCTAAAGCCAGTGGTAAGAAATGACACCTTCAGAGACCAATTCATCTTAGATATATATTTTAGAAGGAGTTGAAACACCCTCTCCAGAGGTTTATTTTTCCCGTAATAAATATGATGAGCCTACACTCAGATAATGTTGAGACACTTTAGCAGAGTGGGAAGAAAAGACTTCTTGGAAAACTATGTATGTACCTCCTGAGGAAAGCTCTCTCAGTTAAAAGCCTCAAGAGTAGTAACAATAATTGCAGGGCAGGTGATGCAGTTAATCAGTCTCAGTAAGCTCTGACCTGTTCATTGTCTGCTTCAATGAGAGTTCTCACCAATACACATAAAGGCGGCCTTCAGAGGTTCCAGCTCTGTCAAATAATTCAATTCCAACCACTGTGCTCTCTGAAATAATTTGGCCCTTTGCCTAGGAGGAACTTCCTGCCTCTACAACATGCAGTATATGTTTACTATTTAAGCTGTCAAGTTATTTCCACCTTTGACTTTTTATCCTTTAAGTAGCTGAGAATAGTTGCCCATAGAATAAACTGTATTCCTATCCTTCTTTCCCCTTGCTATTTTTTTTATTCTTTAGAATCATGTTCACATGAAAAAAACGGTTAAGAATGGCTACTGAAGTATTATTCTGTCAGATCCAATTTGTTAATTTGTTAATCATTTACCAATAGACTATGAAGATGTTTCAAAGACAAGCCTTTGAGCGAGATACATGTATAATTGACCTAAATCTTTGGGTAAACACAGCAGCACTTATTTGGAACATTCACTAATGTCAGATAGGTACAAAACAATAGTAGATAATATGTCACTGTATGTTACAGCCCACCCATCAAATATTCAGACATGGGTTGAACAGGCTTACTAGAAGAGCTCGTAAGGCTTTAGCCTTCCTATTAAACATAGTCTCTTTCAGAATTGCTAAACTGTTATACTCAAGGCAAAGCACTATGAATTTTTATGGCTTTCATATACGGCACACCTAGAATATTTGGATCACAAATATTCTTTGAAGCAGCCTGAGCATGTCTACTGCACCATAAAGGAAGCAGCGTTTTCTGTGACCCAAGGCTGGACTGCAAAATACAGTGCAAAATGAATAATTTCTGTATCTTGTGCTATAATCATAAGTGCACTGCTTTCCAATTATGCTGTACCCACCGCATTTGCATCTCATCTATGTTGTACTTAGCATGGCTTCAGCTGTAGATTCAAAGCCCAGTTCTCAACATGTATAAAATGCCCATCTTCATATATTAATCTGTACCGGGTGAAAGACCTAGGTTTTTGTTTTCTGCATGCAAAGTTTCACTACAGTCCCCTGGCAACACAAGAACTGGTCTGCCACTCAGACAAATGATGTTGTCCTCTGCTCCCACTGTGTTACACTTCTTTACTGCACAGGGACTCTGGGATTCAGTAAATATTTTAAGAACATCTCTCCAGGATTGCAGTCACCTCAGCAGCACAAGACAATGCCATTAAATCATGAATCTGAACCCAGCAGCATGTGGTAAGGACAGTGTTATTTTCTGTGTAGCGTTAGCCATTCTAGAAACCAAATATTCCAAGTACCATATAAGCTTTCTACCTTGTAACCTTTCTAACTATATTTGGATCTACATCATCTCGGGGTCCAGAGTTAACTGTGAGCAGCCCAGGCTGTGACATCCATTTTATGAACTCGCTTCTACGTGTAATTGCTTCTGCAAACCAAGTACCATCCAGGCCTGGAATAATGCTTCCAGCTCAGATCCACAAGAGGAAAAAGCAAAGTTTCTATTTGCTCTGTGCCTAAGAAAAGCATCATTGTCCTCCTAGGAATGGTGGTAGGGAATGGATCTGTCTGCACCACAGGAGGGACTCTAAACCACTCTTATAATTGCTGTTCAATGTGCCTTACAGGGTTGGTTGCAGCCAACCATATCCTTATTCAGACACCAGTGCTCCCAGCACCCTTCCATGTCCTTGGTCTCAGTAGTACCTCACAGCTGCAAAAACTAAGACTTTCCTTTTTTATAATAAAGGGATAATATAATTTTTTGATACTTATGTTCTATCACACAGAAAAACCTTTTTGTTTGTTTGAATACTGGTGAAGTTTGCAAACAAATTCAGTATCTCCAAGTCCACTGTGCTTCAAACAAGTGCTGCCTGTAGCCATTAATTTGTTTATTATGACTGCAATGTGCTTTCAGAAAGAACAAGTATCTTCAGGCCCCAATCTGGATATAATAATTACTTTATTTTTATTACTATTTTTAATTCAGTCTGGAGACTTACAGCATAAAGGTTGCCAACAATAATGACTAGATTTGAGCATTTAGAAGTAAATTACTAAGTATAATGAGAAGATGTGGACTTAATTTGCATTTACCATAAAAAAAGAACTGGACATCAGCCAGTGCTCAGATTTATTAACACTCAGAAATGCTGTCACAGCTCATGTGTACATGGGACATAGTCATGCATTTTGTTAATCTAACATAATATGGAGCATAATTTATCAGGACATCAAAGTAATAGCTTTTACTCCATTTCCCCATCTCTGTGAGGATATGCACAATAGACTCTGTAGCTATACATGCACTCTATTAGAGTTAATTGAAACTAGATGATACAATTAACCTGCTTCTTAGTAAAAAGCATTAACACTTAATGTAAAATTCTAATCACAATAAAAGAGAGTAACATTGGAAGGAAATGTGATGTATAAGCACAAATCTATATTTTTAATTTCTTGAAAAATAAAATGGAAAAATAGTTACCAATAAAGGAAGAACAAAAATATTAAAAGCATCTGCTGGGCCAGATACTGTCTCCAGCTTTGCTCATTGTATTCTGATTTTCCATGGGAATGTGACATTTCAGTCACTTCCAGAAGTGATGAGTAGACTAACTCCTGGTATTTAGATGCAACAAAAGAGAACTGAACAAGTAGTCATGGTACAAATGAGTTGTAAAGATAATCCATTTACACTATACACTGTGCTGTTATTAAAATTGAAGTTTAAACTTTCTATTTAGGAAAGCATGCCAATAATGCAATGAAACTGGCTCAGATTTTTTGTTGATTATGATTAATTTTTAAAGCAAACAACTGTCAAAATTTCAAGGATTATAATTTCTGACTTTTCCCAGAAAAAATTCTTATGTTAACACTTTCTTCATCAACTTATTCACTGGTGTTATATTTTATTTCTTCAATTTTCTATTTATACATGCAAAGAAGAACAATGGAAAAACTAAATTCAAGATATTTAGCAAATGACAGTATGTTATATGAATGCTTATGGGTAAAGGTCTTAAAAAATTTAATACACCATAAAGACTGCAACTGTATGGAATAATACTGATGAAATCAAACATCACAAGTACAAATATATGATGGTAAATATAAGCCAACAGATTTGAGACTAATTAACAGACAATACTAAAAGTATTTTTAAACTAGTATTACAGTTTGTGATAGTTTCTAGAGTGTGACCTTGGAGAATGGAATCATCTGGCTGACTGCAGAACAAAAGGCCAACACACAGCAGAACATCAGCAGTGTGGTATTTAAACAAAAAAGAAAAGTCTCTTTTTCTTTCCCTTTCTAGGATTCTAAAGGCCTTCAGGAAAGCTGAATATTTACTTGGATCTTGAGTTGTCTGTGCGATTCTCAAAAGCATGAGAAAAATCAAATTTACCCACTCCAAGAGTGTTGTGTTAAAGTTATTCCTTACTATGGGAAAGTTAGGGAGAGAGTTAGGTTGAATAGTTGATAATGTTTGGAGGGAAGGGGAGCAGAAGTTGGAGACAAGGCTTAAAGACCTAATTTGCTCATCCTGCTGGGACTGTACAGGTGGAAGAGGGGGAATTAGCAGCTGCTGCTCAGTGACTGCTGCCTAAATATTTCCTTGCTTTCCTCAGAAGAAAGATCTGCAAAGTTTTTCAAATGAAATGTAGGTACTAAAGCTGTGGCTCCCCTAGGCAACTACCTACTTATCCTGCATCTAGGTTATTAAAAAACTTTCAGGGTGGAAACCATGAAGAAATAAAAAGGAAAAATAAAGGAATATTGGCACTTTCAGGCACTACTGTAAATTATTACTGGGCTTTATTTGCATAACTACTTTCACTAGAAGCTAGTATAGCAAAAAAGGACCAGGTTTAAATCTGATTTTTCTTTGTCTGGCAGGCTGCATCTTGCTTTTCTCTTGGATTTATACATTAAGGTTCCTGGAATTCATTGAAAAGTCTGTGTGTATGCAGAGCCACATTCAGCTAGGCCCTTTCTCACTTTCTTGCTTATTTATTAGCTTTGACACAGGTATGAGGACAAAGAAGGTTTGGAAGACTTTTCTGTGCAGAAGGGACAGAAATATGTCTTAGTCCTGTTTGAACTTTGCCAAAGACCCCCAGAGACACTGCAACTGGTCTGACAGAGTAACCAGAAAGCTTCTCCATTTCCTTTTCTAATGAAGCAGAAATACCTACTGTCCTTGATTTTTCTCCCTGAAATGAAAAAATGATTGAAAGAGGAGGAGCTGAAAGGAACTTCTGTGCCTTTGCTCTGTGCCATGGGAAAACTGGTCACTATGCTGTTTGCTTTACACAGAAGTCTTTGCTTTCTGTGGTACCAGTGCCCTTGTAATGCACAAGGTACAGTGCCTGATGAGGCAGGCTTCAGAGACACACTGGTTTCCCCATACCACACAAGGCCAAGGAAATTATTATGTAACAACTTCTTTCCACCCTCTTGGCAGGAACAGACCTACCACTGTAGTGGCAGATCTCACTCAGACTTGACATTTCCTGAGTGAGCATCTTGTCCCATGTTGCAAATGGCTTATTGCACATTACTCTAAGCTTTGTGGTCTGTCATCCCAAGAAAAACTCCAAAATGCATCAGATGTACAAGGGATTTAACTCTCCATTCTATAAGTCTGAAACAAAGATGAAGAAAAAGTATGGAAATAGCTGCGAACAAAAGAGAAATTACATATTACAAGTGCATTCACTGAGGAAAATGCATAAGAATTTTATCGAAAGCAGATGATCCAGCTCGGAACATTAAGTCTGTTTTAAAAGAGGCAAAAGAAAAAGCATGTAAAATCAATTTACATTTTCAGAAGACAACCCAATCATTTATAATCTTGGCATCATTCATAATTAAGTCAGATTATTAGTCTAAAAACAGAATGAAAGTGTCATATAAGTACTTCTGTGAAAGCAGCAGTAGCATACTTAATGTTTACTAGAATTTATTAAAAATGAGATAGAAGAAAGTTCACTTAAAAAAAAGGAGAGCAATTCTATGCTGCATTTCAGAAAGGAGTTGAATTTAGTCCTAGCATAACATTAGTATTGTAATATAAAATGGCACTAAATGGCAGTAAGCGTTTTTAAAATGTAAATAATGTGAAATTACTAGATGTGCATTTAAATGCAGTGAAGGTAGCAATCTTCTATCACTTGAAAAAAAATACAGCTGTGTTTTTTTTCTGACATTCTGATTAAAAACATATCACATATCGCTTTGTGATTCTCATGTTCTCCATTAATAATGTCTAAGAACACTTGAACAATCAGAACAACTGGGAAGAGCTATTTTAAGCATTCCAGTTTTCTATATAATAAGAATATGCAGCAAATTAGTAATGAGCTAGGGTAAGGGATAAGGTTTAAATAATGTGAATGATCTCTGTCTTAATATTTTACAAGTTTCCAGATGACATTCCAGATTTTAATCCTCACTCAGATGCTTTTCCCTGGATGAGGAAGAAAGCTCATTCCAAGGGTAGTTCAGATAGTGTAAAAAGCAAACCCAAGCTTTTTTCTCTCATAAAATGATGAACAGGTAAAGTACAATAAGCATTTTATCCATCAATTATTTGACCAAATCCCTTCTCAAGTCATATGAAATTTACCATAAAATCTGCCTGTTCAGAGCTCATAGAGCTCTACCCTGCTCCTGCTGTAATGCTTATATGAATGAGACTAGAGCAGAAGGAGATTTATTCCTAAGAGCTCTCTTACTGATCTGGTTTACTGAAAAAACTATGAGGATTGAAGGGAAATTATACAGAAGCAGCTCTTTCTGAAGTCATGAAGAAGAGGCAAGGAGTTGATTGAGAAAGACTGAGACCTTCTTCAGTCAAGCAGTTCTTTTAGAGGGACGGGAAGAAGGCTTGCCCAAGGACACTAACGTACTACTTTCTTGTGTTAAACAGTGACAAATAACAGGAGTGATACTTGGCAAAAGGAGAAAGGATGTAATGAATGGTAAGGCCTGTTGAGGAGGAGAACAAAGGTAAGTAACAAACACCAAAATTACATTCTTCTATGGGAGAATGCTTTATTTGTTAGTTAGACAACTGCCATATTGTTCAAAGATGACCATGTACATTTTTCTTATAGTTTCATTCATCTTTAAGTGTCATTGTTTAACACACAAAGTCCTTGTTAAATGAAAGTTGTATCTACACAGCTGCCTAGGAAAGACACACAGCAAGTTCAAAAATATCCACCAGCTTAATTTAATGCTGTCTCCTAGTCTCAAGACAGACCAATAGTTATTTGAACATGGCCTGTAAAAACAAATCACAAAAAGTTAATTTTTCTGAGTGTCAGATGTGATTTGTGTTTCCAGTTTTCTTTTTTGTAAGCTTTCGCTGTTTGAGTTTTTGGCTTATTTGAGTTGTTGCACTTGGTGAGCCATTAAATTGGTTTAGGAATGAAGAAAACTGAATTTGAATGACAGCAGAACTTTTAAGAAGCAAGAACTCCCATGCATTTACCAAAAGTAAAAGGAAATTACTGATGAGCAAAAGATGGGAATTTATACTTCTTTTATCTGCCCAGATCAGATTTAGAAATGAACTGGGGTGTTACTGAGCACAGCTTCAGACACCACAACACCTGGTGGACTTTGTAAGCTTGAGCAGTGTACATATGTTCTCTGTGCAAGCACGGCAAGTTATGGAGCCCAGGAATGGAGTTCACCATCGTTAATTCATGGCTGTTGGGAGTGATGGAAAAGTCCGAAGGAGAAATTCTTCTAACTTTTCTGGATAGTGTATCTGATTGTGCCTCTGAGGTGGACACCATATGGACACCTGGCCTGAAAACTTCTTTTGGAGATAAGTTTGGGATCTATGTTAGACTACAGATTAATCTAAACAGCATGAGTGAATGTGTCCTTTCAAGTTAAAGTGCCTGGAGTAGTCACTGTAAGATTCATAGGACCAGTGAGAGAATGAACATTTGGGAAGTTATGTCTGTGGGTCAGTGGGTTAGGCACCAGAAAAGGAGTTATCTAGTGGTTTATTCACTGTTCCATAGATCAGCCTCTACATTAAAGCACGTAACTTTCATGTGAAAGTGTAATGACTAAAACCCAGTATATACAGAGAGTTCAAAATTAAAAGATAAGAAGCAGAATTGTTTAACTTCCAAACTAGAGGACACAGCATTGAAATCCATTTCTCTGCCACATTTAAAAGTGACCTGAAAAAGGGGTCGAATTGAAAGGTATTCAAGGTAATGTGTAGATTAGCAGTTAAGATTAATAAATGTGAGGATCAGGAAGTTCTGAAAAACAACTCTGGTAGTGACTGGGCAATAAAGGCATAAATGAAATTCAGTAGAACTTTATATTAAAATTAAAGACATGGGAAAACAAAGCTCTGATTTTACCTATACAGTGATGGACTCCTGAACTGATTATTAGATCTTAAGAACAGGGAGAATATAATATTAAGATTATAAAGATAGCTTATAAAAATGTCAGCTCTGTACTGCATGGTAGTCAGAAAAGCAAAAAGAACCTTATAAATTGTTAGAAATTGAATAGAGGACAAAACTGCAAAGTATCAGTAGACTGTGTTATAAATCTACGGTCTTGAATACAGGGTGACTTACCATAGTAGTACTGGAAAAAATATTCAGAAAACGATAAAAAGGATTATCAAATGGATAGAATAACTTCCATAAGATGGTTGACTGTTGTGGTTTAACCCCAGCCAGCAACGAAGCACCACACAGCCGCTTGCTCACTTTCCCCCCACCCAGTGGTATGGGGGAGAGGATCAGAAGGAGAAAGGTAGAACTCATGGGTTGAGATAAGAACAGATTAACAGAACAGAAAGGAAGAAAATATTGATAATAATAACAGTAATAAAGTGACAATAATAGTAAAAGGATTGGAATATACAAAACAACTGATGCACAATGCAATTACTCACCACTTGCCGACAGATATCCAGTCAGTTCCTGAGCAGCAGTCGGCCCCCCAGGCCAACTGCCCCCAGATTATATACAAGGCATAACATCACATGGTCTGGAATACCCCTTTGGCCGGTTTGAGTCAGCTGCCCTGGCTGTGTCCTGTGCCAACTTCTTGTGCCCCTCCAGCCTTCTTGCTGGATGGGCATGAGAAGCTGAAAAATCCTTGACTTAGTATAAACATTATTTAACAACATCTAAAACTATCAATGTGTTATTAACATTCTTCACATACTAAATCCAAGACATAACACTATACCAGCTACTAGAAAGAAAATTAACTCTCTCCCAGCTGAAACCAGGACATTGACCTAAGGAGACTAAGCACTCATCAGCCTGTAAAAAAATAACCAAAATTGAATATGATAAAAGACTACAGAATCATGATTGGCAATGAGAATATGAATAGTGGTTCACTGTTCATTGTCTTTTCTTGTTAAAAACCAAATGGACATTAAGTGAAAGTGGAAGGTGGTTGATTCAGATGAACAAAACAAGATAACCTTTCACCCAGTTTATAATCACTGTGCTTTGCAGAAACTGTAAGACTATCCATGTCCAATGGGACAAACTAATGGTGGAGAAATCTTTTGAAATACATAAGAATTATTTTAGATTCCATGAAACAAGTGTTTGGAAACTAGGAGAATGTTTTTGGGGAAATATCACAGCACAGTCATCTGGTTTTTACATTTTCATATACATTGTCCAATATAAAGTTATTGTTAGTCTGATTTGGTAGAGCAATATCCATGTCAATGTGGGTTCAAAATCTAAATCTGCAGCAAAATTTTCCCATCAATGACCTCTAGAAATTTGCTTTCTCGCTCCTGTGCCGTAAGATCTTTCCCTTGGAAATGGGAAAGAGAGAGTTTAATTTTGAATCTTCATAGTTTATCCTGGGAACTGAACTCAGTCTCTTGGAAATTATGTGCAATCCTCAGGGACTGCTATTTTAAATGAAAGTACTCTGTTTTTGTTTCATCAGACACTGTCAGTATGTGAACTTCCAGAGCACACCTAGAAAACGCAACACTCACAGCTTTATGTGCCAAGCATTTCTAAATGTTTTCTACCAACCATTAACACCTCTGGGTATCAGCAAACAGCTGACCTTTATGAAACTAGATACAAGGATCTGGATCATCAGACTCTTGTTCTGCTGGTTTAGGCCGAGTAAAGGAAAAAAAAAAGTGTTCTGGATGAAAATTTGGGACTACTGTCCCAAATACATAGGAATAATAAGTTAATATATAATATTAATATATAACTTAATACATAAGTTAATAATAAGTTACAATACTGTCTTATGCCATCTTCTCATTTCTGGGATCTGAATAGCAACTACAGTTTACTGAGGTGCACATAGTCTTTCAGATTTCCAGTCAAAATTTGACAAGTTTGTAGCCCTTTGTTGGTGCAACAAGACTACCTTTTTAGCTGAAGTAGTCTTCTCTTTCCCTGGTGTTTAGTCATCTAATGCATGTGATCTGAACAGTCATAACCCCCTCTGCCTTGAATTTTAATTACTTTCAATCAAATTCTATCTTCTGCATGCATGTATCATTTGAAGCAATGGCATTATCATGGGAACTCTGCAGCTACATGGATTGTAAATTTAGGGGTAATTATGTTTTTATTATTAGGTTCTGTTCCTGACGCACAGTATTACATTAACAGCATTTCTGTAGAGATTTGAGAAGGGTGCACTTTTTTTCTCTTTAGGTTGACTTCCAGGGGACAGTTCAGTCCATTTGTAGCCATTGCTGGGTTTTGTGTCATTTGCAATTTTAGTCCTCCTAAGTACCTAAGAATATAAATGCAAGAAAGAAATCTTTGTGGATGTATACAGTGCAAACTTTGTCCGTTGTCCTATCATATGCATGTTTTATTTCTTTAGGGTCATACGTAGAGTTATAGATACTATTACCAGAGAAACAGATAAATGTTGCAATGTTGGCAATAGATAAAGTTGATGATATGTCATTTACTAAGTGGATACACCTATTTAAAGGATATTAATATTCTGATAGAAGATCTTGCATGATATTAATCAAACAAAATGCTTTTTTCTCTGCCTAGTGCACACTGAAATGAAATAGCTACATAATAGACTATATTTCACTGGTATGCAATAGATTCAGAGTTGTTTAAAGCCTCCTTTTCCCAGGATACTATCTATTGTTCAGGAAAATCACATGTAATTGTTAAAAAAATGCTAAAAGTTTATTGAGCATAAAATAATAATAATAAAATCAGTACTATAAAAATGTTCAGAGATAGTAGACATTAGCCATAACAGCCATAGAAAATGTTGTTACAGAATCAGCTAGAACACTTAAATGTTATGGACTATTGTTCTATTTCCTTGCTTAATAAGGCTTTACTTCAGTGGCATATGAGTATGATTTAATTTTCAGACACATCTTTCTGTTGTGAGATGAAATTCACTGTACCACTGGTCAATAAGCAAATGCAAAGTTCAAAAGACACCAGGGATATGAGTTAACAAGTTAAAAATAGAGGAATCAAGGGTCATGATTATCCACTTTTACAGGAGTTTTATGCCACTGTCCCCCTTTATGTACCCAAGTGAACTGGGTGTAATGCATATCAATTATGACAAAAAATATAACCAAGGCAACCCCTTTATAAAATTAAGCATTGATTCATGCATATGGCCTATTTATTTTAATCAGAAAAAAACCCCATTTTTTTCAGTTACGAATTCTCTTGATTTTTATGTATCATTTGGTGGTCAGTTTCTTGTGAAGATAGTGAACATAGCTCTTTGACATACTAAATGGGCATCCACCAGCAATCCCTTTATTTTAGCTAGCACTTTCTATTAAATCTTACAGTTTTTTAGCATAAGTGTTCATTGGAGGAGAAAATGGTATCTCACTTCCTCTCTAGAAAAATGTCCAGGTTGCTGGCTAGTACATGCATCTTGTCAGCAAGAGAAGTAGGTTCAGCTTCTCAGCAGACTTGAGAATTGAACCCAACCACTTTACATACCAAGTGACCATTATTCATTTGGCATAGGAATAAAAGCACCAAAACATTCTATATTTTTATAAAGGGCATGCTTATATTTTCATAGCATGAAAAATCAACTAAATTATACCAGGAGATAATCTTTTAAAACTTCAAGCTCTCCATGCAAACAAACCTTCCACCAATTACAAAAACCAACCAGCATCACTTCTCTTCTTGCCCCAAAATTATGCAAATAGTCAATACCAATATGCTGGTTTTGGCTGGCATAAAGATAAATTTTTCCATAGTAGCTAGCATGGCGGCCTGTTTTGCATTCATGCTGAAAACAGTGTTGTTGACACAGAGCTGTTTTCATTACTGCTGAGCAGTGCTTACACAGAGCCAAGGCCTTTGCTGCTTCTCACCCCACCCCACCAGCGAGGAGGCTGGGGGGGCACAAGGATTTGAGAGGGGACACAGCCAGGACAGCTGACCCCAACTGACCAAAGGGATATTCCATACCATGTGATGTCATGCTTAGCATATAAAGGTGGTGGGAAGAAGAGGGAAGGGGGAACGTTCGGAGGGATGGCATTTGTCTTCCAAAGTCACCGTTACACATGATGGAGCCCTGCTGTGCTGGAGATGGCTGAACACCTGCCTGTCCATGGGGAGTGGTGAATGGATTCCTTGTTTTCTTTGCTTGTGTGTGCAGCTTTTTGCTTTACCTATTAAACTGTCTTTATCTCAGCCTAAGGGTTTTCTCACTTTTATTCTTCCGATTCCCCCATCTCACCAAGAGGCAGTGAGCGAGTGGCTGTGGGGGGCTGAGTTGCTGGGTGGGGTTACACCACAATAACTGATCAGCCCCAGATTTACTGGGGTTGTGTTAGTAGAGAGGTCTCAACTAACATGCCCAGTCCACCCTTGTTTAATTACTGGGGTCACTTGCAAATTTCCTTGACTTGACCATGACTTAAAAATTATTTTTTACATCTGTCTGATCAGCAGAAAAGCTCAGTTGGATAACGGAAAAGGATTTTCTTCAGTGATTTCTCCTCTTCCTGAAGGTATGTTGAAGATCAAGCAGGTCCTTCAGATTTGAAAGTTATATTAGTTACTCATAGTACTAGTAAACTCAGTATATACAGAAATGGTCATGGTTAATGAACTATGACTATTTACAGAGGACACATGTAGCAACAACATACACCCCAAACATGGCCCATCTAAACCAATTCTGACATCAGTTTAGTCATTCAAACACTCCAGGAATACCCATATAAAGCTATCAAAGCTATAGAAACTCAGAGAAATCAGACTACTTTCCTGAGCAAACACTAGCTATATAGCCAAGAGTTGCATGATCAATAATGAGTGGTATGGCATCAAACAAAGCATCCATGATGGCTGTATAACTTTTCGTTACTCTATTATCACTTTGCTTGTAGCATTTATTACCTGTAAATTATTTGGGCAGAGAAAGGAAAAAGTAATTGGGAGCACAAAGGAAATACTACCTCTCTTTTTCTTTCCTGTTTTCAGTTCTCTACTCTTATCTTTTCTCATTTTTCATCCACTTCTTTCATGTGGATAAGTCAGTGTAAGACTTCCCTTTCTGAATAAAGGGTTTGAGCATCAAAAGCAAATGTTAAGTGTTTGGCAAGATAGCACCAGATGACAAACGGCAAGAAGAATGGAGGGGCACACAGATGGAAGAAGCTGAACAGATGGTATCAAATTTGTAAGGGAAAAAAACATTTCACCTAACTTTAGATGTTTACATTGTGGACATCTGTACCTGAGGTAGTCTTTTTAGGCTCTTTATATTCATTGAAAAGCTGGGTTGATCTGATCTCCAATAGTCACTCACTTTGTAATACTTCAATTCAGAAGTGATAGTCCTCTATGAACTAGGAAAGGAGCTTTGGAGAACTAGCTCATAGATGTCTCCCAACAGCCAGATGGATCCCAACATAATTGTGTTATCCTTGTGGCTTTTCCAAACCCAGAACAAAAATCTCTCAACACCTCTGGAATGCCATGGTGCTGCATATACAGTGGCCAGAAAAAAGCTATAGCTCAGATGAGTCCATTTTTCCAAAGACTACCACTACTGTTATTATTCATGCATTAGAAAAAATCCAAAGATACACTCTTCTAATTTTTTTCAGGCCAGTACAGAGCTCCTTGATGGTTTAGTTCATAATGTTTTTAAGAATCTGCCCCTAGAGTTTGATAGCTCCCTTAATTTTTTATTGGCAGTCAGAATCACAGCATCCATTTATGGTTAATTTGAAATTCTCATTTTAAAATCTATTCTAAAGAAAATAATCAGAGCAATAGCTTCCCTCCTAAAGGGTACACTGTGGTACTCTTCTTTTCTGAATTTTGTTTTGCAATTAATTCTTTCTCTCCTTAGGAAAAAGAAAAGAGTTGGTAATCATGCCAAGCTGGCTGATCACTGCAATTATTTGACAGTGATGTCATTTCTAATTATCTTCTCTTTCATTTGTGAAGTGGGATAGTAGGGTTTTTTTTTAATTTCAGTGCACCATTCTCCCTTACTGTTTCTGTACTGCCATTTGTTCAGCTACATTTGGATGGAAAACAATCTTTGTTAAAACCTGCTAAACAAATAAGCACACTATGGGGCACATAAGCTGTAAAAAATTATCCTTCCGTCACTGTGCAAGTGACTCCAGGGTATGGTGGACTTTACCCTATGTTACCTTATGTGTCTCTGTCTTTCCAGTCTCACATGTAACTTTACTTCACAAAGAAATTAATCCAAGAAATTAGTACATGTTTCTAGTGGTGCATGTGCAGAATGAAATCTTGGCCCTTACCTTTGCAGAATGAAGCCAATGGCAGTTCTCCATAACTCTGCATAAGGCCATGACGGTACTTTGGATATTTGCAATCCACCCTCCAGATTTGCCCTTGCTGAGGGCAAACTGCATCTTAATTTATATACAGCAGTTTTTCCTTTTAAAAGCAGCTGCCACTTGTGTTGTTTCATGTAACCAAGGGAATTGCCCTCAGGCCTGACAAAAGGGGTAGCCAGTAGCTCCCATGCAGAACTGCTCTCAGGGCAGCAGAATTGCCACTGCTGTGACCAATGCAGTAACATCTTGGTTGGCAGGGAACAACATGCCCCAAAGAGCAGCATCTTTCTCAAGGATACATTAAAGGGATTCTTCCAGGAACTAGAAACACCAAGAAAGTATCCATGTCATTCAGGCGCTAGTTTGGTGCAGCTTTTGCTCCTGGTTGCATAGTGATTAATGTGTAGCACAGTCCTGTAGGGGTGTAAGCATGCTTTTCACACTTATTTTGTTTGTCATCTGCACATACTTAATCTCATGTTGGTCATGACGACTTAAAATAGTAGCTGATTTAAAATTCCCCAGCACTTTTTGGAAACCAAATGTTTGTGCCATTACAGTATTTGAGGTAGCGAAGTTGGTTTTCTTCCTTAATTATTTTTCTCTTCTGCATTCTTAGCACAGTGACTTCTTCATCAAGGTTTACTGCCTTCATGTTAATGGGCTCTCAAAAATAACAGTTCTTCTTCATCGTCATTGGACAGTTTTAAATGTAAGACTTTATGAAGATAATCTTCAATTTCTCAGGCTCTTGATGTGCTTACTTCTTTTTAATACCTCTGCTTATGCTTAGGATGTTCTTAGCATTTAAAACAGAAGTCAATTCAGGTCTGGCATTGAAGGTGAAACTCTAATACTTTTCAAAATCTAAAATATAATTTTCTCTTGGACTGCAGACTATATTAAGAATAGAAGAGTTTTAAATCTCTAAATCTGGAGTAGAGTTTAAAAAAAAAAACGAAACCACTTGTCCAAGAGACTAGAAATATAGGGGAAATATATAGCCAAAGAACACCCAGCATGGAATTCTTTTCATTTGGACTAGATTTCTTCATATGACCACATTTTCATCTGTACAAGTTTTCTGATCAGAGTCTAAATGTGCCATAGGAAAAAAAACTAAATGGAAACTGTGCATTGTATCTTGGACTGCAAGTGGAATCTCAAAGCAGGCTCAATAAATATATTTTTAAACAATATTTCTCTACAGACCCTGTCCTTAATTTTAAGGGAATCCAGTGCCTTACTATACTGTGAATATTTTCTACAGTAATACATATTACATCTACTCTTTCATTTTCTTGTTTCAAAGGGAACACAGTTATAAACCAATGACAAGAAATTTTATCGAAGCATTCTGAACTCTTTCACTTCAGCCCATGACTTCTTAACCACTAAGATTCATGAGAAGAAAAACAACCCGGGTGGTATTTTTTAACCATAACTTAAGGTCCTTAAATTGAGTGTAGAAAAATTCATGTTAAAATTAAAAATTGTTGTGTGAAGTTGTACATGTAATATATCATATAACAGAAGAATTTAGGATACTGAGATAAAATACTTAACAGCTATGGGTAAAGTTGATGAAGTGCATGATCCTTCTTCTTTGGATATGGTACAAGCTGAACAATGCTACAGATGTGCTTAAAAGTAGATACTGACCTTATTATCTTGTTGAATAAATACTTTGTATTTCCTGGGACTGTTTCCACTGTTGAGATTTAGTTCAGTGTACAGATTGGGTATTTGAAAGAATACCTGTGAGCAGAAAGGCAAGTTATGTTATTTAGGACTCATTCCCACATTTCTGATAACTATGCCCTTCAATGCAAAGGACGAGGACACTACGGTTGATATTCCATGTATGGGCAAACACTTAAAAGTAAATAAAGTCTCCACTGATGAGAGATAGCACCTTTTCTGACCATGACAGATAACCACTCAGCGAATTTTCTATATATCCACTGCAGAAATTCTATTTCGTAAGCCCAATAAGGAAAAGTGATAGCAGATAGAAATCTGTGTCAACAGAAAGTAAATTAAAAATGGGGGTCTTTCTTCCGATAGTATCTTTAATGTAATTTCTTTAGCTAATGTTCTGTGTTTTACTTCAAAAGGTTATAGAACAAGTGTGACTGATGGATTATAAAGGAAATAGGCAAAGCTGCACAGAAAGGCGTAACATCATGTGTAACAAAATGTAGTTGTTCTAGTATGTACTATAAAACACTTTATAAAAGCCATACATTCCCTCTTGCTCTAGAAGAACCTAGATATTAAGGAGACAAAATACATTCAGATTTATGAGGCCTGACATTGTCTGTTTCCTGTGAAGTACAATGGCTAAATGACAATAATGTTTGCATACTTCATGCTCCTTAAACTTTCTTTCATGCTTGTTTTAGATGTGATTTGATTTACTCCATGTATTTTAATATTCAGGGAACCCAGGAGAGCAAAATGGAAACTTTTAAACAGTGAGTAGAAAATTCCATATAAAATTCCTATAAACAGTGGTGGGATATGTCGATGTAATTCTCCAAGGTTTGTATTGAAAATTCACTCAAAACCTCTAACAATGGAGCTTTAGTAGAATACTGATTCATTCCAAAAGATTTTCAGAAACATCAGGTATTTCACCAGAAAAAAAAAAAAAGTTACAATTGGGCTATTTAATATTTCAAAGGAGACAGAAACATACTGATTTGTCACAAATAGTAACGCCCATCACTGTTTATCACCAATTGCTTTAGAAAGATTTTTAAAGAAAGCAATATACATAATACACATTCTATTTGTAAAATCAAGTGTTCTGTGGTAATCACCACTGTCTTTAACCTTGAATCAACTGACAAAATATGATTATAAATATTTGTTCTCTATGAGAATAGGAGAGGCAACATAAGTAAACAGCACACAAAAATACATTAGAATTACTTTCAAAAATAGATTCTATTACAATAATTTGATGATCAACAACTAGTTCAGCCATCACTTACATGCTATTATTTTTTACTGAATGAAACAATTCACAAATAGCCAGACTGCACACTTACTTGCAAAAGCTAGTACCTATAATTTATAAAATAAGTATTAATGAGAGTAATTCAACAGTGCAACTTACTGCATCATGCTCTGTATTTTTTTGCATGGCAGGTTGTATTAAGGGCCATTCGTGTGTCATCTCTTTATTGTGCACTTAGTGGTTTTGAAAAATATGAGATTGATAATTCTGGAAAGGTCTTTCTGTTAGCTAGCGTTAAGATTGATCCGACAACACTTAGTTCATGTGATTTCCATTTTTTCCTGATAGTTCTAGCTGTGACATGATAATTCCATTCAACTCTTGATCCCAAAATGTCCCTAGAACTTGAAAAATAAGGTACGCTTTAAATTGCTAATTCAGGAAAGCACTCAAGCACATATTTAAGCAAAATTATGAATTTGATTCCTACTGATTTTACTACAGTTAGCTGAATATGAGTAGTTTCCTGCACTACTAATGAAATTTTGCAAGCCAAGTTTCTGATCCAAAGTCTACAGAATTCAAAGAGAACTTCTGTGCAAAGCAGAGGAAGAATGGTTCATGGCCAAAGTTATCAAAGTAGCTTTATTGAAATGTGCTGTTGAACAAAAGAGGTACTGTAGATATTGGATCCACCAAATGACTGACAAAAAAAAAGCTATAGAATATAATAGAATAACATATTAATGCCAGTAAAGTTTCTACGGATAAGTTATCATACACTATTCATTTATTTGGTGGGGTTTATAATGGTAAGTTTTTAGGAGACAAGTAAGATCCAATCTTTAAAAGAAACAACAAGAAATACAAATTACTAAGATATGAATAGGCATACCCTACTTGCAAAATTGCAAAGACAAGGAATAAAACAAGTGAAAAACAGCACTGAGGTTTTGATTATTTATGAAAGTAGGCAACAAAACATACAGTCTCTTTTTTTTTTTTAGAATAAAACCCAGAAATACAAGACAAAATCTAACAATAAAATTGCATGCACAGGAGTTTGGTGGGATATGAGTATCCAGAGCAAAACTTTTCAGCACATTTGAAGGCCTGTCGTGTTTAGAAATTCAAAATGTTTCTTGTATCTAATTATACTAAAAATTACCCTTATAAAAATCCTTTAGAATGATATAAAAATTATAACCATTATACAAATTTTTATTTGATTTGAACTTGGATAGATGAGACCATTATTATGTACTGGACTTTGTATGGAATAAAAGCCAATTACCATCAATAGAATGAAATGAGATGATTATAAATCCTTATAGTAATATTATAGGATATTATAAATTTATTTGCTTATATTATGAAAGCTGTCTGATAGTGAAAGTGATATCAATGAGGTAGAGAATCTGCCTGCATAGAATTTTCTTTACAGAAGGATTCATCCTTGATAAATTATCCTGTATGCATATAAAATAGTTAGTTTGAATTGAAGCATAAGATATGAAAAATATATCTATTTTGCTGACATAGTGACAATGTCATTTTACCCTGGACTCCAAAGCAGCTTCTCACTGGTGCAATTTTAAAGTATAAATTCCATTAAATTGATCATGTACTGAAGAAATCAGATAAAGTGATTTTAGAAACCAAAATATTCTTGCTGTTTTCAATGGAAATTGTTGGATATAGAAATCTTTGTGGGCACACCATTCATTATTAGTATATAGAAGAGCATTATTATAATAATCTCTTTTATACTCCAAAGTTTTGGATGCAGATGTGTATTGGGTTTGCGTGGCAAGCCTTTTGTAGCAGGGGTGACTACAGGGGTGACTTCTGTGAGAAGCTGCTGGAAGCTTCCCCTGTGTCCGACAGAGCCAATGACATCTGGCTCTAAGATGGACCCGCTGCTGGGCAAGACTGAGCCCATCAGCGATGGTGGTAATGCCTCTGGGAGAACAGATTTAAGAAAGGGAAAACTCTGCTGCACAACAGAAATGACAGCCAAAGAGAGAGTGAGAACATGTGAGAGAAACAACCCCACATACCCCCAGGTCAGTGCAGAAGGAGGGGGAGGAGATGCTCCAGGTGCTGGAGCAGAGATTCCCCTGCAGCCTGTGGTGAAGACCATGGTGAGGCAGGTTGTCCTCCCTGCAGCCCAGGGAGGTCCACGGTGGAGCAGATCTCCACCTGCAGCCCTTGGAGGACCCCACGCCAGAGCAGGGGGATGCCCGAAGGAGGCTGTGACCCCATGGGAAGCCCCTGCTGGAGCAGGTTCCTGGCAGGACTTGTAACCTTGTGGGGGACCCACGCTGGAGCAGTGTGCTCCTGAAGGACTGCACACCGTGGAAGGGACCCACGCTGGAGCAGTTTGTGAAGAACTGCAGCCCGTGGGAAGGACTCATACTGGAGAAGTTCATGGAGGACTGTCTCCTGTGGGAAGGACCCCACAATGGAGCAGGGGAAGAGTGTGATGAGTCCTGCCCCTGAAGAGGAAGGACAGGCAGAGACAACGTGTGATGAACTGACCCCAACCCTGATTCCCCGTCCTTTTGTGCCGCTGGAGGGGAGGAGGTATGTAGGGAGTGTATTTCAGATGGACAGCATGGAAGAATTAACTAATGCCTTTGAAGGACCTTGAATGCTGAAACAAGCTTCACAGAAGAGATAAGAACTGCTTGAAACCAGATGTTTGTTGGCAGGAGAAGTGGGGTACATGACAAGAAGATGATCTAAGAACCTGTGATAGGGACCATGGACAGGAGATAGTAGCCAACTGTATAGTTAGCTTGTGTGCATGAAAATGCTATGAAAACCAATCATAGTAAAGCTAGAAGTGCATGTATAACCATTAAGAATATATAAGAAAGCTTGTAAGTAGACTAAAGGGTCTTCTGTTCAGCACACAGGAGTCCATGTCTTCAGTCCCCTCAGAGGTAGAGAAAATCAGGAGTGAAGTTGTGCCCAGGAGGAAGGGAGGGTTGGGGGGAAGGTGTTTTAAGGTTTGGTTTTATTTCTCATTAGCCCACTCTGATTTGATTGTGTGACGGGTTGACCATGGCTGGACGCCAGGTGCCCACCAAGTCGTTCTATCACTCCCCCCCCTCTTCGCTAGAC
>JANZLQ010000013.1:19133049-19150030 GCA_026212715.1 Elanus axillaris
GCTTCCAGCAGCTTCTCACAGAAGCCACCCCTGTAACCCCCCCACTACCAAAACCTTGCCACAGAAACCCAGTACAGATTGATAACAAATTAAACTTATTTCCCCCCACATCAAGTCTGTTTTATCCATGATGGTAATTGGTGAGTGATCTCTCCCTGTCCTTATCTTGACCCATGCGCCCTTTATTATATTTTCTCTTCCCTGACCAGTTGCAGAGGGGAGCGATAGAGCTGCTTTGGTGGGCACCTGCCATCCAGCCACGGTCAACCCACCACAAGATGAAAATGGTGCTTCATGAAAGTTTTCATTTCTCCTCCATGTTGACAAGTTCTTCATCCCCTCCATAGTGTTAGTAACTGTGATGATTTTACTTTTGAGAGACTTTAGAGAAAAAATCTCATTAGAGATTTTACAGAGATTTATATAGATATTTTTACCTAAAATTTACCACAAAATGCTTTTCACAGTTTTAAGTAAATCTAAAGAATTTAATATTAAATTCCAGATGTCTGTAGAGATTCAGAAATTTATGTTAAGTTTATGGGATATTTTATATTTTCTGTAAGACTTTACCCATATAAATTTATTCCTTGTAATTATGTTTCTCCCATTTGTATTTTTCATAATGTCTTAATATTCACAGCTTTACAAGGACTCTGAGTTATAAGATGACAGAAGGAAAAGGTAGTAAGACACATATTAATAAACATGGTCAGCTGAAAAACCTGTACTAATTGAGACATCTTGGTTGCTGTAATGTGCCATGGTGTGTCTGACTTTACTTTGCAATCTAGCTAACTGTGCCACATTATTTTACAAAATATGCATAGCCCAGTGCAAGCACTGTATAAATCTGCAGCTTGAATTCTTTCATCAGGTACTGTTAGTATTTCTTTAGAAGCCCAAGCGAATGGAATACTATAGCACTTGTAGTCACTTCAGTTGGTTGATGAATAGCAATTCTTGTATCATCTTAATATTAGTTGTTACAATATAAATATAGCAGGACTTGTAAAGCAAACAGTTGTGAACCTGAGTTCTTTTTTTCCAAATAAATCCATAGAAACACGTTTGAAGTTTCTGTTACTAGACCATTCCTACATGCATCTTCTAACACTCCCCATTTGAAAAGCTAAAAATCTGAAAAGTCCACAAGACAGGGTAAGGAGAAGGGTTTTGATCCATTCAGTATTTCCACCCAGCAATTAAGTTGTTTTTCCTTTTGTTTCGTGGGTTGTTTTTTTTTTTCTTTGGGATTTGGTTTTGGTTGGTTTTTTTTTTTCAGTAATCCAAAGCCTGCCAAAATAGTTAACTCTCTTTAAAAAAGAATAGAGAAGGGAACTTACAAGTTAATTGCTAAATAATGTAGACCCGGAAAGGGCTGACCTTTCTCACTCTTCCTGTCATTCTGTCTGGAAAGCTTTTCTGCTCTATTATTCTTCCTACATGTGGATGTTTGGATGCATGCAGGCAGGTGTAGCAGAGCTGAGAAAAGCACAAGAAAAATGGTAATTGGAGACTTTGTAGCCACTATTTGGGGCAAAAATCCAAGTAGCTTCAATAAATACTCTTTCCTATTACACTAGAAAATTTGCATCTGTGTTTTTTTTTACCTTTCTATATTAGGGATGATACTGATTGCTACAAAGGTACCAACAAAGAGATACTGATCAGGACATTCTGGAGACAAAGATAAAATTGCCTTGTGGTTGCAATAAGTCTTGTTCTTAGTGGGAAATAAGAAACAAAACGTATATGATACAGCGAAAAACATTTCAGATACAATTTTGTCATGTTAATTGACATTCATTCCTTGTCATTTTCAGGAAAACTTACGCATTTTGGTTGGCTGATATTCAAGCTTACAATGTCACCGCAGAGAGCTGAAGAAAGGTTTAGACCCTGTCATTTCATTACCAGAGACGGCTCAGTATCTCCTCCTTCTTTTTATTCCTCTGGTGACTGAAGTATTAGGCAGTAATATTGCTTGCCCAGGACTGTGTCCTTTGTGAGCCAAACCGTCAAGTGTTAGAGCAGCTGTGTGTCCTGAGGTGGTTTGCAAGCACTGACAATGCAGGCAAGGAGGAGAAGCAGCATAAAATCAGTATGGATTAGAAAGACAAATGAGACTGAATACAGGGGCAGAGTAAATGTGATTAATACCTCTTACTGACTTAACTTTTGTCTCCCTGCTGAAATCCCCTCTTCTTTTGGTGGAAACAAAACCCCACCATAAGAAAACATGGATATTATAGTTGTATTTAACATTTCATTCTTTCCTTATACTGAAGGGTTTTCCTCACATGCACTGAAATAAGGATGTCTACACTCCCTTTCTACACATTTGACAAGTCCAATATTTCATGAAATTTTAATGAGGTAAGTATATTTTCTGAATAAAAAGTAATCCCCCACATAATACTCCCCTTCAAAGAGAGTGGGACCACAAATATACAAAATTAAGAACAATTAAAGGGTACTCAGTTGCACTATCAACTGGACAAATTATTATGTTATCCATCCTGCTTTCCCTTCTTGTTCTTCAGAGTATTTCATGGCTACTTAGCTGGACTATAAGAAGAATGAAAAAGGATGTTCCTGCAAGATGGCTTTTCTTGTAAGGAAAAGCAAGCACAGCCCCTGACAGACTGGAATTAGGAAGGTAAATGTGTACTCACAGCTTGGCAAAATGCTCTAAAATTTGGGGGGTTTAATACCTTGGTTTTGTTTTTTTAAGTTCACCATCTGGTCTTACGTTTCAGAAAATGCTGTTATGTTGCTATGGTACTTAATTGTGTCTGTAGTATACCTGGTAAGTATACTAATAAGCATTTCATTGAATACTGACCTAAAATATTTCAGGGGAAAACAAACAAACAAACAAAAACCCCACAACTGCATTTTTGCCAATCTTTTCTGACTGTCACAAACACTGCATTACACATGGGGCTTGGGGCAGGAAGGGAGACTAAAAAGAGGACATGACCGAATGACCAGGAAAGAAGAGCTTGTATGTCAGTTTCAGTGCCCTTGGACACTCACTTAACATCTGACTCTTTTCCACTCTCTGAAAAGGGTATGAAAGCAGTTAGAATTAATTTTATGCCACACTGAAAAAATATCAATTACTTTCATGATTCAGACTAAAAATCTACTACGTGTTGTATACCCTTTTATATATTAAAAAAAAATGATTGTTTTTTTTTGCCCCAGAAATGTTCTGCTCATTTGCTCTGCTTTTCTACAGACAGAAGTCTTTTGCAACTTAATTCAGGAAGCACAGAGGAGCAAATGTCATAAAACTGAGGACATAGTTTAAGAGGTGACAGGGACAGTAATGTAAAAATAGAATTGATGCTTGAGAATTTTAATAATTTTACTTGTATACCTGATGGGAACTGCCACAAAGGCAACCTTGTAAACATAAGACAAAGAAGGATATATCCTTAGCTGGAGTTCCAAGAAGTCTCTGATAAGCTCACCCAAAACCTCTGTGATGGGGACTAGCTGGCAGGACAAAGAAACCTTGATGGGTGCAGGACAAAGAAACTGTGATAACAAACTGACCTTCCAGGAAAACAGGAGTCTGCAACAGCTATTCTGGGAACTGATGTCCTATACCCACTTACGCATATACATGAAAAAGTACAAAAAAGTAACTCGCTACTTACTCAAAGAGAGCTTCTCGGCACATTTTCCTGGTGCTTTTCTGGTGCTTGGCCTGCACAAGATCTCCTGGACAGACCAGATGGTTGCTGGGGACACCTGGCTGACTCGCACTCCATGACACAGATCACCTTTGAAGTGAGAGTTTTTCCTTCATCAGTTGGAGCAGCTTGGTGACTATTGTAACAGTAACACCTTGTATAATATATTTATATGTGTACAGACACACAGGTAAATGTGCATAAGTATACATTTGCTTCAGTAGTTGGAATTCAGTAATAACTTACAACATACATATATTTGCTTTACTCTTGTAATATACATATGCTTGCTCTCCCAGTGGTAATTTTGTAATGACTTGTACATATATACCATATATTTGGTTTTACTAAAAGTAGCTTTGCAGTTATTTGTAATAACAAAATTCTCAGAAACCCAGACCTCTGTATTCTTGTGTATTGTGGAACCCTGAAAACCCCATGGTCCCAGTCTTTGCACACCTGCCAGTTGGGAAACCCTCATGGGTTGTCACTGGGACCACTACAACACCACAGCAAAATGAAAAGTTAAATGACTACAACAGCTAATGAAGAAGAGCCTCTCTGCATAATGACCGGATGCTTAAGATGTTTGATAAGGTTAATTTCCACATATTTGATAAGGTCATTCTCTGCTGTCCACTTCTAGATAGGGATTTTTTTGTTGTTGCTGTTTTTGTTTACCATTGCACATTTTATGAAAGTAGTACCTACCAAGGAGAAAAAAACAGGATATTTCTTCATTCCATTTGTGATAAATGAAGAAAATAATATTATTTACAATCATAAAAATATTTTTTTAATATCAACAACCTTACATAAGGAATTTATACAATAATCTCTTAGTAATATATTATGGACAGTCAGTGAGACAGAGCCATTGCCTCTAAGCTAAATCTTCCCATATTATTAAAAATTTTAATTTTAGTTCATGATTAAGGTTCTGTCATGATGTTTAATAGAATTAAGTTTTCTCCAATAAAAAATAGGGGAAATGGTGCTCCTCAGCTCATAAGGTTCTGCCATACAATGCTGAAGTCAGGAGGAGTTACATCACTCACCTGAGTGAGGACTGAGGTCCCTAGAGGGTCATTAATCCAGATAGGTCTAAGTGCCCAAAATATATTTCAGTAGGCATCAAACTGTTTTGAAAACAGAGCCCTCATTCTGATATAGACCTGGATCTGACTTATCTATCTTTGAACTGGCACTTCTTCAGAATAAATGGGAAAAGTGATAAGGGGAGGAATAGCTTTCATAGATCTCCATAGAGTAAGAAATATATTGTGTTACAGTAAACATTCCAAACACATATTAACACCAACAAATAAAGATAACAACACAGATGAGAACATTGATATATTCATAAATTTTGATCTGGTTTCACTTTGTGTATGACCTCATTTAATCTCTGCATGTTTTTAAGGTTGTAATAACAATCTCTTCTAATAATTTTTATTATTAAATGATGCTTCATAGGACAATTCTATAATCTTGTCAATAGCCATTTCACCATACACTTTAATAAATGAGACGTATTAGTCAACTGTATCTACCTCCTGGTAAGATAAATATTCTAAAAGTTGGATAAACATGACAAATAGAAATCCTCTATTAGAAATTTGCCTCCTTATTTACAATGATGAATGACTGGCTCTGTCATTCATACTGCAGGACATATTTGCCATTTTCTCTGCCCCAGCCTACCATATATAACCTCTTTGACTGTACACTTGGCCCTCTAAAGGCAGACAGCACATGTGAAGAAAAAGACACCCTTTATTATTTCAAGTGATTTTGCATACTGTCATATTTCTGCATCATATTCTGCTTCATCCATGCAAGTAAAATAGCCAACTCAGACTATATGGAATGATAAAAATGTAAATAAACTACTTTAAAAATGGTAGCGATTATCCCACATTCATAGCAAGTCACTGGAACTGCTCATGAACTAGCATGGACTTAAGCATTATGTGAAATTATGATTTATGTTGATAATATCTACTGTGCAATTAGCATTTATTTTGATAGGGTGGAAAGTGAATAGAATAGGTCAGACAGTAATAATATTTTTCTGTTATTTAATTTACTTTCTGAATTTACAAGTTTATTCTAAAGTTTGTGCTATTTATTTTATTACGTGGACCATACACTCATTTGTCTGTTATCATTTCTTTTTTTTTTTTGCTTTATTTCTTCTTCAGTGGCTGAATAAGCATAAAGATATGTCACACAACAGTGGCCCAGCTCCACAACCGTGGCATGAAGCAGGACTCTGAACAGCAGCAGAATCCAACTCCTTTCATGTTTCAAAACTACTAGTTCCAGAGTATCTTCATTAACTTTTTTCTCTTTTTCTCCCAAATGAACATTTTTTACTACTTGTAATACTGACTAAAAGATGGCCATCCAGGGTTGTCCCCTCTGTTTAAGCTTTCCACAGCTAAAGAAAAAAACAGAGAAAGCAATATAAAATCCTGCTGCAAACCCTTCATTTTGAGCATACTGTATTCCTTGGTGCAGATGAGCCATCCACTAATAAGTTTTTCAAATTATCCAAACAAACTCTGAACTTCCTGCTGGTTCATTTCTCTGCATCCTTCTCTTTTCTCTTGTTGTCAGCGGCATGGTTCCTTCCATGCTGTTAGACCACCTGTTCAAAAGAATAATAATAACAATACCCCTTACTGTTAAAAATATAGCATTTCTCCCAAGTTAACAAATTTCCCATTACACCACTTTAAAATTATCTTGGCGCAATTAACATATCCTGATTGATCCCATTGGAAGTATCCAGGCACTATAATGCAACTAGTTAGTCTCCACAGGAAGAGTCAGCCAAATCACCTGCTCACACTCATGATGGGGTCTAAATTGAATTCCACAGGCACAAGCTCTGGTAGAAGCCACAGTTTATTTAATATAAGCAGTAAGCTGTGCCATTAGGGAAGTAGCTTCCACAATCCCTCTACCACAGTCAATGCAAAAAAAAAGCTCAGTTTAGTGGGTACACCACAATATAGTATCAAACCTCTTTCCTGCAGCTGGACTCCCTACAGCAAGTTACCTCCAACAGAGAGATGGTTCCAAATTTAAATTGTCTCCCCTCAAATACTAAATCAAATAGCTTATATTTCTCTAATTACTCTCAATCCCAAAGCATCCCTTCCTATCCCCAGTAACAAGCTGAGTGTGGAAATGTCTTGCCCATCCTCAGACCTTGGGATAAGGTTATTGACATTCTCCCTCAATACCTGCATAGCTTAGCAATGCCCTAAGGTTTGTTTAATTGTGGGAATTCTTAATTTCTTGTATTCTAGTACAATTTTTCTCATGGGATAGCTTTGGGTCTATATCAGCCTTTCTACAGCAGACAGAACAGTAAAAAACTCTAGCTGTGGGGTGGAATCAGGTGCATATTTGAGTTCAGTTATGAAAAATGCAAATAAATTGTGCAGATTGCTGAGTAAAGATTTGGCCAATGATACATGTGCAACTGTGGAATACAGTTGATTCCAGGATTTATTTTATACTGTGAGAATGATGGCTTTGTTTTGCATTTAAAAATGAAACAAAACAAACAACAACAACAAACAAACAAACAAAAAATCTACCAAAACCAAACAATGACACACAGATCCCATTGTGTTAGATTCTAAATACAAAGGAAGAAAGAAACAATTATTACCTCAAAGAACTGCAATCTAACTACATGAAGTAGTATCAGTTGTTTTAAAGAACAGGACTGAGCAGTAATGGTATACTCAAGATTTTTGAAGGTTATGACAAAAATACCAGAAGTGACAGAGGGAGGAAATGACGATAAAATGACTCAAATTCAGTCCACAATCTTAATCAAGCTCATCTTTTCCTTCCTCTGAGGATCCTGATTAACTGCACAAAATGACTGATCCCAAGCTACAGCTTATTTTTGAAGATATTAATGATGTAGACTGAGGCCACTCTTGTGAATTCTGATGAACAAAAATGACATCCAAGGTCATAAACCCAACCAACCAAATAAACAAACAAACAAAACCCAAACAAACATGGGATTGCTTGGATATACCCACATGCTAGTCCTGTAAAATAATTAGTTATATCCCAAAGATTCCTGGGACAATCAGATGACTTCCTAAATAATTCACTTACATTGCTGAAACAATTTCCTCCAGACTTTATTGGATATGCCCATGGAATAACTCCAAAAAGGAGACAAGCGTTCTTTTTCCACCTAGACTTCTGAATTCATGCCATAGCCACCAGTAAGCATGGTTAGAAATTAGCAAAGTTAATCTCATTAAAAATCCAGCTTTTGGCATGATTTAAACTTACCTGTCATGTTCACAAAATCAGCTCCCTTGACTTTAGAAGGGATTTGAAGTATCTGTACATTTAACAGCAAAACATTCAGAAATAAACTCTGTTATGCCAAAAGGAAATGTTCAACATAGTCAGCTCTGTTCTTTAAAGGTCAGTGTTGAAACTCACATATGTAAAACAAATTTTGATCTTGTTTTCCTTTTTGAAGGTTTTATGGAAATGTTAATTATAACATTAGGCTTTGCTAATATTAATCTGTTTTGGTTTTGGCTTTTGTTTTTTTTTTTAAATAAGTAAAAAGCAAGGAAAGGCTGATTTTTGCTGTTGTTTTGTTTTTAAGTCAGAGACATGTTTTCAAGTTTGGTTAGGAACAAATTCACACGTGTCATGGGTCTGAGAGGAACAGGGAACAAAAGGTCAAATCTCACTTGCTGCTGCATATTTCTGTGTGGAAGCCATATCCACAATGGGAGAAAGATGCAGCCTGAGAATGACTTGTGTGGGCATGGAAAAGCCTTAGAAAAATACAATTTAAACACAGTTGTGAAAAAAAAAAAAAAAAAACAAAACTACCTAGGAGTGCTATATTCTTCCTTTTTTATGCTGTTGTTGTAGGGTTGGAGGTTTTTGTTTGTTCATTTTTTAGTTTAATGTTAATGATTGCCTACATAGAGAAAACACATCCAAGGTAGTATGTTTTCCCTGAACACCCTTTAGTTCCATCCTCCTGGCAGATATGCAGCTTATACTGTTATTCACTACTATCTTAAATACATTTACTATCTTTTTCATTTTGTTACCTAAATATCTTCTCCATTCAAATGGGGATAATTGGAAGCTCCTTAATTTTTTATCAAAACTTCGACTCTTGTGACTCAATAACACTTTTGCTGCATCTTCTGAAAGACACTAATATCCTCACTATAGATCAGTGAGTGAGTGTTCACAAAGTTTTTTACCAGAGGACTCCAAGTACGTGATATGATAACAGTATAATCTTCAGTTTAGAATTCTCTCTTTCTGCTGGTACTGACTCGGACTCTATTTGTGTTTCTAAAGGATGCTCTGCATGGAGTAAACTGTTTCAGTGATTTTATTTTTTTCTCCCCTTACAGAGTAACCTCTTTTCCTAATCACTGTGTTGAAAGCTTCCTGTATTTTGGATTAGTTTTGAAAACATAAGCAATAGTTTTCTGTGAGTGACCTTTTTTTTGGTTGGGAAGCTGTCAGAAAATTTTCTCTTACAGACAAGAATGCATTTGTTTGGATCATCAAATCATTAATCAATGAAATGAGTATCAAAATCAACACTTCGTAAATATGCTAACAAAAATATAGACATCCATCTACTCAGTGACACAGAAGCAAAGCTGAAAGGACTTGAATTTCAGGCTTATTAATAAAAAAAAATCTAATCCCTTAGAAAGAAAATAGAAGAGACAATAGGAAATGAAAGCATGATTTGTACAGAGGGAAGAAAGAGGAAGGATTAAGCTCTCTCTTGTACAGCCCATGATCCATGTGACAAGGAACAGATTACAGAACTGTACATATGGATTTCCATGTATATATATATATATGTCAGCTACATTAAACTGACAATGCAATTAAGCTATAAAGGGTTTATCATAGGCAAAATTCCATTAACCTGTCAACAATAGTTTTTCCAATTTTCTTCTGACTTTAACAACTGATGGAGAAATGTTCTCTTGTTTCCTTCCCTAGATATTATTTCCTGCTTCTATCAAACGAGCTATCTTTGTTTTAGATGAAGCCAAAAGCTAGAAGCCCATAAGTCCCCCCACAAGGCTGTTTCATATACATACTGAGGGACAATTTATGTTGGATTTTAATGAGTGGTGTATATAGAAAAGAAGTTTGAGATCTGAATTTTATGTTGTCTTGAGTGTTAACCATTAACAAAGGAAGAGGACTCTTGTTAAACATGCAGGATAAATCTGTTCTACTGCTTCTGCAGTAGTTGATGACAACAAGCCCTTCAACTTGTCTCTATTTGGTTGTAAAATTTGGGTGATTCTGTCAGTCATTTCAGTGGCAACATGACAAGAGCAGTTGCAGATGTCTCCAGCTAATCTCTGAAGTAACTACATTTGTGCCGTTTCAGACTTGTCTATACCAAAATTCATTCTCTGAACTGAACCTGGAAATTACCTGTAAACCACCACAATCTACAGGTTACATAGGCAATGAGCTCCCAAGTGAGAAGGCTATAGACAGGCAGGCTATGGCTGTAACCACCATGCTTTGCAAATGAACTTTGATGGATTCTAGACATAACTAGAGGCATTTCCAGTTAAAGCTTCTTCGGCTTCATCTACCCTTCGAAGAGGCAGAATCAATAAGCAATGGAAGAACTCTTTAGCCATGTCAGAATGGGAAGCTGAATACTAATTTTTTTTTCCTTTTCTAACTTTTTTGTTTAGCTTCTATACAAATGCCCCAAAACCAAGAGTGAAGTCTCTGGCTGTTGTTTACTGTATGTTTCTTCATTGTGACTTTTTGGCAGAGTAGTTTAAATGTTTCACTGTAGAACAGAAACAACTGAAGAAAAGTAGGATACAGCTGACTAAATGAATTATATAACAAAATTATTTTATTTTATTAATTTTGTTTTATTAATTTTATTTTATTTATTGATAGTTTAAAATACATAGCTCAATAGTAGCTAAATAATTCATTGGGATTGTGACCCACAGAGTAAATGTGTTGCTGAGCCTCCTCTAGATTTTTTTCTTTACAGACAAATAATGCTGCGTGCTTCCTTCCTCCATTTCAAATGCCTTGACATCAGGCATAAGACACACACAGGGGGACTCATCTGATTCAATGCAGATGTTAGGACTAGTCAGTCCCTCTTTTATCTAGAATAGGCATTTCCAGGGCACAGTTCTTCTCATCCTCAAGGAGACATCTAAACCAGCTCAAATGATTCATGCCTTTAAGTTGTCTGTTTCTTCTCATTGAGACTAAAGGATATTTAGGAAAATAACTCAGATGTAGTTATCTTTGCTATAGACACCTAGAATTCAGTGAAAAATCAGCCTTCACAGCCAGCTATGACATCTAAAACTGTCTTAATTTGTGCCTACCTCAAAGTATACCACAAAAATAGTATGGTCACAATTTTATATACAATAACAACCCTTTTCTCTAGTACTTGCAATACAAAGAAAAAAATGATAGTGATGGATACACTACAGAAGACAAGCAAAAGAAAGAATGGAACTTTCTATTACTATTCAATAATGTGTTGACCACTACATGAAGGGATGCAACTGATCTAGCTTTGATGGAGTGAGTCAGCCTAGAACACAGTAAAAGGCAAAGCTGTATTTATTGTTCTCTGCTCAAGTTTTTGTTTCCAGAGATCTCAAAGCACGTTACAGATGAAAGAACTCTCATGATTTTAGTTATATAGAGGCATAAACTGAAGTGCAGAGAAAGGAAGATAGCTAGCAAAGGTTGCTTATTAAGCTAATGATAGAGCTGGAGTGAAATTTTCCTTAGTCCCATTTCAAATCACTTTGGACTTTTATAGTGTTTCAGTTCCATAAAGTCTTTCACATACAAAAGGAAAACAGAACATTGGAGATCAGCAATGTATGTATAACTATCTTGAAGAAAAGGCAGTAACACATTTTGTTGGTCACAATGCTGATGAACTAGTTTGTATGATATAATCAGAAACAGATTTCATCCAAAATGCTTTCTTCCTTTACAGGTAAACCAGAACAGATTCACGGGGTTACTAAATGTTTGGGGTTTTTTGGTTTTTGGGTTTTTTTTGTTTTGTTTTGGGTTTGTTATTTTTTTGAGGGGGGTGGCATGTCTTTAAAAAGAAGAAAACCCTTCTAGGATCCCTATTCAATCTGTAGCATCTCAATTACTAAATGTAATTTAAAACTACATGTGATTTGATCATGTATACAGGAATGTTTGTAAGAATAGTCTTCTTCTTCCACATTTACAACAAATGACTGTACTGGCTGAGCTGTGTATACAGACTCTTGTGTAATTGTCAAACAGATTCTGAAGCAGGCCTTTTCTTTCTTTTTGTATTAACATCCTTTAAAAGCTCCCTCCTTCTGAGGAACAGAAAACAAAATCAAGTAGAGTAATAGCTGGCATAATAAAGCTAATTCAGTATTTCAGACATAAAACAGCATCTCTGATGGGTAAAAGAACCCTATCATACCTGTAAATAAGTTTTTAAAAAATACCTCAGCATAATGTAGAACTTCATTCAAGATATTGAAACTTTGATTTTTTTTGTGAACTGTAATAAAAGAGTGGATAAAAACTACAAAAGTTATATGTGTATAAAAATTAAGAAGTTATGTGGTATATAAGTTAATTGTTAGTTGATAAGGTAGAAAGGAATTCTTCAAACTGTGTTATGTGAAGACTTTCAGCACAGACTGCCACTTGAAATACAGCATTAGTTACATTAGCAGGGGACTGATGAATTGAGCTATGCCTAGATGATCCTAGCAGGCAACCCACACCCCATGTGGCAAAGATGGAAAAATGTGTGCAGGTCCCTGCTGTGTTAAAGTGGGAGGAAACACTTTCCAGAACCCAGACATAATCATTGTTTTGTCCTGTGCACACCACTGGGTACCAAAAATGGAGGATACCATACAGCAGTAACAGCAACAGCAGAAAGAAAGTAACAAAAGAGCAAATGATGCATCAAAATAATTTATATCAGGGAAGAAGTCTTTCCTCATCCTCCAAAGCAAGTGACTGAAGGCCTTTGTAATTTTAATCATTGTCTTCCTACAGCTGCAACTGTTCTGAGCCTGCTGAAGGCATCCCAGGCAATCTTGTCACGCCCTCTACTCATTAAAGAAGCAGACAGGCAGACAGCTTATGGATTCATAAATTCCAAAACCATAAGGTAACACCAGGGCTATTCAGCTAACTAACACATGGGGAGACTGCAGGAAGCAAGAGGAAGAAGATGGTCATGTTTAGTGATTTTTTTTCATAGCGAAATTGGAGTTAACGAAAAACGCACAACTTGGAGGAAAAACCAGGGACATTCTTCCTGTTGAAGGACATATGAAAGCTTTTTATAACAAGATTTTTAAAAATTCCTGCAATGAGACCCAACTATGCTGTTCTATCCAAATTTCTACTGGCAACATATACAGTAATGTACATCTATAGCCCCCAGATTGTTTAAAAATAATAGTAATACTTTTTTAAAAATGAGAACACTATGACTCAGCAACACTGTAGGTTATGTGAGTGAACAGATATGTAAAGGAAAATGCACTCTTTCAGTCTTTTTATAAATTGCCCAGGTTAGTTTCTATACCCCTAACTTCCACCTCAAATCTCTTCTAAATTGCATCCTGTCTCTAATATGGTTTTAAAGGTCCAGATTTTATGAGGATGAAAGTTATCTATGGGCTAACTTTCAAGTATGGATGTAATTAATATGAAATTAAAATTATTTAGATATGATTTTTTCTTGATTTAATAGCATTATAATTAAGACTCTATTGAGTATTTTTACATCTTATTATGCAGTGCTTTTTACGTTGCATGTCAATACATCATGCACGCTTTACAGTAAACTACAATTCACCTAGGAAAACTACAACAGTTAAAAAATTGCTGGAACAACATAAGAAGAATAGACCTGTCTATTTTCAGAGTTTGGTATTCTAAACCACTCATAATTATTGCATGCTTTACTGAATATACTATCATTTATGGAGAAGCAAGTGAATATTTAGGCATTATTGGACCCCCATTCATCAAACATTATTAATCAACACATACAGCTGAATAAGAAGTTCTTTTGTTTAACAGAGCCCACTCTCTTATCTGCTGCATATCAGGGTGTTTGGAAAAGTGATGAAAAAACACAGCAGGCTGTTAAATATAAGCCAAAATAACAAATTAATGTTTTCAGGGCACTTTTCTAACATAGAGACAACTTCTAATTTCTCAAAAAGGCAGAAAACATACAAAGCCTGCTTAAAGGTCCCATGCCAAGACTTAGAAGCAAGTAGGGAAGACCCTACAGTTTTGCAGAAGCGCTGGTCATGTAGATCAATAGTATGCTGCATTGGGATTTTGACCAGTATTGGATCACGTCAGACACAGTTTGTATAACTGATAATCTCCAGGCAGGGCCTTTCTGTGTAACTTCACAGGGTTTCTGTTGACCAGTCTGCGAGCTTCTCACAGTCCTTATGTTAGAAGCCACTATCTCTAATCATCTGCAAATTTGCTAATCATGCCCTGTGGCTCACCATCCAGGTTGCTGATGAAGATGTTGAAAAACAGGCACGCTGGTATCTACCCTTCAAGCCTGTCAGTCCTGGCAATTTTCAATCTACTTATAAGTCCATTCTTCCAGACCATATTTCCTTAGCCTCCAAAATGGATGGTGTAGGAGACAGCATCAAAAGTCTTACTAAAGTCAAGGTACATTATATCCACCAAACACTCCTCACCCACTTAGACAGTAATTTCCTCACAGAAAGCAATCATGTTGGTCAGACACATGATCTGATAAGCTTTTTGCCTGTCAAGTAACTGGAATTAGCTTTGAGGAGGACATGCTCCATAAGCTTCCAGAGACTGAGGAAAGGCCAGCTGGCTCTAGTTCTGGGTGCTGCTACTTGCTCAAAGACAGATATTTGCTTACTAGCAGATCCCCGCAGTTGTAAAATCCACATGAAGAGGCACTCTTCTTGGATGCATCTCTCTCATGCTCTCTGGTAATGTGGCTGCCTCTGCCCATGTGAGAGGGTGTGCTTTAATAGAGTCAGCTTGGTGTCAGGTGCAGGAGTTGCAAGAAGCATCAAGCAAGCTTCTCTGCATCAGATAAAATGATCAAAAGAGAATCAGGCTCTCTGCAGAGACTGCAGCAGCAAGAGTTTTAAACTCTTTGAGGATAAGAGGTGTGGTATGGCCAAGACAACAGAGGAACAACAAGACAACATAAACTCTCATGAGCGAAGAAAGGTTAGAAGCCTGGAAGCTTGTGACTTCAGGCCAGAGGATGAAGGCTCCATCTCCACAGGCAGCTCTTCCTCTAGAATATAGGTACAGGGCCTGGCAACAGAGGTGGAAGAACAAGTTCCTAGGGAGGTTTTGGGTTGGACATCTCACATCTTGGTATTGAGAACAGAACTATCAAGAGGAAGTAATAAGTGTTAGTGGTTGGCAACTCCTGCCCATATGGGAAAAAGGATTCCTCTGCTGATAGACCTATTTCTCCCAAGAGCTTTTCTATTGCCTCAGATGCTAATTATTTGATATTGTACAAAGACTAGCATAGATCATCTGATCTTCTGGCTATTAGCCCCTGCTACTGATCAATATGGGCACCATGCCAAGGTAAAACCTTGAGCATATCAAAGGGTAACCATAAAGCTCTAGGGACAAAGGTGAAGGGGATAAGATTGTGAGTCATGCTCCTCTTGGTTCTTCCAGCTGGAAAAGGAGACACTCAACAGGTGCTTCTGGTAGATTAATGTCTGGCTTTACAGATGGTAGTGCCAGCAACAGCTTTTTTCATCATGGTCTTTCATCTGAGGATAAAGGACTCTGGGAAAGATGTGAACCACCTGACTAAAAGAAAAACCACATTTTTGATCAGGCTTCCTAACATGGGGAAAGGGAGCTTTAAACTAATTTCACTGGTTCATAGGGAACAAATCCAGAGGTAAGAGAGGCAGAGCTGCAAATAGAGGAAATACACAAAGAAGAAAGCCACTGGGGGCTTTCACATTCTTACTCAGAAGAGAGGGTATCCAAAGGCTTTCCTCAGGTGGCTAAATACTAATGTGCATAGCTGAGGCAGTAAAAAAGAAGAATGTGAAGTTCATGCACAGTCACAGGGTTATGACATGACAGAAATCACAGGAACTAGATGGGATAGCATGAAGGACTGGGTCAGAGTCACAGACTGTTACAGGCTGTGTAAGAGTCTCTATGGGGAGGAAGGATAGGAAAAGCCCTATGGTAAGCTGCTTTTTGACTGCCCAGACCTATAAAATCTGAGAAATGCTTGTTGAGAGTATCTGGGTCAAGGGCAAATATCAGAGGGTAACATAACACCAGGGATATTGTGGATCTGTTACAGACCAGTCAGACAAGAGGAAGCAATATATGATGCTTACCCCAGATAATTAGTGAAGTCTTTCACTCATAGGCCTTTCTGGAAGTGGCAACTTCTGCTGGAAGAGACATTGCATAATACAAACATGACAGGAGGTTCCTAGGCTGTGGTGATTTCCAGAAACAAATGGTAAAGGCAACCACCAGGAGTAATGGAGGGAAACTTTTGATGAGCTATAACTGTAGAAAATTGCACAAGTCTTACTCTCAGTGAATAATTTGACAAATGCCATGACATTAAGCTGCAGCGGCACTGTAAAGATAGCACGGTTATATACTAGCAAAAAAAAAGTTGGATGGCTCATAACATCAGTGAGATTCTAAGCAGGGTATAATACATAACAGTTCTACCATTTGTTTTAAAACAGAGGTTAATTTGTAGTATTAGTCTAATGCATTAAACTAATTTCAGCATAGAGATGAAAGAAAATCAGGCTTTGAATTTATGGAAGTCTGGCCAAAAAATTCTTCCAAAGATAACCAGATTTTACTTCATATTACAGAATTAGCTACTGAAACATTTTATAGAGACATCATGCAGATAAATGAAGTTACACAAAGCAATGTAAAGGTTGTTTATAACACAAGCTGACTAATGGCAATGTAAACCTACAAACAAGCATTCATATGGTGCCCAGTTGTGGTGGGTTGACCCTGGCTGGCTGGCTGGTGCCCACCAAAGCCGTTCTATCACTCCCCCCCCCCTTTGCTGGACAGGGGAGAGGGAAAAAATATAACAAAGGGCTTGTGGGTCAAGATAAGGACAGGAGAGATCATTCACTAAT
>JANZLQ010000013.1:19176756-19190906 GCA_026212715.1 Elanus axillaris
GTGTGTGTGTTTCCTCTGCCCCCCCCCCCAGCCTGCTGGCAGGAAACGAAATCTGAACTGGCCGATGGAACCGTGCCAGGTATGCTGAGGTGGCCCTCTTGGCCAAGAGGGACCAATGCCCTCAGGTCAGATCCGGCTGGGGTATAACGCCCCCCGCAGGAGGACATTTTGAGGCAGTCCTCCTGGGAGCATCCATAACAACCCCAAACACAGCATTATACTAGCTCCTAGAAAGAAAATTAACTCTATCCCAGCCAAAGCCAGGACACAAGCCCACTTAGTTTTACATTCTTGAAAATCAAGTGTATTTGCAGTGCAATTGTGATCATCACTGGCTGCATTCTAATGTGCATTAGTCTGCCCAGCAGATTTGAATAATGTCCCACTACACAATTGAAGGAATTTCTTCATAAATGAGAAGAGAAATGCATATAGGTGTTTTAAGTCTGATACACCTCTGACTTATCTTCATGTTATCTTTTACTTTCCTCCTTTCACAATAGGGTTGTAATATACCTACTAAATATTCATAAGAAAATTCATGGGATGGTATCAGGGTAGCAGTATAACTTATAGCTATTAATGCATTTATAAGGGCAGGCAGTACCCTGGGGATGACCTGTAACCTTTCACTAAGAGAATGACATCTAGTTGTAATAGGTTTTTATACCCAGGAGATTTAAACATGTCATTACAAAAAGGATTTGGGCAGTTGTTAAAAAATTGTTAACATATTCGTGAAATATAATGACTGAATTATCATTCCATTTAAACAACAAAGAGAAAAGGTTACCCTGTTCCTACATGATGATTCAATCCTTCTGATGTTGTATAAAATATAGTTGCCTGTTTGCGTTTGATAGAAACCAATTTAACAGCTAAGAAACTATAAGGTTTTTCTACTCAGACCCAAATGTATTTTTCAAACTTCCATTTCTCTTATATATCCTGAGATATGGTACTAACAGTGAAGGATTTGGGGTGTTGTAGGGTTCTTTGCTAATCGATAGTCTCTCACAATATAGGTGACTAAGGTGTCTCTTCATGGTAAGCTGCACAGAATACAACCTCACTGAAAATCTCTCGGATCCCCAGACACAACAAGAGAATGCACTGACAATTATTACACGCAACCTTCATTCACATATCTGATTTCTTGCCCATACTGATCAGTCTCAATGCTTAATGTGTAGTTTATGGTGACTTTATTTTTCTTGACAAGAAGGGAACAGAAGGTAAGGACTTTACTGTTTTTCAGTTACTGCCAGTTACATAAAAACTGTCTCCAGTTTTTTTTCACATAAATTTTGTATGTTAAGTATGTAAATATTTAAACATACCTCTTTTGTAGGAACTATGCTGTAGCCAAATTGCCTTGCAATAGGAAATTTCTATAAATAAAAGTAATAAAGTTACAAAGCCATGAAAAATAAAGCATTAAAGAATATCAGATAAAGATGACCTATTTAACAAGCAGTTTACTTTATGCCTGTTTCAGAAAGGCTCACATTCTGTGTCTGATCCCAGGCTGCAGAATGGGAAGGATGCTAAAGAAATTAAGAATATCTTTTCTGCTGTCAGAGTAATAGGCTCTTTGTGTCTAGTACTTATAATAAAATATGACACAATCCTCACAGAAAGATTGGTAGCTTCTAAAATTAGTATAAATATTAAAAACAAGTTACATTAAAACATTCAAAATGTTTGTTTTAAAATCTCAAAACTCTGAGAGAAGGACAGGCTGATTCTTCAATTATATAGTTATGTTAATTACATGAGTGATCTTTCAGGAGTTTTTGTCTTCAGAATTGACAGATAAATGAATGGGGCTGTACAAAGACTCTGCAGTGGAGTGAAAAAAGCGTATCTGCAGAAACAACTAAAGCAATTTTATAACTAAACTCTTGTGAGATTAGTATCTTCTTTGGAATGATTATGATGCATGGCAGAAGAGAAGATAGCTGGTTGCTGGATGCATCTATTTCTGTTTGCTAAATCCAGCTCTTGCAGAGAATACTTGTTGCATTTGAAACTACATGATTAGCAAAGGCAATCAAAAAATGTGGGAGGGAGAAGAGAAGGAGGAAGAGGTACAGTTTAAATATTCACCTAGATGCAGGGACAAATGGATCTGGATGATTTATAACATATGGAAACACGCTCCCCTAAGTTATAAGATTTCTTCTGGCAGAGACGGGTATTTGATATCCCAATATGGTGACAGACAACCCAAAGATCCTAGAGCAGATGAAACAGTAAAGAGTAGGTGCCCAACATGCAGACTGAAGCAAGTATAAAAGCTGACATCCGTGATGTTACATGACCTGCCTGGAAGAAGCAGTGTCTTCTCCCTGTCTGTCTGGTAGAAACTCAGGCACTATGAAGCCAAGAATACAAGACTTGCAAGGAAAACTTGAAAGAGGCAGAGTAATTATCTGGAGGAAAGAAAGTTACTGGACAGGAAAGCTCACACAAAGAGAAGCACGAGGGGACAGATCCTAGCATTTCTTTGCTCTCATTCACTCAGGTTGTAATATTAGGCTCCCTAAGGTCCATCTTACCAGTCCAAAGACTCATGTACTTTTGCTTTTATGGTGGTCTGACAGGGAGAGGGCAGGGAATGAAATGTGTCTTTCCACTGTGATTCCCATCCCAGGACAACAAAAGCAGTCTGTAGTCTAAGGGTTAAGGAGCTGATGGGGTGGGGGTTAGAGGAAGCAGATATGGATCATTACAGGCTACACAAAAGCTAGAACTAAGACTTTCTATTGCATCTGCAAATGGTCTGATATTGGTTGTTATATAGCATATGGATATTTCCACCTCCACACAGGGACTGTCAGCTAACTGCTCTCAAGTCCACATCTCAGGCAACTAAACTTATTATTATTCCTGGATTGATGTCTTCATCCTGTGAGGACCCTGGTGTGTGCCACATGCATCAGATTTGTCCTACTGACTAAACTGTTTTACTGCAAACATAGCAAGTCTCTACTCCATAAGTCTGAAAATAAGCTGTTATCTTTCCAGGATTTCTGGAAATTTCATATCATGCCTCAGTTCCTTTTTTTTTTAGTATTCATGTTTCAGAACCAAGGCAGAGCTTTTTCATTCTAGAAAAACCCCCAATTATCCAAATAGGGTGGAATTGGATTTTTTTCCTTAGATTCTTTCACATCTTACCTTGAGATTTAGTTCAGAAATATGTCATAACAGCTAAAATAGGACATTGAGGTGAGAAGATGTGAACTCTTTCAAAGCTCCTCAGATCTCCAATAATAACTGCATTGTTGACTTGGGTAACTTGGTTAATGTGCATGCCTCTGCTTTCTTTTACTGTAGATATAAGTTATAAGCTTATCTGTATTGTGAAACTGCTGTGTGTGTAGACTTACAATACCTGATTATAAATTGCTTTCTGAGAGCCTCATAAAAAGAGTGGAACTTACAGCTAGTGCCAGGAATGATTATTATCATTAATAACAATGAGATATCCTATGCTGTTAAAGCAGTCATTCCCCCCCCGCCCCCTTGGATTAAGAAACCTTTCTGTAGTCTTTGTGTAAGCAGAGATATGGAGAGCATTTTGGGATCCTTCAGGATGAAAAGGACAAATAAAAAATGACATGAATCATCACAGTGTTAATCACAGCATTAAGTATTCATTAACCGAGCATTTATAATTGAGTGGGGGGAAAAATTACTTTGTGCTACACTCCAAGCTCAGATTTGCTGCATGTTGTGAAGAAGGCAGAACAAGCTGAGCAGGCAAAGCCAGCAGAGGTTTTCTAAGAGGTCTGGCTTTCCCTTCATTGATTGCTGTCCCTGACTTAATGTCATCAGGTGCATGATGATTTACTACATACTGGTAATAAAATAGAGGTATGCGAGTAGAGAGATAGAGAGCTTTTTTTTTTCGCCTGTTCATCCCTACAGTTCATTCCTTGGTTAAGGCAATACCATGGTGACAATCAGCATGCAGCAAAACATAAGGAAAATGAAGAACTGTGGGCAGATTATGCTGACAGAAAGACGCCTTCTTTCGTTGCACTATGATAGTCTGTCAAACAAACATGAGCCAATGTTTTTGAGCTCTGTCTAACAACACAAAGAATTCAGTCCAAAAACCTGAAAAGCTCTGATGTTCAACTGAGAAAAAGTTGCAATGGAATTGTAATGAGAGATTATATATTTGTACAGCTATGCTGAAGATGAGAGACATACCTATTCCATAAAATTATTAAACAAGTTGAAAATCCCAATGGCCAGTATGCAACATTATTGAACCAGAAGTTCACAGATATTCTTCTTGCTTTGTTTGTTTGTTTACTGTAGAGGCTGGAAATTTAACAGCTTTTTTTTAAAAAACCCTAAAATCTTCTATAGGGATAAAAACATTCACAATACATTTTCTAATAGTTTTCTTCAAATTGGGACATTTACTAAAGATTTAGTAACAACATAAGTGTGCAAAAGGTGCATACTTATAATTAAAACCTAAAAGGGCATACAGACAGAAAATTTATTTTTATTATAGAAAAGTATTCTCCAGAAATTGTATAAAAGGGAGCAGAATATGGTGGTGTGTTTCCAGCACAGATAGAATTCTGCAAAGTTAAAATACCCATTTTAAACTATACCATGTAGTCAACAAATCCTGAAAGAGAGAAAATTAAAAACACTGTAGTGGTAGACAGAGTATGACACATTGGTGACGTGAAAATGTGGAACTACAGGAACAGACAGACTAGTGACTAGACTTATTGAGCCATTTAGGTAATCTTAAAACTGAGATCCTCCTTTAAGATAAACTATAAAAGAAACTTCTATGGTGTCTCCATGAGTGGTCATGTTAGTATCCATGCAGCTTAAGTACCAGTACTTCTGGGACTTGCCAAATTTTACCCAAACTATTCTTCTATTTTAATACCAAATTTTAGAATAGACATATCAGAATGCAAGGCTTCTTTAAATCAGGAAGTTTGGTAATGAACTCTTTTGATTGTTTCCCCTGCTTCATTTTTTTTTTTTTTAATCTATATTAACAAAGAGAAAGTATTTATTTCTTGCAATTTAAAATCAAACCAAAACAGAACAAATATTTTTTTACCCTACTGATTTATTTTCCAACTCTGCCTGAAAATCAAGGCAAAGCAAGGCAAGAAAAATGGACTCATTTGCTAAACCCACAGACCAAAAAAAAAGCAGTTTTAAAGGTTTTTCACATACAGGTGCAGTCTCACAGTCATCATGTTTTGAGCTGGGTCTGACTAAGATTCCTGAGATTTGCTACTTAGTCTAGAAATGACAACATTTTTGCATTTAACAGGAGGATTCATTGTTACAGACTCAAACCAAAAGCAAGACCTTCCAGAAAGAATGATGCTTCAAAGTGATGGAGTATCAATTACATCCCCAAAATTTCATACAGGAAAAAAGATCAACAGATTCATAAACTCATCTCTTAAAAGATCTTGGAACAAATAGCTTTGGAGTTCAGCTTGCATTAAAAAACCTTCTTCAGTCATTAAAAAGCCATTTCATTTACATTCTTGTGATGAAGTTTGTATTTCTTTTTACTTGGTAAGAATAATTTTTTTATTTGTAGACTAAGATGGATGCTAAGATTTGTAGCATAAGATGGATGATGTCCTTACCAATTCAAAGCTTTACTTTCAACTGCTATTGTAAATGCTATTATAGGGATATGTCAGCAGGCTATATTTTGCAAACAGATGCAAGAGAGAATTGCCTGCACACCAGCACAGATGGATCAGAGCCAGCTTTAGGCTGGAAACTGCATAGGTATGGCTAGAGTTATACTGATCCTGCACTATTAAAGCCCTTCTGAAAAATGATGCGTACTAGCTTGATGCAGATACAAAAATTTGGGGCTTTAAGCTGGTTTGCATTCAGGTTTCTCAGTGAAAACCTCAGGGAGGGAGTGGATAAACTCACGTCTTCTGGCAAAATCCAGTGCAGATAAGCACAAAGCAGCCAGTGTCTTCTCACTTCACAAATTCAAAGGACTTGAAAAGTTAGCACTTTTGTGATATAATTTCCTTAGGTGCCTCTTCTGAAGGCATTCTTTTGGAGATTGGGTTGCTGCTGAAAACTATCAGAGCAAGTCAGCACAGGAGATTTTTGGTGTATGTTTCTTGTTCATCGCACTTTTTAAATTTGCTTATACAGGTTATTCCACTGCAGTTAGTGAAAATCCAAAATCAGGGTAAGCCCTTTGGTAGTTCCTCTATTTGGGATTTAGGTTTATTACCTCTGCCAAATGACAGATTATTTTTTTTTCTCTCAAATTCTGCCAGATGACATCATTTCACAATAAGTATTAGAGGCTGGACTCTAAAGTTACAGCTATGCTAGTGTATAATTAGTTGAGGGACCTTTCGCCATCACAGCAGATGGCTGGCCCAGCATAGCTTGTCCCAGTAAAGTTAAACTTCCTTAGCTCTAAATCAGTGTGGCCCACTCCATTTGTTCACTAGAAGTGGTCCTTGGTCCATGATAGCCCCTATGCATTGCCTGGTACCGTTGCAAGAGACAGACTACAGATTTGACTCTGTAGGTAACAAGACACTAACACTCACACATGTCCTGGCCCTTTAGCTTACTAGTTAGCAAATACCATTCTTTAAATGTGTTCATTTTGGCTAAGTTCAGAATCACTGCATGCAACTCTGCTAAAGCAGACCTTCATGTCACCTCCAGAATGTCTACTGATAAGTTCATTATCTAGCAAATTCTGCAGCCTTTGTCTGCAGATTTCATTGTTATTGGCACAATGCTTATGAGATTGCACAGGAAACAGAAAGAAACTAAGTAATCAGTGTCTCTACCAAAATAATGACTAGTCATTTTGTCTTCTAAAGTCACTATGTGATACACTCATGGAAATTAACACCAATTTATTGTGTTGCCAATTTTTATAATATTTATATACTATTGTTCTTGTTTTCCAAAAAAAAAAGCTTGTTTTGCCCATACCGGATGCCCATCTGCCCTAACTATAAGCACATGAATCTTCACTAGTGTGCACTGAAAAATAATCTGACATATTTAGTTGAATGTAAGGTTTCACTTTAATCCTATTTGGTTTTTGAACACTTAATAATTTAAAAAGGTTAAGTGATAAAACTGTGTATAAAAGTTATGCTTATGTATGTCAAAGGAAACTAAGCCAAAGTAATTTATACTACCTTTGCCAAAGCTTGAGGTTATCAAACTGTTTGGAAATCATCAGTTTTAAAAGGTATATGACTAACTATAGGTTTGATTGCTAAGTCATTGTGTAGGTTCTTCTTCCCGAGAGTAGCTGCAGCTTTATCTGTGCATTCGAGATTCCATAGGCTTTTATAACGAACGTATGCAAAACAAAGTATATCGATTGAAACCCTTGTAAATAAAATCAGAAAGCATAACCACACCATACTGCAGCATATTTCCTCATAAAATCTCAATACCCTTAAAAATTTTTCTCGGGAGCATCATGACCAACAAGCTACAATGGCTATTATATTCCTTACAGAGAATTAATAGTTGCAGATCCTTCTTTATCTAAACCAAGATAACAATTATATTAACACATTCTTTGCCTCATGAATACTCACATCAAAGAAATGAAAAAATATGTTTTTTAACAGACTATAAATCATCTAAGATACACAAGCAGTAAGAAAAATAGGGAGAGAGGAAGAAATAAGATGAGAGTTTTTGTCTGTGGGTGATCAAAAACAAATGTTATTTTCCATATTAATATAAAAGTCTGCATTAATCTATGCCCTAGTCCAATTAATTTTCACCCCTCATCTACTGTCTGCTTCAAAAGTTTTTAATCACTGAACATCCTCTTTTTAATGATACAAGTATAGGAAGTAATAACCAAATTTGCATTACCAGACATCCAGCTAAGGATAGACAGCAAAAAAGAAATAGAAAACCCAGCAAAGGGCATTTGGAATTGCATTATTCCACTGTTTCCTCCAGCTGAGATTGAAAGTAAGCTACCCACTGGCAAGCAACCATATTTTATAGTCACTCTCCCACTTCACTTCTTACTGAAAAAAAATCTTCTAGCTCTCTTGAACTTGTCATTACTATGAGTAAAAATATATAGTTGGATATTGATTTAGGAAATTACACCACCTCAAAAGGCATCTACAATTAGCTAAAAACCACGTATTTGCAGTAACACTGCATTTTCTAAGTACACAATTTTATTGCTCCCTGCACTAGGATTGCAAAGAAGTGCAACATTTGTGCTTATATTTTCCCTATATTTTTCTAAATTTACAAAAATGGAGACTGTTTCTCTTATTTAGACTAATTTTTGCTTTGTTCTACATTGAAATCTTCAATGTAGTTGCAACTCTCAGTTGCATTATAACTGCAAGCTAGCCAACAGAAGTCTGTTATTCTTCTAATGATTTGAAGCTTCCTGCAAAAAGACATGCCTGTGATCAAGTCCCTAGGAACCTGTATGGCCCCTCTTTTTGTGGGATTAAGCAGGAACTGGAGGGATGCTCAGACTTTAACTTCACAGTGCTTAAATATCACTCTGCCTAATTAAAATTCCCACATATATTCCCTCATAAAAGATAAGTAGAACTGACTTTTGGTCAAGAGATTTAAGAAACAGAATGTGACATATTCATACATCACATCTTCAACAGAAATAATAAAAACGTTGGCATTTTCTGTTTTCAATACCAGCTGAAAGCTATCTTGGCCACATATAATTATTTTATTATATAGCCAGTATATTTTTAAAATGCATTACAATATATAAAACAGTATTGTATACATTTTATTTTGTTGGCTAACATAACAGACAACCTGCAGATAAAGCAAGTCTGACAAACTGGCAGAACCTGCATATGTAAGGGAAAACTGACAAGTAGAATATTCTTAAAATAAGAAAGAATGGGCTAGATTTGAATATAACCTTGGAAATATATTTATATTAACATATCAGACAGACCTCATTCTATCCAAAGGAGCAATTGTATCATAAGGTTTTCATCACTTTTTTTTTCTTTTCGGTTTTTGGAGCTGAAGTGGAGAAAGAAAATATTCATATTTTGTTTAAAGCCACTACATATATATAATGAAGAATGGTAGGACTAGCATGGAAATCATGATGGTTTGGGGATACATGAGCCAATGTTTGTAGGCAGAGGCAATAGCATAATTAGAACGGCTGATATAGTATGACAAACATTGAGAATGGGGAAACTGAGCCACAGGTGAAGATAGCTCTTCTGCAGGATTTTAGAGAGTATGACATTAAAATGCCATGAAAACAGTTTCAGATTATGTATTTCCACTATCCAAATGTCTTTGACAGGCAAGGAAAAAGGAAATTATTCCAGTGATTTGGATATTGGCATATAAATACCTACTGGAATCAGTAGGATTTGACAGTTAGCAGACCCAGACTTACTATATAAGAATAGAGGAAAGAACAATACTGCCTGACAATCTTACACCCAAATGGTGTTTTAGGATTAACATCTCCTCAGTATACACGACAGAACAGCAGAATAGCTTTCATAACACTGAGGCTAATCTTTCAGAGGCCACTCAACAAAAATTTTTTCCCCTTCTTTCCATTTTCCCCATGCTTCTGTGCTACAAGTCACTAAGTTCAAATCTATGCTCCTCACAGTCTTTGGAGAAAGTCTCAAACTGTCTGGGAAAATCTTTTGTACACTAACTATTCTGCAACATATTTACAAAAAGTCACCTTTTGCAGCAAGTAATGTTAAAAGCACTTGTTTCTGTGAAACTCCTCTACAGATCAATAGACTAGAGTTTCCTAAAAATGTTAATTAATTATTGTGTTCCACCCAGAAAGCACTGGTTGGAAAAAAGATTATGGTGGTGTCCCATAAGGCTGCCCTTCCTTTCATAAGTATCTTCATGAAAGCAGGCAGCAGTAGTTACAGTCATTGGTACCAACAACAGTTTTATTAGCTAGTAGGAACCAATTCTTATTAAGGACCATTAAAAGTGTGCTTTATCACATTGCTTCCTTACAGGAAAGAGATTGCAATGAACAGTTGATTAATTTTTCTGAATTTAGAAACTGTTTTTCTCTGTAGTCTCGAAATGAAGGTATTCCCAAGATATAAGTAGAAACACATGCTGCTTGCCATCTAAATAGTAGATTGAAGTTCCTAGTGTGGTTCTCTTCTGTATTTGAATGCTCTACACTGAATATCTACCACCATCTTATAACCACACTGAAAGCAAAATTTCTCTTGATTATTCCAATGTCCTCTGAAATTGAAATTGCAGGTGAGTCTTCCACCAGCTACAGTGGAGCTTGGCATGGACAGGATGTAACTATGTACAGAGGGTTCCTTTCATTTAAATGTTATTATTTAGCATTTCTACCAACATGGTAGCAGGTATTTATAATTGTTTTACTTCTTGTTTCCTTTTTTCAAACATCATGTCCTTAGACAACTTTTCATTTTTTTCAAAGACTCCAACCAGGTAGACATGCCATTAACCTCAAATATGGAACTTTGTCAGAAACAGTTTCTAAAGGAAAGATAGTTTTGTCATTTCATTAGAAATTTGCATAGGGTTCAGAAACAGTTTTATCTGTATCCTCTTTTAATCATCAAGCTTGCACAGTCTCCCATCATAACCTCTGATTTCTGGGTTGAGGCTAAAATAATTTTCTTTGCAGGAAAGCCTGACACCTGAAGCCCTTGTCAGACATTAATTTAGCTAGTGAAATCTTACAATTAATTTATACGAGAAGAATTTTCTTTTCAAAAATGGGGGGGGATGTCTAGAAGAATATTCAGAATACATTTACATATTTCTGATTAAATGTATTACTTTGTACCTTGTTCCTTAAGGGCTTTAAATAACATTTCCCTCATAATTTTATATTTTTGTTCATATTTCAGCTCCTCTTGATTAGTGTCTGGCTCTCCCAAGGTAATAAGGTCATTCAAACAATGAAATATCTGTCTGTCTTTTGTTTCCAAGGTTCTACCCTTCCCTTAATGGACCAGTTCTTGCCAAGCAGGATTATTTATGTGGGAGATATATTTCCACACAAAGTGTCTTAGGAATCCTTCAGTATTAAGGGGGACAATTGGACTTTACCATACAGTTATGTACTTTATATTTGATTAACTTAGATACTCTATAAGATGCCTTTATAGTCACAGTTTTTCCATGAGGCCAGAACTTTTGTGCAAATGGAGAAGTAATAGGGAAGAAGTGGGGGCTGAGTCCAATCAGCAATAAAGCTTTTTGATTACTGATCCTGGTCCACCCATGCTTCAAAACTGCTGTATGCAAACCAGCTTCTCCCTAGAGGCTTTGTACTCACAGTTATCATGACACTTTGCATTAGGTAATTAGATCTGCTCACATCTGCCTACTAAAGACCATAAAAATGTACTTTTAGATGCTAAAGGAGAGACATTTTCTTTCTGGAAAGCGTGTTGCTCAGCTCTCTTGTATTCAGCAAGCAATTCGGAGTGCCATCCTAGGGGAGGGGGGAGATGTGCCAGACCACAGAAACAGGTTCCTGTCAGCAGTGGTGGTTACAGATGGTTACATCCTCGCTTGATATGCTGACCCCATCCCAAGTTGAATTCCTCCTACCTTTTCACACTGCACGAGGAAGGCTAGAACACCTCATGTCGCAACACCAAACAGTAGTGCAAAGGCATTCAGGACGAGCACAGAATAAAAAGGAGGGCTGCTGTACTAGCAAAATGCTGAGCCCAAGACAATAAGCCTAGCCTTCTGTGGAGGTAAATATGGAGTTTACTTTCAAAATCCATGCACTTACTAAAAAAGTTCGGCAACTACTTTCTAGTTTGGGTAGGGAAAAAAAAAAAAAAAAGTTCTCCCTTCCTACAAAGCTCCCCAACAAACCACACTACATTTAAATAGAGATATTCCAAAACTGAAATATTTTCCATTAGGAGTTACTGCTTTAGTGCTTCATGGGAATGGTCATTCAAATCTCTTGCACTCCCTTTGTGTTAGTATGAAACTTTCCATCTGTACTTTCTTATTATATCATAGCTATTGCCTGTTACTACTGAATATCTCTTCCCCTATCTGATAGCAACAGTAATAGAGATATAACAGGTAGAAGTGTCAATAAGAGAATGGTCTTTACTTCCTGATTCCATCCTAGCATTTAGATTAGTATTACACACAGTGATATTTCAATATTTTACAAGGAATTCTTATGTTAAGGGGATGTTTTCCCAAAAATGTTATTTTTAGTATAATTTTTAATACTAAAAAATAATAATGTATAGGAAAAAACTTGAAATTTTTTAATTAAATTATTTATTGAAGGTAGTCTTTTTATAGCTTAAATATTAACAAACCATTAAATATAGGGATGGCTAATCATCACTAAAACAGTGTCTTCAAAAACTGCAATTGCTAACTTTTGCATTTGTAACTATAATTGTTAGCTCAGACACCATAAAGAGCAATATAAATACCCCAGAAAAGACCTCACAAATCAACAACAACAAAAACAAAAAATGCAGAACTATCAAACAAAAAACTGGAAGAGATCACTATTTTCTTTTTCTTTCTTGAGATATCCCACAAAAAATCTCTTTCCTGGAATTAAGAAATATGTTTTGAGAAAAAGCAAACACATTCTATGAAATTAGATAAAGGCTGGTATGTATATGTCTGTGCTTGCATATGTGTAGGCACTAAATGAAGAGCAATAGAAGGTTAGAAATTGTCCTGAAACCAGATTAGAAAGTTTTGTTTGCAGCGAATTAAATGAAATGAATAAATATGCAAACAAGACTATTATTATGTAAATTTTGCAGTTTCAATATTCTCTTTGGTGGAGAATGATTTCAACACTTTCAGTTAAAAACTACAATTGTAATCACAGATTTTAAGAAGGAATTTCTTGACAGCATATGAAAAGTTGGGAAAATACTATTTATCACATTCCATCCTACAACCACCTTACCAACAGATACAAACACAACCTAAATGCTATTACAAAAAATGAGTGGAGAAGCTGTACAAGACATTTACATTTCTTTTAGCTTCATTCATTGTGGAAAAAATCTTATGAAATGAATCTGTGCAAAAGACAAACTTTGTCACTTTCTTTTCAGTAAATCATCCCTCAGTCAAATGCTTCTCTTCTGTTTTTTTTCTCTCTCTCACACACGGGAACAAATACACATGGTCTCTTTTTTTTCACATTTCCACTTGAAGGAGAAATAGAAATACTAATAATGGAGCAGATGTTTTAACAGGTTCTCTTTATTTTATTGAAATCCACTTTACTTAATTGTGGTATCTCTTCAAACATTTTCATAACAAAATTAGCAAGTCTTCATAACCTTATTGAGAGCAGTTCATCTAAGTATTGTCATTAAATTTTTCATATAGAAGAATTTAGCATTGCCAGCTTGTGCTAGAGTAATAAAGGACAATCTTCATTCACTACAAGAATAGTTATAAGCACCATTTTTATAAAGTTGCAGTAGCAGTATTACTCACCCTGGGAACTAAGCAGTCACACTTTGGATGTGACAGACCTTCCACCTTAAATTGTTACACAGGTGGAGCTTTTCAGTGATGTTCCAGGCAAATCCTATTAGCCAATTTCTTGTTGCTGATCACTTTGGGAGATCAATGCCTACTGGCTTTTTGATGACAGTTACTGTGTTAATTATTAACATGAAACAGGAACACAAAGGGAAGGTTGTTGTCTTGTACCCAGAAGCAATACCTTAGAAGAGTCCTTAGTGGAAATCAAATGATAGACGCACAAATTTTCAGATTCTACAGGAACAAGCCAAAGACTGCATAGCTTCCAAATTCACTTCTTTTAACTCACTCTTGTCTTGGAAGGATAAGAAGTGCTCATCTTTCTCCTTTTTCATGATGGATAGTGTGGAGAAATATACTGAAACATCAAGAAGATGTGGTAGTCTTAAGATGGGAGATATTATATTTCTCAGTCCAAAAGTGTCTCTAGGATATTTTCTGTAATTTGTATGGTAAAGTGTCCTGACAGGAAAATTAAAAAAAAAAAAAAAAAAAAAAAAACAAGAAGAGGGGAAAGAAAACAATGCGTATTGCACTGTGCATACTAGAAATCC
>JANZLQ010000013.1:19191006-19213539 GCA_026212715.1 Elanus axillaris
GAAAATTAAAAAAAAAAAAAAAAAAAAAAAACAAGAAGAGGGGAAAGAAAACACTGCGTATTGCACTGTGCATACTAGAAATCCCTGCAGAATGTCCCGATGTGCTGCCCCACAGAACACAAACTCATCCTGCACACAGCTGATGGGCTCACACTAACGAAGCAGATGGTGCAGTTGGTGGCAGCTGGCAACATACCTTTGAGATAAAATGAGGAGGGCTGCAGCAAAAAAAGCCATTGATACTTCTCTTTCTCTAGTCCACTGTACACTATATGGAATCTGCCTGGATTCTGCACCTTGGAATGGTGTGTGGAAATTGCCAGTATTTAGCCCCTAAGGCTACACCTTCTCCTGCCCGCCCTTACAGCAATAGTGGCAAGCATATGACAGAAAGAAAGAAGAGATATTCCTAACAGGAACCTGTACCATATAACTGTTCCTGGTTTTAATTTAGTTAACATCCAAAATATTACATAGACTCTATGCTCCTTTGCATACCACTTAACATTAAATCAGATGTGCAAGGTAAATTTGGAATGGGCTCTGAATTATTTCATTCACATTTTCTCCTGGAGGACAGGAAAATTAACATACTATCCCTTTTAGAGGAGGAGATGTAAACTGTGTCAGTAGATTACTTTATTCAAAAATGCTCTCCATAGTGGGTCTGGAGTGTCTTATGTAGTTTTGTATTGTCTGGACTACTAAAGCTTGATTTTGCAAGGGAAAAGCAATGTCATTTTGGTGAGGATGACAATTAACCACATGATTTTACTATATAAATTCTTACTTATCAAACTGCTTGCAAGGCATTTATTGTAGAAGTTGAGGTCACCAAAGAAAGACATTGTGAGCTTTGGATGATGGACAAATGTGGTTATTGAGGGTGGATTTGCATAGTTAAAAAACAAAGGCAAAAAAAGTAAGTAAAAGAGGTTTGAAATTTTTTATTGAGAAATCACTCTTTTAATTAACTACTCTGAATAATAAAAATTTTGGTTGGTCACTGCACACCTCTGAGACATAAGGTAGAGTTTTTATTAGCAAGTGGGTGAAGATTGCTATCAATAACTTTAAAAGGAAATCAGACATTGTTTTTCCAGCAGCAATTAACCCTGAGTAATAGGAAGTTTGCCCACATGTTATTCGTATAAAGGTTCTGACACTGTTTCTAGAAAGAATAATGAACATTAAGATCTAGAGATCCTCTCTTGCCACTAATGCTTTTAACTAGCAGATAAGGCCTGAGGGTCATTTGAGTTTTCAGGGAGAAATGCAGGATGGACCAGAGCAATCAGAGAGGTAAGAGTGTAATCAGTATATGATTGAGATTAATGTGGGAAAAATAATCAGCAGTTTCTGTCTCTCAGGAAAACTGTTGACCTGCACAGCAGGGATTGGATTTTTTTCAAGAAGCAGCAAAGGCAAACAGCAAGAAGTAATGACTACTCAGAGATGGTGTGGGGGGAAGTAATCATAAACAACTTAATCTAAAAGAAGCATAACTTTAGAAGGGAAAAATAGGGATCATAAAATACTAGTAAAAACGACCACCTGAATTTTAATGTAAAATATAAAAATATAGAAATGACAGGAAAAATGTGTAAATTATTTTTCACTTCTGTGTAGAAGTGGAAGGCAATGTGACCCAGCAAATGTATGTGATACATAAATAATGAAGAAACCAAGAGCTAATGTCAGACTTCATCATTACATATTTAGCCAAAAATTCTTATTTAAGTTTAAACCACCTAAAGGGGGGCGGGCTGATTTCAGTTCACCACATACACTTCCCTCTTATCTTCTTAAATCACTAAAAGTAAGATTTTCAAAGGTGCCTTAAGACTCTAAACACCACTGCCCTGCAATAAAATGTAAACCTCAGTTCCCTAATTTAATTCTGAAAGTGAAATTTTTTTCAAAGTGTTTTGGGAAACTTTACTTATATTCTTTCCTTTTCTTAGCCTTCCATGTGGTGACACTATCTGACTACACAGAGGTATTATAAAAGAAAGTGTATTAATAGAGATATTCTTTTTTAGTGATCACAACCAGTGAAATATATGGTTAGCTAGATGGAACACTTGAGGTGACAAACAGAAGTAATTTTCTGTGATTCATAAATGACACATTTCAGACGAAGAAATACCTAGAAGTAAACACCTGTGCAAGAGAAATTTTCTGTTCTCGTTGCAATGATTTCTATCATAACTGCAAAAATGAGAAAGAAAAACATAATCTGGAGTATAGGAAATCTCTCCTGTGTTACGGAAAGAAAATTCTCTTTAGGAAGTAGAGCTATAAGAGGACTATGGGCAGAATGACTGCATCTGCATACAATTTCACAATTCAAAGAATGGTTGGTACAATCCATTTAGTTCTGGAAACACTTTAAAAAGAATAAGTTAAATTTCATTAGGCAGTTAAATTTCTGTGCCTGTGCAAACTCAGACATGTCTCAGGCTTCCCAGTGTTGGGAGTCCCATCTACCAACACCCTCAGGGATGTAATAGATGGTGGGGCTTTTAATGAAGCTACCACACAACTCTGGGTTTTGGCTGCACACAGACATTGTGTGTTCTTTTAAATTGTCATATCCCTTGTTTTTTAAAATAATACTTATGCTAGGGTGACTGGCTGAAATTTTGTACCTCCTTAGTCTGAAGTGATATGAAAAAGTTTCCAGCTCCTTTGCACTTCCTTGAGTGTCCCAGTCCCTTTTTAGGCCACAGGGCAGACATACCTGTGTATGCATGTGTGATCAACCTCCCTGCACTGCAAAGGTAACTTAGTGCTCAGCAGACACAAGCTTCACAGAGATAGAGAGGAAAAGCTAGTGAGTGCCCATGCATAGTATAGTTTTCTCTGGGTTGTTTGGGCATCCTAGTCTATGTTCCTAGACCCGTACCCAGATCTTTGCCTATTTATTAACTGTTGTGAATTTTCCACACAATACAGCAAGAAGGAAAATTGCAGTAATTTTAATTAGAGTACCTTACTATAAGCATACTAATTGATTAAGTAATTATGGTATTACAGCAGCTGTCTTTATTCCATTTCAAAAGCTCTGGCTTTAAAATTTCACCAAGAAATAATATCTACATACACCAAGTATTAATAACAACTAGTGTTAAACAATTTCATATTGAATTAGTATGAAGATAAAGTTATGCATGCATATCTACTGTTAGGTGAGATGAATCTATTTCTAAGGTCTACATTGCCAGATATTGAGATATCCAGGGTAGCTCTCAGAAACAGGATACTGAGAGTTACAATAAGAAAAAAGAAAGAAGGCATCAAATTGGAAATAATATGCCTGAGTTTTGGCTGCTGTTGTCACTCAAAACATGATTGAATTTCAATGAAACATAAATCCCTTTAAAGCTGCTGTTTCTGCCACCCAGATAAAGTAAAAAAAAAAAACTTTCAAAAGGACTGCCACTGTGACATATAATCATCAGCTACAGCTCTGCCTAAATGGCTGGAAACATAAGACAATGGAAGGTCAGGAAGAAATGTTAAAAGACATTTCAGGTATTGGACTTTGTAATTTATTAAGCACCTTAAAATCAATACAAGACTTCAAAGGTGCCTGTGACAAGACTGCAGTTCATACAAGTAGAGTATGAAAAAAAATCAGCTTCATCTGCCAGAAAAATGTGGACAACATTCGTTGGAAGACATTGCAAATGCCATTATACCATAGCTAACCTAGAGATGCAATTTTAACTTCATTAAGGTATGTGGCATCCAAAATTATATGTAATAGAAGTCATTACCTAGGATAAGAGACTGCAGTGTGAGGATCAAAAGGGAGTGTAAATTAGACTTGGCTGTCATTTACTTATCCAAGGAAACAATGGCACACTGATGAGAAATCCATCCTAAGGGTAGAATCTAAGTATTAAAAATACACAAGACCTACAAAAGCTTTCTCAGATCTGCCAAAGCTTAAACTGAATTAGATGGTTGTAGCTTACTCCATATAGAGGCAAACAAGTCAAACCAAACTATGTGTGTACAAGCAAGCCCTGCTGTGAATCGAGTTATGGACAATTCCAGTGTCAAATCCTGCCAAAAGAGGCAGTAACAGCTAAGTGCTATTACACATTTAGAAAAATATCAGCAGATTCCTAAAATCAAAATGACCTCTTTTTTCTCTTTAAGTAATGGACTTCTGAATATGAGGGGATAACACTGAAAAAACCAAAAAGCCCAGCTCTGCCATGAGAACATTGATCTTTCAGCACAAACATGAACATATTAGATGCTCCCACTCCCTGTCAGCCAGTGTTTACTTTATCAATGCTTTCAGTTTCAGAATCACAATTTTCATGATAATTTACAAATGGGAATACTGAGGCAGATATATATATAAGACATGACTGATCTCCTTGGGTAACAGACAACACATCTCAGAATTACAAAATCATTTTTATCATTTAGGGTGGGAGGCATATGACTAAAAGTTGATAGAATCATAGAATGGCTTGGGTTGGAAGGGACCTTTAAAGGTCATCTAGTCTAACCCCTAGATTTAATTGTCTGGATTTTCTTCAAATTCCATCTAGAAGTACTTCTAAAAAGTGGTTTACCTCATCATTAAGTGAAGGCCTGATAATACATTCATTATCAGAATTGTAACCATGCCTTTCTCTGCAATGACTGTAATGGGAATTAACAATTCCAGATGCACACATCTGAAGCTAGGTGAAGTGAATCCTCTCTACACTGTTCTCTAAGTTGGCACCTACAGTGCACAGTGTTAAGAAAACCAGCCTAGGTCTTGAAAACTGTATTGTCAGCAGATTGCAGCAGAGTATGGAAAGGACTCTACTGTACTGTAGTAGAGTATGGAAAGAAAGATGTCATCAAAATGAGAACAAAAAAGCCTGAGTGCTGTCAGCTGCTACTGACAAACAGTCAAGAGAAAGGGCAGATCCCTGGCAGTAGCTAGGGAGAGTGCCTAAAGAGCTAGAAGAATTTCAGTGAGGGGAGCGGAGAAAGAAGGAGGTGCAACTCCCCTTATTACCAAATTTCTTCCTACCACTCCGAGTACAGCAGAAGCAGTATATTAACATAGTTCTGCCCAGACAAATATACGCTGCTTCCTATCCTTAGTCACAGCAGTTTTAACTTTTATGAAAGGGCTACTGTGGCACACAGTGATTTAATCTTTCCACGCTGAGCTCTGCCAGTAATAAGCAAGCCCAGATCACTGTGGCAGATGTGTTTCAGATGAGGTTATGAGTCATTCTGAGGGAAAAAATGTAGCCCATATTAAGTCTTGCTGCTGCTGAGAACATGTACTGAGTACATGTTTGAGTACTTCATGTACAAAATTCTCTCACTGTCTGCATCCAGCCAGACCTGTTGTTACTATTTTTCATTTAACAGGATTTCTATAACCAGGTAAAAACACTTCATTATCTGAAGCAGTCTGAAATAATACATAGGCAATTCTCTATTATTAGGTAATATTGTCTAAGATTTCAAGACACATCCCAAATTTTAAGAGCTGCCACCTCATTATTTAAAGTAAAGATTTTGAAGTGTTTTGTGAGTATTAATTAATTAAGCCTCACAACATCTTTGTGATGAAGTAAATGAGCATTATCAAGGCAATTTCCATTGTTGTCACCAGTTCTAGAGTTATGATGAAAAGCTGCTCAGGGGTCCAGGCTTTAGAAGCCCCAGCTGAAAAGAACTGCAAGCACATTTATGTAGAAAGCCAAAAAGTACAGAAATTGACCCAGAAGGCAGCTTAATTGTTTTCTATTATCATTCAAACTGAACAGCTTTATACACGTTTCTTCCCTGAAAGTGAACAAGCCACATTTGTAGAGAACATTCCTTTCATCAAAAGGTATTTTTCAGTTTAGAGGGAAAGATGGAAATGGAACAAGGAAACAACTACAGAAAGGAGATCTATACCCCATCTTCTTTGTTTGTAGGGAAGAGGATCAGAGATACAAAGGTAGATAGTGGCATGGATAGGAAACAAGAAACTCAAATCTCCAGATTTTTGTGCCTCTCTCTGCTTCCAATTAACATGAGAATAAGTTTTAAAGTGGAGTATATGGTATGGATGGCGTGTGTAACTAAATCAACCATTTATGTGTGAGAAAAGTTGTACACATGAGAGGAAAGGCATGTGCATCAGCCACTCAGGAGCCTTTGCCTACTTAGCATGCTCCATACTTTCACAGTTGTGTAATGTATTTATATCTGACTTACTTATTCTTAGGACGAAAGAATAAAAATAGACTAAAACAAGAGTTATCCCTCCATTAAAAGATCTAGTTAAAAACGTTCGGCTGCAAGTTTTGCTGTGGTCCTCACTGCTGATATACTTCAAAAAGGTATACTTTGTCTGCAATTAAAGATAGTAAAGAGGATTAGGCTTTACCACTTGAGAAGTCACAGGGAATACTTCACAGATAAAAGACAAGGTTAGGATATAGATGGCTTATAAATTACCAGTACAATTACCATCATGCAGTATTATTTTTCCATGACTTCAGTCCTAATGAACTAATCAAAGAAGATATCATTCATTATCTACTTTGTCAGAAAAGTTGCTAAAATACAAAATGTAACAAGACTCTGCAGATGGATCACAGAATCCAAACTACTGAAGGTGATTTTGCATATGTCACCTCTACATTCTCTTTAACTAAGACAACTATCTTGTGTCTTGTGAGCTTTCATTTAGAAATATTTCAGCAGTAAGAAGTGACAATTCTAATCCTCAAAGTGTAACTTACTTTGGTTAGGAGCCATAATCATCAAGAAAAGCAAGTTAATTTGAGTATAAGAAAGTGCAGTATTTGCTCATCAGTTACAGCATTCATTGTTATTCTTCATGAATCATAAGAAAATAGTAATTTTCTTTCAAAAGAAAACTGCAGACTTTCATGAGATGTTATCTCTGCTGTTCACTTAACTGAAAACTTTTTGGAACCACCAGCCATACAATGAAAAATCTGTGCCTACAACAGAGTGTAATGACAAATGACAACGATCATACTGTTATTCAGTATCAACAACAAATAACTAAACAGTGAATGAACCTGACAGAAGACCTTTAAGAAGTTGCCAAACTCTAGATGGATAAATTGAGCGTTTGCAGCACATCTAATGATTTCATCAGTCTTAATTGTAACTATGGCTGGGTGAAAATCTCACATACTCTAAAAGTAATTAAATATGTGTCAAATGTTTCAACAGAAACAATTAACTTCTGCCCAAATATTTATTGTTTTGCAAATAATCAGAAACTGGGGGAAATTACAGCAGTTGCAAAAGAAAGTCTACTGTCTTCACAAAAGAAATTTCCTTTTCCTACAGCAACTTTTTAGCAGTAAACTATTTGAGTACATTTCATATCAAGAGTTTCTTTCCCCCCACTGTAGAAATATTTATAAAATACCTTGCATTTTAAATAGAAAAAGAGTTGCTCAATATTGACAAGCTTACATAACATATGTTGTTATTACTGACACATAAACAATACATTCAGTGTTCAAGGTCAGGTTGGATGGTCTTTGAGTAACCTGATGTAGTGAAAGATGTCCCTGCCCATGAAAGGGGTTGGACTAGATGATCTTTAAAGGTCCATTCTAATCCAAACCATTATATGATCTTATGATTCTATTGGTTCTACTCGATTCCTCTATATAAAATAGGATTATTCCCTGTGGCTTGAAAGGAAGCAACACAGAGCTGAATAATGTAGCCATTGAATTGAAGATGTAATTTAACAAAGAATATGTATCTTTAAAAACTGAGAGCAATCTATATTTATCAGTATTTCTGCATTCTGCTACAGGAAGACAGACCAAACAGGAACAGAAAAGTATGTAAATGATGGACAGTTACTAGCTATAACAGTAAACCCAGCAAGGACCACACATATACACGCAAAGGTGAAAGCAACTAAAAACATGTTATGATTTGTTGTGGCAGTATGATACTAAAAGGTTTGCATCAGGTTGAATTACTGGGATTCAGTGGCTAAGTTATTCACCTTCACTAAATCTAATTTTAATACTTAAGACAGGACACCTGAATGGAACAAAATCATTAAGGATTAGTTCATTGTGTATGCTGAAGAACAAATGAAATTCGTTATGGGGTAGAGAACCAATTACAGGTTGTCCGTGGAAGAAAAAATGCTTCAGGAATGAAGAGGAGTCTCTATGAGCAGACTATTGGAAAACTAATTTCTCTGATTCAAAACCCAGTTCAGAAATCCAGGCTGGAGAGCAGGATGAAGAGGGAGGATTCTGGACTTCATGAAAACCCAAAGTCTTTATGAAAAGCACTCCCAGAAATATTCTAAACTATTTTTTATAATTGTGAAAGAAAACAGTTCCAATGTAGTGAGAAGATCATCCTCTTTACTGGATGGTTCATGACTTCACAGATCAGAAAAAGGACTGAGACAGGCTTCAATTTTAATGTTTAATGTTTAAAGAAAGATGGGCATTTTTGAAAATTTCTTTTAAAAAGTCTTCAACATATTAGAATTCCCATCTTGCTAAATAGATTCTGAAGGGTACTTTTTAATAGAAAAAATGTTATCATGCAGTGGTCTTCAGTGTTTTAATCGGACAACATTCTTCAAAGTTTTGAAGACAAAATTAATCAGAAAATTGCCTTCAAAGTTTTTCTCAGAAAAAGAAGCATTCTTGCCCAATACTTCAAGTTGAAATTAATTAGTATTATGGCTGTTAAATCTAAGGCAGATGGTTCCCAAGATTAGTCCAGCCAATATGAGGTCCATGGAATTTGTTGAAGAAAGGAGATGGCTACCCCTAATCAAGCAAGGAAGAGGTGGCCCAAGCTAGAAAGTAAAGATTAAAGGGGGATGTGGACAAGAGTTGCCTTGTAATCAATACAGAAGCTAAAAGGGGCTCCATCCTGATGTTAGGAAAGCCAAAACCACTTGGAGTTTAATCTGGTGAGGGCAATAAGAAGGGCTTGTGCAGGTATATTAACAGCAAAGGTAAGATAAGGGAAAATGTGGTTCTACTGCTGAATGAGACAGGGGACCTGGTAACAAAAACCATGAACAAGGCAGAGATACTCAGTGCAACCTTGGTCTCTACTCATAAGATTTGCCCTCAGAAATGCCAGGTTCCTGAGACCAGTGGGAAATTCTGGAGCAAAGATGACTTCTCCTCAGTAGAGAAGGATTAGATTAGGGAACATGTAAACAAGCTGGACATACACAGAAGTCCAGGGGACCTGATGGGATGCACTCATAAGTCCTGAGGGAGCTAAACAGCTAAACTATGAGGACTCAATCACCTTTGAAATGTCATGATGATCAAGGAGGTTGCTGAGGGCTGGAAGAAAGGAAATGTCACTTCTACCTACAAGAAGGATAAGAAGAAGCGGCCAAGGAACTACACATAGGTCTGCCTAATCTTGGACCCTGGGAAGGTGGTGGAGAAAATCCTCTCAGAAATAATTTCCAAATATGTTAAGGATAAAAGAAGGTGTAACTCTAGAGGTCAATACAGAGGCCAGTGCTATTTAATATTTTTATTAATGAACTGGATGATGGGACAGAGTGCACTCTCAGCAAATTTGTAAATAATACAAAACTGGGAGGAGTGTTTGATACAACAATTACTTGTGCTGTCATTTAAAGAGACCTAGACAGACTGCAGAAACGTGTTGACTAGGATCTTCGGAAGTTTTACAAAGGTAATTGTAATATTCGGCACCTGGGAAGGAAAAACCTCATGCACCCATATATGCTGGGTGTTAAAGGCTCAAAAGCAGTATGTCAGAGAAGGATCTGGGGGTCCTTGTGGACATCAAGTTGAACATGAACTTGCAGCTAAGAAGGCCAACAGCTGCCTGGGCTGTATTAGGAAAAGCATAACCAGAAAGTCAATGGAGGTTTTCCTTCCCCTTTGCTCAGCCTTGGTGAGACACACCTGAAGTGCTGTGTCCAGTAGTGGGCTCCCCAGTCCAAGAGAGACAGGAACATACTGGGGCAAATGCAGAGAAGGGCCATAAAGATGTCTAAGGGACTGGGAAATCTTACAAGGGCAAGCTGAGAGAGCTGGTGTTGATCCACCTCAGGTAGAAAATGTTCAGAAAGATTTGATCAATGTTCATATTCATATACGAAGCAGGTATTTTGGCTCTATGTGGCAAGGTTTTGGTAGCAGGGGTCTACAGTTGTGGTTTCTGTGAGAAGACCCCAGATGCTGCCCCACGTTGGACAGAACCACTTCCAGCTGGCTCCAAGACAGACCCACCGCTGGCCAAAGCTGAGCCAATCAGTGATGTTGGTAGGACCTCTGTGATAACATATTTAAGAAAATGTTAAAAAAAAAAAAGTGCAACAACAGCTGGGAGACAGTAGTGAGGATATATGAGAGAAACAACCCTGCAGACCCTCAGATCAGTGCAGAAGGAGGGGAGGAGGAGCTCCAGGTGCTGGAGCAGAGGTTCCCTTGCAGCCTGTGGGGAAGACCACGGTGAGGCTGGTTGTCCCCCTGCAGCCCATGCACATCCATAGTGGGGCAGATATCCTCCCTGCAGCCTGTGGAGGACCCCACAGCAGAGCAGGTGGATATACCTTGAAGAAATCTGTGACCCATTGGAAAGCTCATGCTGGAGCAGGCTGCTGGCAGATACTGTGGCCTGTGGGGAGAAGCCTGTGCCAGAGCAGGTTTTCTGGCAGGACCGGTGACTCTGTGGGGAACCCACGCTGAAGCAGTCCATTCCTGAAGGACTGCACCCTGTGGAAAGGACCCATGCTGGAACAGTTCCTGAAGAACTGCAGCCCATGGGGAGGACTCACAAGAAACAAGTTCATGAAGGACTGTATCCCATGTAAGGGTTCCCACACTGGAACAAGAGAAGAGAGTGGGGGGGAGAAGTGGCAGAGACGAAGTGTTATGGACTCACCACAACACCTATTTCCCATCCCCCTGCACTGCTTGAAGGAGGTAGAGTCAAGAGTGAAGATGAGCCCAGGCAGAAGGGAGGGGTGGGGGGAAGCTGGTTTTAGATTTGTTCTTATTTCTCAATATCCATCTCTGATTTGATTGGTAATAAATTAAATTCATTTACCTAAGTCTGTTTTGCCTGTGATGGTAATTGCTGAATGATCTCCCTGTCCTTATCTCTACACACAACTTTTTTTCATACTCTTTTCTCCTCCTGTCTCACTGAGGAGGGTGACTGACAGAATGGCTTGGTGGGCACCTGGCAGCCAGCCAAGTCAACTTACCACAGCAGGAAGTAAAGGAGATGGAGCCAGATGCTTCTTAGTGGTATCTAGTGCAAGAACAAGAGGCAATGGGCACAAACTGAAATGTAGAAAATTCTGTTAAAACATAAGAAAAAGCCTGTTTATTGTGAGGGTGGCTGAACACTGAAATACATTGCATGGAGATGTTGTGGAGTTTCCATCCTTGGAGATATTCAAAACCCAACTGGACATGATATGAAGCAGCCTGCTTTAGTTAACCCTGTTTTGTAGGAAGGCATTGGATTAGATGGTCTCCAGAGGCTCTTCCCAGCCTCAACTATTCTGTGAAATGTTAAGCTTTCTGAATTTGAATTTAAGTAGGACTTGTGTTGCATGGGAATCACATTGGCTCCCCGCAGAAAGACAAATTTCATTCCTCAGTGTTCAGCTATGCATGTGAGCCCGCAGGTTGAGAATAAAATTTTAAGATCTTTAGGGGTAGAAGAGTTAGGAAAAATGAGTGACCGTTCTTCTATAACTGAGAATGGTGCATTGTAAATAGCAACATACTCATGTATATTTACTTTGCTGCAATGTTGAAATTGCTGTTAAAATCTTGCAGAAAAGTGTCTTATGCTGTTAATATTCAGCAGTTCTTATTAAGTTCAAGATCCTGTCTTGGCTTGATGTATTTATTTTTAAATAGAGAATATTCTCTTAGTCCTGAGAACATTGCTTTAAGGAACAAAATATTTCTACAGGCAAATATGGCAAATTAAACTCTGGCTTGTGAATACAAAGGCAGGAAATACTAATGTCTTAAAATACTGAAAGCATATGGTAATGACCAACGTGAAGAGCAAATTGTAAAATAATAATAATAAGATTGTAGAATAAATGTCCACAACCAGCAGTTATCTCTAGAGTACTCTTAAATGTCTGATCACAATGAATTATGAATTTTTCCTGGTTTTGTTCTTTTCCCTGTGGAAGACTGTTCACTGACCTGCCTAGCACACACTGGATGCACTTGCCCAAGGACAATCTAATCACAGAAAACACGGAGGCAGCATGTGTTAAATCCCAACCCCAATCAAGGCTAAAGGGGAAAGGCCACAATTTCTACCAAATTTGAAAAATTTAAAGCACTTATCAGCCCTCTGCAGGAGAGGACTCTGATGGGTCTGCATTTGAAAGAGAACAATCATGTGGTTTTCAGCTCTCCTGGTTTAGGCTGTGATCATTTTTAAATGTGAAAGTAAAAAGCTACAAGCAAACATAAGCATGCATATTAGAAGCAAATCACATTAAGTAAACTACTCAAGATGTACTCTGGGATAAAGACTTGTAGCCTGTGTTCACTTAATGCACAAAATAGCATAACACATACAGGCATTGCAGATCAAGCTGTGGTTCACTATGACAAGCTAGTTGTTAAAAGCAGATAGACAGATGTCTGAGAAAATGAACACTAAACAGATGCTGAGAATTGTTTTGCCACTAGTGTTGTGGTTTAACCCCAGCCCATAATTAAGCACCACGCAGCTGCTTACTCACTTCCCCCTCCCCCCCCCCCAGTGGGATGGGGAGAGAATTGGGGCAAAAAATGTAAAACTCATGGGTTAAGATAAGAACAGCTTAATAGGACAGAAAGGAAGAAAATAATAATTATAATAATAAAAATAATGATGATAATAATAAAAGGATTGGAATATACAAAACAAGTGATGCACAATGCAATTGCTCGCCACTCACCAACCGATGCCCAGTAAGTTCCCAAGCAGCAATCCCTCCCCTCCCAAATCCATCCAGTTTATATACTGGGCATGACATCCCATGGTATGGAATACCCCGTTGGCCAGTTTGGGTCAGCTGCCCTGGCTGTGTCCTGTCCCAGGTTCTTGTGCTCCTCCAGTCTTCTTGCTGGCTGGGAATCAGAAGCTGAAAAATCCTTGACTTAGTCTAAACAATACTTAGCAACAACTGTAAACATCAGTGTGTTATCAGCATTCTTCTCATACTGAACCCAAAACATAGAACTATATCAGCTACTAGAAAGAGAATTAACTCTATCCCAGCTGAAACCAGGACACACTAGCCATAATGCCTAAGACTTTCCCATGTGTGTCCTGTGAAAGACTTCCAGTTTTCCATTTTAAAAGGTAGTTTTACTTCTGATTGCAAACTCTAAGGGAAGTAGAAAGGACAGCTTTAAAAAAGCCTTGTCCTCTTCAGATTCTTACAAGGTGTGGGACCACAGTAATCTTTCAGGGTACCAGAAAAGTCACCTGAGGCCACAAATATCTTTCAGAATTTATCTGGAACTGGTAATTCAAGTGGAAGCGCAGCCATCAGCTCCAGCAGCTGCCTGCAGTTGTCTGCACAGGTAGAATTTACTCCAAAATCTTCGCAACCTCTCTGCTGTGGTCTGCACTCCTTCTGCAGCATTGAGTAGGCAGGCAGCAGTGGCATATAAATGCCATAGCTGGAGGCATAATCCCTCCCACATGTGTGGATCGACTCTAATATAGGGGCAGTTAATAAGTTTGTTGATTTAAGGAGTGGATTAGATATCAAAATGAGTACAATTGAACAGGATTATGATGAGTAAAGTCATGTGTGAGCTGCATATATTCATTCATTTTTAAAAAAATCCTAAAGAAAAAACATCACAACTATTTACAAATAAAAATATTCCTCTTGTTGTTAATTTAAACTGTACATGCTATTGTCAGGCTGTTTGGCAGCAGGGTCATGCTGTAACTGGAACAGAGATGGTAAGGCAGAATAGCAAAATATTTTACCTTCACTGAACTCCTGAATGTATAAATGCTGTCATGGTCCACTATACACTTAGATGTTACCACATATAAAAGGCTAGATAGAGGAAGGAATGGAAGCAGGGTTGCATACAGCCACTCCCAAAGTAGATTAGGCTATGATACATAGGCTAGAACATTAAAGCACTCCTGAGACATTCAGATAAAACAATTTGGCTCCCTTCTTATGTCTTCCTGAAATATACATCTGGTAGATAAATGCATGTCATTTTCATAGTGGTGTAGAATCAAATACACCTTGTCTTTTTTCTCATTGACATATTTCTGCCAACATTATCTATACTACCTGTGCAAAGCATTCCAATACCATGACTGAAGTCTTCTAAGATGGTGGAGTATTGTAAAAATAATATATTTATTATTATTTTATTAGCATTCTGGATTTAGATCATAGGGAGTAAAGTAGGTGAACCTACTTTTTTTCTAGAATAATAATTTATCTTTCTCCTTGAAGTTATAGGCTACTCTGAAATAGAAATTGTATCTTTACCAAGTAAATTATCACTGTATGGTAGTGAATCCAGGATTTCTTGAGCCTGAAGGAGAGCAAGCAGGAAAGAGCATACGTATAGCTCAGTGACATGGGTATTGACCTAGCAATTGGGAGATCAGAATTCCAGTCCTGCTCTAAATACTTGTTTTGTTTGTAGTAGAAAGATATGTTACTTCCTTGGAAGAGGGACCTGAGCTAACATTCCCCTCTCCTGAGTCAGTACCCTGAACATTGTGTTCAAGAAAAAAAATACTATTCTGCATCTTTTGAGAGCTCCCAGCCATAGCTGTGGGCTGTGTGCTCTGCAGGTGGGGGCAAATTGGGAAACAATAAAAATCCAGTCAGAAATAACATGAAGTAAGTGATAAACCACTCAGCTGTGTCTTGAAGGAGGCTGTTGTGGGCATGCACAGAAGCAGAGCTGCATGTTGCTGAGGCACTTACCAGAGACAAGTCTGATGTATCTGGGCCTTATATTCTTTTGAAGTGAAGGAAGAACATTTTTAAGCTCAGTCTGTCCCATACTAATCTGAATCTCAGAATAAAACGAGTAAATAATCAGTTCATACTGTTACACCAAAAGCCTCAAACTCCAGTCCACAAAATCCAAAAGACATTTCAATACTTTGAGGACTCTGAAATGGCCTCAGGATTTTCTTAAAGAGAGAAAATCAAATACAGCATTTAGCAACAGCATTCACAGCATGACAAACAAAGCACTTGTATGAATTAAAAAGGGGTTTAGAAGAACAAGAGGCCTTTTTTTTCCCCCTTCAATAAGATTGCTTAATCTTCCAATCCCTGTTTAAGAACAACTTGAATTTTTGGTTTTTTTAATATTTCTCAGAAGTCTCAAATATTTTAAGGGACAAATAAAATACATTCTGAAAACAATTGTTATGAAATGGAAGCAAATTCAAGGAGTCTTTTTTGTTAGTGTCTCTTAGCACTAGATCTGAATATACACATAGCATTCATCCCTCCCTCTGCAGATTATGCCAGTTGTAAGGTAAATAACAGATCATAGCTTCCTAACTGTATTTAAAAGTGTATTTTCTTTTACAAAGACTTAAGTCTTATAATACAAAATGATTTTTCACTTCGCTTTAAAGAGCAATTATTCTGAAAACTTTAATAAAATCTAATAAAAATTGAACAATCTAATGAAGTACAGCAGTAATTTAGAGTGGTGGTTAAAACTATAACCATGGCAACAAAGAATAAGAAAAACAAAAGGGACTTTCCATCTCTGTGTTGTCATGATTACAGAGCTGTAATGGAAAATATAAAGGTTTATTTAAAGAAATGTTTTAAAAAGCAGTAATTGTTCAGATCTTACCTATCTTTGCTTCAATTTAAATAAAAATATATACACCTCTATAGAACAGCTTGGCTAGCATAGTCTAACAAAAAGGTAACTTAAAGAGGACGTGACTGTCTTCATCCATACATTAAAGGTTATATCTCAGGGAAAGAGAAGTCCTGTGTAAGCTATATTAGTACTAAACAAATGGAAGTCAATTGATAGTGACAGCATCCAGTCATAAACTGGGGGAAGAAAACTTTCTAACATTCAGTCCAGAAGTGCTCTGGAAGAGGTAAAAACATTGTTGAGGAAAAATTAAAATCCCAGCTATAGTAATTCTAAGATTACATGAACTAATTTAGGAAAGGAATTCAGTGTCATCATGCTTATGGGTACATCTACGTTAACAAGTAACCTAGTAGAAATTAGGAGTAGGAGTAGATATGTCAATCAATGGAGTTGATGCTGAGTAGTCAACATCTACAATATACGCATTTCAGGGGAGGTGTTTTTGACTCTGTCTACCATAGACCCAAGGACTGAATGTCTGTTAGCCATTGCATGAAATATACTCTTGGCATATATTTTTCCAGCTTAATTACAGCTGAGAGTAATCCAATTTGTGGTCTCTGATGTCCCTCCATGACAAAACCCAAATGTGAGAAAGGAAACATTTAGAGGAATTGCTTGAAAAACACTCTGCAGTCCAAACTAAAATGCTAATGTAGATGTACCCATCTGGTAGAAAACCAGAATCCACTAAATTTAGAGAGAAGATGCATATAGATGTTTATTTAAAAAAAAAAAACAAAACCACAACTTTATAACACCGAAGATGTTTTAGAATGTGTGTTCCAATGTACCAAGGGAGAATATAAGGATCAGTCTATTAACTCATTTGGCAGAAAGCAGTAAGAAATGATATACAAAGCCTTCTGGTGTTTCAAAGTTGAAACATATTTCATAGCAAGTAATGGATATTGGGGTCTTTCACCACTTAATGTTGCATAATGACAGTTGTTATTCTTGTTCTATTAGAGGTGTAATTTTAAAAAATAAACATATGAAAAATACATTTGCTATCATTAGAATCATAAACCAGTATTGTTTGGGTTGGAACAGACCTTAAAGATCATTTAGTTCCAAGCCCCACTGCCATGGGCAGGGACACATTCCACCAGACCAGGTTGCTCAAAGCCCCATCCAACCTGGCCTTGAACACTTCCAGGGATGGGGCATCCACAGCTTCTCTGGGCAACCTGTTCCAGTGCCTCACCACCCTCACAGTAAAGAACTTCTTCCTTACATCTAAGCTAAATCTATCCTCTTTCAGTTTAAAACTGTTAACCCCCATCCTATCACTACACTCACTGATAAAGTCTCCCCATCTTTCCTATAGGCCCTCTTTAAGTACTGGAAGGCTGCTCTAAGATCTCCCTGGAACCTTTTCTTCAGGCTAAACAATCTCAACTCTCTTAGACTGTCCTCAGAGGGGAGGTGCTCCAGCCCTCTGATCATCTTCATGGCCCTCCTCTGGAACTGGTTGAGCAGGTCCCTGTCTTCCTTATTTGGGGGCACTAGAGCTGAACGCAGTACTGCGTTCAGTACTGGGTCTCACGAGAGCAAAGCAGAAGGGGAGAATCACGTCCCTCAACCTGCTAGCCACATTTCTTTTGATGCAGCCCAGGATAGGGTTGGCTTTCTGGGCTGTGAGCTCACACTGACAGATCATATTCCAGTTTTCCTCCACTAATACCCCCAGGTCTTCCACAGGGCTGCTCTTAATCCATTTTCTGACCACCCTGTATTTGTGCTTGGGATTGCAGCAACCTTGCAGGACCTTGCACTTGGCCTTGTAAAACTTCATGAGGTTCACATAGACCCACCTCTCAAGCCTGTCAAGGTCCCTCAGGATGGCATCCCTTCCCTTCAGCATGTTGACCATACCACACACCTTGGTGTTGTCAGCAAAATTGTTGAGGGTGCACTCAATCCCACTGTCCATGTCACCAACGAGAATGTTAAACAATGCTACTTCCAACACCGACTCCTAAGGAACGCCACTCGTCACTGCTCTTCACTTGGGCATCGAGTCCAATCCATGAAATCCATGTCTCTTCAATTTAGATACAAAGATGCTATGTGGGACATTGTCAAGTGCATTGCACAAGTCCAGGCAGATGACATCTGTTAATCTTCCCTCATCCACGAACACTGTAACACCATAGTACAAGGCCACCAAATATGCCAGGCATGATTTATCTTTAGTGAAGCCATAATGGCTGTCACCAGTCATCTCCTTATTTTCCATGTGCCCTAGCATAGTTTCCAGGAGGATCTGCTTCATGGTCTTGCCAGGCACTGAGGTGAGACTGACTGGCCTGTAGTTCTCTGGGTTTCCCTTTTTTCCCTTTTCAAAAATGGGGGTTGTTTCCCCTTTTCCAGTCAGTGGGAACATCCCCAGACTGCCACAGCTTCTCGATTATGATGGAGAGTGGCTTAGCTCCTTCATTCACCACTTCCATCAGGACCTGCAGATACATCTCACCAGGTCCCATGGACTTCTGCACCTTCCGGTTCTTTAGATGGTCCTGAACCTGATCTTCTACAATGGGTGGCTCTTCATTCTCGCAGTCCCTTCCTTTGCCTGCTGTGACTTGGGTGGTATGGCTGGAACACTTGCTGGTGAAGACCAAGGCAAAAGTCATTGAGTACTTCAACCTTCTCCCTGTCCTGAGTAACCAGGTCTCCCATTTCCTTCCAGAGAGGGCCCACATTTTCCCTAGTCTTCCTTTTATCACTGATGTACCTATAGAAGCTTTTCTTGTTGCCCTTGGCATCCCTGGCCAGATTTCTTTTCAGCAGGCGTTTGTCTTTCCTAACTTGATCCCTGGCTGCTCGGACAATTTCTCTGAATACCTCCCAGCCTACCTGTCCTTGCTTCCACCCTCTGTAGGCTTCCTTTTTGTGTTCATTTGGATGCATCACTTCTGAGCTTGGAGGAGGTGATCCTTGAATATTAACCAGCTTTCCTGGGCCCCTCTTCCCTCCAGAGCTATATCCCAATGGTGCTCTGCCAAGCAGATCCCTGAAGAGGCCAAAGCCTGCTTTCCTGAAGTCCAGCGTAGTGAACTCACTGTGAGCCCTCCTCGCTGCCCTAAAGATCTTGAACTCCACCATTTCATGGTCACTACAGCCAAGGCTGCCCTTGAGCCTCACATTCCCCACCAGCCCCTCCTTGTTGGTGAGAACAAGGTCCAGCATAGCACCTCTCCTCATTGGCTCCTCTATCACTTGGAGAAGGAAGTTATCATCAACACATGCCAGGAACCTCCTGGACTGCTTATGGCCTGCCATGTTGTCCCTCCAACAGATATTGGTGTGGTTGAATTCCCCCATGAGGACCAGGGATTGTCAACATGAGGCTGCTCTTATCTGTCTATAGAGGACCTCATCTGCTTGGTCTTCCTGATCGAGTGGCCTGCAGCAGACCCCCCCACTATAATGCCACCTGTCTCTGACTTTCCTTTAATCCTGACCCATAAGCTCTTGGTCAGCTCCTCACCCATCCCCAGGCAGAGCTCCACACACTCCAGCTGGTCATTGACATACGAGAGTGACAGCCCCTCCTTGTCTCCCCTGCCTGTCCTTCCTAAAGAGCCTGTATCCTTCCATTCCAATACTCCAGCCATAGGAGCCATCCCACCACATTTCCATGATGCCAATAAGATCAGAGTGCTGCAATTGTGTGCATGTCTCTGTCTCCTCTTATTTATTCCCCATGCTACATGGGTTTGCATAGAGGCATTTAAGTTGGGCCCCTGATGAAGCTGACTTACTGGCTGGAATTCCTTTGTGCTGCTCTCCAGGTGCTCTCCTGCTGACCTGTGGTCCCTCTCCAGGCTGTGGGCATCTATTTCTGGCACTGTCATCAGACTGGTAGGAGTGGGGTGGATTGAGGTTCCCCTCACCTGGGAACTTTAGTTTAAAGCTCTCTTCACCAGCTTGGCAAGCCTATGACTGAAGATGCTCTTCCCCTTCTCTGACCCCTTAAGGTCCCAGTAGACCCAGTTTCTCACAGCAAATCCCATGGCCTAAGTAGCCAAACTTCTGGCTGTGACTCCAGTCCTGTAACTATTTGTTGATTCGCCAGGTTTGATTGGCCCTTTCAAACCCCTTCCCTTTGGCCAGAAGGATTAAGGAAAAACTACCTGCACTCCAGAGTCCCTTACTGCCACTCCCAGGGCTCTGTAATTCTTCTTGGTACTCCTCAGACTGCTCCTGGTTGTATTACTGCCACCCATGTGAAACAGCAGCAGTGGATAATAGTCATGTATATAATAGATATAATGTATATATACAGTACATGTATATAATACATAAAATATACTTTCTATATACCAAGAATGTACTTTCATAATATAGATACAATTACAGATAAAAGTTAGAGCTAAGAGGAGACTGCAGGATATCATGGTGGATTTCCAGATTTTTAAATTAATTTTTCTTTAAAAAGGTAACCTAACTCATCACAAAATGAATATCTATGAAAAATATAGTTTTATATCTAAGTATTCCTTCTCCATTTTTACTGCACTTTATATTATAAAAGATAATGCAAAAGAAATACATGAAACAATAGGTAATTTCAAAAGGAACTATTAATGCATTTCATTTATAAAATATAAAAATAGTGTATTTCAATGGTTTCAGGACTCTCTTCTTCCCCTTATTCCCCCTGCCTTCAAAGGTCATCCTGATAAATCAAAGTCAATTTTATGAAGTGTTTTGATCTTGACAGAATTGCACTGTTCTGCAGAAAAGAGCCTGACTCAATTTTTGTCTAAACTGTTCTTGTTACAATGTAGAACTTGCCTCATCAGCCACAAATTATAAACTGTTTCTGATGAATATTTAGAAAAGGTATAACAAAATTAATCTGCAGATGAAAGCATATTCCTGCTGCCTAGAGACCCATACCAACTGTTTCATAAACACAGTTACTGAATCTCTATGAGCCATTTAAATTAATATAATGATAAAAGGTAGAATATAATTGTAACAAAGCAATTAAATTACTATAATCCTAACAAGGACAAAGCTGATGAAATGCAAAAGCATCCTGTACAGGAAAGTACATCCAAATAGACACCTATAGATAGGTCTGGTTAAAATTCTAGTGGATTTCAGGATTTTATTGGCATCATTAAGGACATTTTACAGTTGTTATTCCCTAAATTTACTTCTCTTACTGTCCAGAGAACATCTGAACTGCTTGAAATTTGATGTGAAAAAGAAGAAAGAGGAAATGAGGGTTGATAACCCTCCCAGGAAGACAAAATAACAGACTACTTTGAAAGGAATCCTTTGCACATTCATCTTGATTTTAATTTCTGCAGCAAAACAAATCATCATATGTCAAAGACATATGTATGATCTTCTCTGAAAAGACTTCTAAACCTCAGTAGAAAAGCCATAATTGTTTTACTTTCCTAAATCAGACCAGCATCCAGTATCCCTTTGTGATACATGATGTTGCTTCTGTAACGCAGCCTCTGTCCCCGCCTCTGGCTTCTGCCTCACCATGACAGAACTCTGCTGATAACATAAGACAGGGAGATTCACACATTAATTATGCATTAGTGCTTAAAAAATCTTTACATTTGATTTGATAGTTATTTATTTGTATGTTATATTCCTCTTTTACTTACTATACTTACATTACTTATTACTTGCATTACTTACTATAGTTTTATAGTTGATATCAAGTAGAGAATTCACACAGCTGGGCCCTGTATCATCATCTAGTAGGAAAACCATGTAAACCCAATACACCTACTTAAAGTAATTTTATAATTTTAGTAGTAGCTAAGTTCTGTCATCGACATTAAATGAAGCCCCCCAACTAACCTTGTTTGTTCTACTCTGTATCTCTAAAATGCATTGATTCCAGTTCAAAGCCTTATGTAGGGGAACTAAAAGGTGAAAAGTAATTCTATGCATCAAGCTCTGCTTTGTAATTCAGATGGTGGAGTGGTTGAAGTGCTCGTTTGGGTACACCATTCTGCTGTTCACAGCAGTTAAAGACAAGATCTGTGTCCACAAGAAGATGAACATTGGAAAGCCTGCCTGTTTTTTTTCTGGTTTACACCAAAACCACTATTTATTGCATTAAATTTTCTCTGGCAGAAGCCAGTAATCTGGCATAGCTACTGCCTTTTAGTTTCTTTCTTGACTGAAACTAGAAGAGATTAGCACAGAAAAGCATAGCTCTAAACCACTTTATCCCTCTCTAGTGTTTTCACCACGTAACAGAAATTACGTATGGTGTAATGCATCTATACCATTCATTTAAAGCTTTGTGGAACAGCTTATGTTTTTCCCCTCTGGTGTTTCCATGTATAGGTGTCTGATTTGCTAGTCTAGTTCTCAATACCATGACAAAAAGTGTGCTGTTATTGCCTAGGTGGAACATTTCAAATGGTTTTAATTTTCTCACTTCTCAATGTGGTGGGTTGACCATGGCTGGACGCCAGATGCCCACCAAAGCCGTTCTATCACTCCCCAACCCTCTTCGCTGGACAGGGCAGAGGAAAAAAAATATAACAAAGGGCTTGTGGGTTGAGATAAGGACAGGAGAGATCATTCACTAATCACCGTCACGGGCAAA
>JANZLQ010000013.1:19235727-19249011 GCA_026212715.1 Elanus axillaris
AGTTGCCACGTCAGGTGCGTGCGACTTTGGTGGGGCTACCCCCCGCCCCGTGCAGCCAGCGCTGAATAAACATACCTACTTTACAATCTCAGTGATTGTGGAGTCTGTTTCTGCATGTCAGTAGAAAAATGATATCAACAGAAAAGCTGTAAAACATTTTGCTACAAGCCTAAGAAGCAATTTTGGGGTTAGTTTTTGCTTGAAAATCAGAATAAGGCAAATGTTGCAGACAGAGATTAATGGAATTATAGTTGTTTTGCAAACTCTCTATTTGGTGGAGTAAACTGGACCCAGATTCTCAAAGCTGTTTGGAGATGTCCCACTGATTCACCAGAAGGAGGGGCCTGACATCACTGGGGAAAAAAAATAGCCTTTTATTAAAATAAGTATCAATTTGTGCACAGAATTCCTTAAGATCCAGCAACTTCCTGAGGAGCCTCAGTCTACAAAAAGCAGCTGAGAATGTTTGATTACCTGACTATGTTATAGCAGGTATCCAAGCTACATGGTACAGCAGGCCCTCAGACCACTCTTACCAGGACATTTTTGGCATTTAGAAGCTCCAGCCTAACTGAATTCACCCAGCAGAATAATTCAGTTGAAAGTAAATAGCTTTCAAGTAGCTGCTAACTGCATTGATGTCATCAGTCTGCCTCTGATAAAATAGATAATAATTTGCTCCATATTCACAGAAATATATAGTAAAGTAACTGCTAGAATTTGTATTATTTAAGGAGTTAACAAAGAAGAAAACTATATGGTATTAAATATGTGAATACAAAGACAAGCGGATTAATACAAATTCTTAGACTGATTAAAGGTTTAGGAAACTGTAAAATAAAAGATTTTACATGAAAGACTTCTTTTAAAATAAGAAAATGTTGAATTTCCTGGTGCTTTGGGATCTCAAAGAATAACAGTTCTTTTATATTGCAACAGTCTTCATATAGAACTTCTGCTTCTGGTGACTTGTAAACATATGGAGAGATACCCAGGTATCCACAGAAGAAGTCTGAGTTTATGGGCATGAAGTGGTAAGGTGATGAGCATCTTGCACTCTTCCAAACATATAGTCATTTCTGTTTGGCAACTGCTTAGCAAACAGTAAGCAAAAAAAATCAGCAAAAGAAGGTCAGCAGGAAACTTGCTTGGAAACTCAGCACTTTGTAGAAACAAACAGGGCTTTTTGCTGTTAGCCTGTTTCTGGGACCACAGTAAAATGCTTGGTTTGGTTTTCAATAGGGAGGTTTAAACAGATATAAATAAAGCATAAAAGTTCTTTAAATCAATTTAATGTTATAATTGGGCATAAATGCTTAATAATTCAGAGAAAAAGAATTACTGAAAGAATAAGTGTATCGCAAATTATAGTATGTGCAAATAGGAAACAATTTATCAGTTCAAGGAGAAAAGTAAATTAGTGTTCCAATTGTTATGCTTGCTGAATTCCATGATGAGTAGTTCTTCTCGCTTTTAGACAACCCAAAATAATTCAATTTTGCAGAGCAAGTTTCCCAAGTAATTTGTGGAAATTTAACCATAAGATTCAATAAGACTGATGGGACCCTTATAACTGATATCTCTTCACCAATATGCTAAAGGTATTTACCTCTGAGATAGTTTTTAAAGGTGATTAGACCTTGTCTTCAGAGTGATTACACTCCAATGTAAGGAGGACAAGCTACCCTTTTGCACATGACAGAGGATGGTGATTTATTTTCCAAATGATGTTTCACAGCTTCAGTGAAAGGGAAAGTCCACCTTAACTTATTTGGGTAATAAACATCTCTTTTTGTATTATACCTCCAGCTTTACCAAAAAAATATTTAAAAGTGAATGACCTTTTTTATACACATATCTTATGTTAATTAGATTTAGAAGACTGGAACTTCCAAAAGAGTCTTCAGCATGTCACCAAGGATAACAAAACTATTATTAGGAGTGTCTTTAATGAAAAAAAAAAAAAAAAAAAAAAAAGAGTAATTCTCCCATAGATACACAACTCCCAGATTGATTTATTCTTCAGCATAAAACCACTTTAGATGTAAAATGCTTTGTTCCCCTTTAAAACATTTTTAAGACCTTTACCATTAGGAAAGATTATATCTGCCATGCTAAATAAAACAACCACAGGAGTCAAATTCATTTTAGAGCAAACAAAAGCACACCAGAACTCCTCAAGCTTAGAACAAATAGGATTATATGTTTCCAATATATTTTCAATATTTAAAACACACAAATATAAAGCAAGCCACTTTATAAAGTCCTCATTCTTCAGCAGTGTATGCAGCCTTGAAAATAAAAGGGATGTCATTATTTTCTATTGTTGCACATTAAGGTCATCCTTCTTATCCTCTTTCAATAAAGTGACTCTAAGCTTGTGTCCCAGGTCATATCAACCACTGTTCAGATAAGAAAGAGAGAAGGCGGCAGTGGACATCCTAGGACAGCTCAGAAGTAAACAGCCCAAAAAAACCAAACCCCAACCAAAAAAGACAACACCTAAAACCTAAATAAGGCAATGGTAAAGCCAACAAGCAAAACACAAATACTTGTTGTATCTCTGGCTGTCCTATTTTTCACAGGGCTTTGCATGTATCTGCATTGAATATTTGTGCCTCAGAGCAAGCTGCACTTTAGGCTCCATATGTCCATCCTGAATGCATCCCTCAAGTAACAGGCTTTGCTGGCTTTCTTCACTTTTTGGCAAATGGGCCCATGTTGTTCTCCCTCTGAGGGGCACCTGTAAATCTGCCTTCTCTCTGAGAACATGTCCAAAACCAACCCTTTCCAAACAGGCTTCTCAAAAATTGTATATCACACAGAGCTAAAGGAAGCTGCAACAGAGGCCCAACATGCATGTTTCCCTTCTTACACCTTACTCCTTGACAGTTTTTGGCAGTAACATCCAGCTCGGTTGAATGTGGTTTTGCTGGAAGAGACAGGCTATGCTGTGTTGCTTTCTATAAGTGGATCTCTCCCTCTAATACAGAGCTCATAACCCATTCACCCCCAATCATTCCTGCATAGCTAACATTTGTTAGAATATATATACTGGCAGAAGCTAGTATCACTTTAAAAAAAAATAATTTTTTTTTTCTTTTTACAGCTAATTTTGGAAGTATAAATCTTGATAGGCTATTGACATTACTCAAGGATTATACCCCTATGCAAGCATGGGTTTTTTTGTTCTTTTCTCCCTGTAAACCTTTGACAATTCTTTCACACCACCATTATAGTCCATTCACCCCTTCTTCCTCTGTTCTCGCTCTCTTGCACAAATACACACATACATAGAGCCTGGTTTGAATTAACTTAAGGCATTGAGGAAAAAATGGTAAAGGGAGGAGAGAAAACATCGTACCTGTAACTAAACAGAACACTTATAACTTGACCATTCTCCTCAGTAATGGGTATTTACAACAACCCAAGGATGACAGCTTTACCGAAAATATAAAATGCTCAGACTATAAACTAATATTTTATCTTCTAACGTAATACATTTGAATTATAAAATTGCTGAAGTGTTTTCAGCAATGATTTTCAGAGGGACTGAGACTCATGTTTATAACCAGTAGTATTACGGGGAACTCTTGACTGAGTGGAGTGAGGTGATCATGTGTGTCTTGTACCCACCAAACCATTTATCTTTTGCTGTGCTTGTGCTTTTGTAACTACAAAGCAATGGACTGAGAGGTATAATTATTCCTATCATAGGAAAAGCAGAAAAGATGAGGGGTAGAGTATGCACAAATCAATATCCCACGAGTGCACATTGTATTAATGATGAGTGAATATTGATTTAGTTAATAGCAGTGTTCCAGTAAAATTTCATAAACTTCAGTGACCCTGGTTTGTGAACTCTTCCATGAAGGCAGATCCCATTATCTGTATGAATTCCTGTTCATTTATAGAGGGCTTCTTCCATGAAAAGTAGTTTAAAGGACTAAGGATTACGAACAGCAGAACAGTTTTAAATAGTTATAATGTAAACTTTTTTCAGGCCATTAAGCTTTACTTTTCCCACAATTCCTAGGAACCTACAAATCTCAACCTATTCCAAGTCTAGTCCTGAACTTGCAAAGATATACAGGTAAACAGACTGACATTTCAGATATTTCCCTGAAAATTCTTTGGAAGCTGGTTGTATTTTCTGTTTGCAGGGTCATAGTTCATAACTTTGGGTGCAACTTCACTGTTTCAAGACAACCTGTATTCTATTTTGCATATCATTTGAATTCATTAAAAAAAAATAAATTAGACTGGAAATAGTGAGGGGTTTGGTTTTGTTTTGGTTGTGGTTTTTTTTCCCTCTAGAATGAAACTGAGGTGTAAAACTCCCTTAAACATTTCTGAAAGAGTACTGAGAATTAAAAGAAATACTGCAGTATTAATGTCTTTACAAATATTGGTAAAATACAGTTGTCTTTTCATTGTTAAAATATAGCTAATATTGTACATAAAGTCCTTTAAATAAAAACAGCTGTATGCAAGTGTCTTAAATATAAATTTCAACACTATAGCCCAACTATACTTTCATGAAGGCCTGTTACACTTCTAATTTTTAACAATTAGGGGAAAAAAAATCTTTAAATTCCTGTTAACTTTAGCTAATATATAGTTTTATGCATTATAAATGCAGAATAATATTTAGTGTTCTGGATCTTTTTAAAATCTTGATCTACTATCAATCCCACCCTTTCTTTCCAAGTGTTCACCTCTAATCAGAAAAGGGTATACCTTTGCTTCTATTCAAGTAGGACAGGTGGACTGAAGATTCAGTTTGCCCCAGCTCTCTCTCAACAAAGTGTCTACCAACACACTAATGTTGCTCTTAATTAGCTTACACGGAATTATTTTAGGTTTTACACAGTAAAAATAATTGCATTCAGCATTCAGCTAGAGATATAGGTGCCTACAGGTGAGACAGCGGTCTAAGCTTTCATTATAGTCAAAGGCAATCTAGTCAACATAATCAATGGTGAGTGATTCAGCAGACCAGTCAGTCTGGCAGAATTGCATTACTTAAATATAAGCAATGGCATATCATCATACCTGAGATGCTTTAGGGTATACAAGACATAAGAATCAGCAGATAAGACACAAGACCAAAGGTTGACCTGGGCCCCCAGGTCTGGTCTAGCCACACCCAGGATACTGCAGGTTATCTATCTCCAATGTCACCAGACAACTCAAATTAGGTAAAGGAATTGATGCTTGCATCTTCAGTCCAGAGAGGTAGATCGCTCTCCAGGTACTATTTATTAAGTCAATATACATTGGCTCAACTGATATAATACTTCAGAACTATAACTCCCTCCTGGTGAATCTTAAAATCTGTTGAATGTTCATGATCTAGTCCTGCTTCCTGTGTAGTCACTGGGGTATAATTAAAAGGTGAAAATACAGCTAGTACTACCCCTGTTTTGACTGAGATCAGCACAGGACTTGCCAGGTTGATGCTCTGGGACACAAAGAAATCCCCCTGAAGCAGAGTGCTCTCAGCAGGGTCCCAGCGCTTTCCTTCTTCCAGCAAGCCAGGAATCTCCCTCCATTATGCTACAGGGATACTGAAGGGAAACTTGGAGGGGAACTCGTGCTCCATTGAAAGCTTGGCTGGATATGCATGAAGAAAGAGTTTCACCCTACTTTTGAAACCAGATAAACCTGAGGTCCCTCTGTAGTTCATCTGAAAGTGACATGTACTTCCAAAAAGAAAAAAAACAAAACTGAATGCACTTAAGACAGTCTCTAAAAGATGTCTGTCTTTGGTGACTCCAAGGGAGTTTTGGCAGAGTCACATCCTCATTTATTACCATCAGCTAGGTAGGATAAATTTAGCCCTTCTGACTAGAAGGTAGTCAAAGATAACATGATAATGCAAGGCAATTATGTTTTCTTATTTCCACCCACCTCCCCACCCCCCAAGCCTGCTAGAATTTTATTTTGCAGGTGCCTGTTAGTATATTTTGATGGATACTAACTTTGACAGATACCTGTCTAGTTTTGAGACAGCCTTCTCATCTTTGTACTTCAATGAAAGCTAAGTAGGCTGCCACAGAATAGGTTGTCAGTCTCTTGACAAAGTATATTTCGCCTATAAGCATCAAAAGACATTCCTGGTGATTCTTCCTAAAGAATTTCATTTTACAGCAAATAAATATTTTTCCTCATAAAAATCATAATTGTTTTGGCCTTTTGTCCTCTCCCAGGAAAAATCCTCTAATCAACCATGCCATCTTTATTGATTTTTAAAAAGTTAAATCATTTCACTCATAAGGTTTCTTTATAATACCACAATATCTATGTACATATCTACTCTGACTTCAGGTATGGAGGTTTCTACAACTCTTTTTCAGAGATTGGTCTACAGTATAACAGAGCTTGCCCAGATGGTGGATACTAGTCCATATATAAATAGAGGAAGGTAGATATTAAATTGTTCTTTATGCAGTATCCAAAGCTGTTAGTTAAAAACAACATTTTGGAAGGTATTTTGATGCTGTGAAGTGTTGGAAAGGTTTTCTCTCTGAGAAAGTTTTAGCAATAAACAGTTACACATAAAGACAGCAAGACAAAAACACCTAAAAATTTTTAGACATGCTCAAGATATAGTTTTGTGTTTGAAGATTTAGAAAGAATGCATTTTATTTCTAATGTAGCATGAAGCTGGTATTATTTTTGCTTCAGAAGAGAAACAGGGGAGACTCTAGTAATATATAGGCAAACTCATTTTTCCTGTTTCTACTATGGAATTTAGTGTAATTGCACCAGCAATAAGCTTGTTTATTTTTGCTCATTTTGGTGAAGCAAATTAGACAAATGAAGAAGGAAATTGGTGGGATCTTTCTTTACTTTTGAAATGTTCTGTAATTAACAGCTCAATAACTTCACATCCCCAACCTTTCTGGTTTTTGTGAAATAAGTTTAATGTTTCACATTTCATTTTCATAATCTTCTTATAATCAAGAAAAACGTTATCCAATCCACTGGTTTTATAGATATTAAGGAAATATTTCCCTTACTAATTTCATGTTATTTAGAAGATTTCATTTTATATCAAGCAAGTACAGATGTGCTATTTTTTAATTCTTCAAAGTATTTCTGGAAATCTAAGTACTATCATCACAAAACGATCATGTTCTTGAACCAAAACACAGCTTTATATAGAAGTATCTTGCTTTGCTGTCATTTAGAAAATATGAGCATTAATGCACATGACTCTTAAAGAATATTATATTTAATATATATATTGTATTAAAGAAAAAAGAAAAAGGTAAATGCCAAGCACCCCAAATAAAAATTAAGAGAACCATCCTCTTTTTAGAAGCAAGAATATAAAACCTAAAAAGAATTGTCATTTCATGTAATGATTTAGCAAGTCTATTGGTTGTCAGTGAGATAGATATATTATTTAAGATACTAAAGAAAAATATTAAACATATCAAACTTGAGAAGGTACAAATCTTTCTAACAGCTTTGTATTAACTAATCTAAAAAGCCAAAACTTTTGTCAGGTTTGGAATATTCTGCTCCTCAATTCACTCCTAAAATTTATTCTCTTTGCTTGTAAGAACACTATTTAAACAGCCTAAAGGAGCTCCAGCAGGAAAAGCAATGGACCAATCAGATAGCACAAGGCAGACTGTGCAAGACTAGAACTAAACCATAATTTCCCCTGTCATCAGTACACAGAATGAGGAACAGATGGAAGATTCTGCAGGCATTAAAATGTATTTCAACCCCTGTGTATATGTCACTTTCAAGCTTCCCATCTATACCTTGCTACAGTACTAGTAATGGGAAATAGAAGTAGCTCCAGCACATAACATGAAGTTACTGTCTCAGACAGAGAGGGAAGCCGATCATATATTCCTCAAGAACATGTATACTTGTGCTTTTAGTAAACTCACGAATTTGCATTATATATCTATCTGATGTTCAGTGACCAAACTACCATAGTCTTTCAAAGTGTATAATTTTTAGGAACTATTGTAGAAGCCTTATATGCATTTTTAATACTGCACCAAACTTATTACCCATAGGCCAGACAGGAATGACAGCATACCATACTGAACACTAAACACAGTAGACAGTTCCGACTTCAAATATTTGATAGTATAAAAAACACATGACAGAAAGGTGAAAGAAGTATAGTACATAAGCAGTGCAATGTCCACAACCATTAAGTTAGTTCCTTGCTTATTAATACCTGAGACAGTATCCAGGGCCAGGAGGAAGAAGTATGGTTGGCTTAAGCAGACAGCAACAAAAGAGAAAAATCTGTTCTATAGCATCAAAGGTCCCTGCTTCAGCTGTGTCTGTTCCTCCCAGACAGGGTTTCTCCCAAAGCTGCATGTGGGCATCATTTAATAACTATAGAAGGCAATAGAAGGGAAATGACCCCAAGTCCATCGTTTTCTTCAACCTTCAGCATACCTGACTCCATTTAACTAATTTTTGCTTCTTTTCAGTATATTTCCTCATGGCATGAACCATACTTGAATACATGATACCTCATGAATTATGATTATATCTATCATTACAAGCATGATTGAACACTTGCTGCCAAGTAAACTTGCCTAAACTTGCAAATTCTTTTTACAAGGAGGAGAGGAAAAAAACACAAACCCAAGACGGCTTACAATTTAGGAAAAACAGAAATAAGCAAGCCTGATTCTATTGTATGTTTTTATTTAATATGGCTTTCCTTTTATTTAGCCAAGACTGATCTCTCATTATTTCAAAAAGTGTCCCTAGCTCCCTAGATTTATTACAGATTGATTTCACAAATAACAGTTCTGCATTCACTTTATCCATTCTTCATAATTTTCAGGAAAATAAAAAAAAGATTATGCCTAGTGGATGTCCTTCCTCTCTGTGCTTGGAGACACCTTCACAGAACTTCAGCAGGTCAGTGTGGTGGGATTTCCCTCTCCAGAAGCTGTGCTGAGCAACTGTTCCCAGTAGACTGACCTTATTCTCTTCTGCTTTATGGATGCTCCCCTGTTACCAGGGAAGGAATTGAATTTGCAAATAGTTTCACCTGGGAAAAAAAGAATAGATGAAAGTTAATTGAGATCACTCATGCTCAACAAATTTTATTTACAAATATGCAAAGCTGGTCAGTTTAAGCTGCCATGGAAAATGTTTATGAAAGACAGTGGCAATTAGAGATGCTGGACTAGTACGAGATAAAGGTTTCTTTATTTTCTCCAATAACTGTGTTTCAATTACATTTTAAAATAAGGTAAATGGGCACACAAATTACCAAATCCCCTTAGTCCTATTTAAAGTACTTTTTAAAATTAAAACTAACAAAATAACCCTAGGGAAAAATAAACAGAATGGGAATATTCCCTTAAAACACTTTGCTGGAGACCTTAATTTATAGTTATACCACAGGGCAACTGGCCCTGAAGAAGCTTCATTATCACAGCAACTAAGACTGCTGTGTCTTCAAATCCATTGTGACAGCATTAGCTCATTGTTCTAATTCTTAGAGATGAACTAACAAAAAAAATTAAAAGACCCAAGCAAAACCAAGAAAGCTAAAGAGCGAAAATTATCTAGAAAATTTACCTATCTACAAGTCCCAAATAAGTGCAACAAAACTCATTTCTCTCTCTTATATTCCCTCCTTGATATTTCTCCTTTTTCAACAGTTACCTGGTTTAACATCCAAAACTCTGTATTTTCTAGCATTGCTGTGAGATTGTGATGAGAGAGGCAGCTGAAAACATCTTTAACAGGCTCATTCTGGGTTTGATCTTGCCAGCATGGTGAAGAACAGGATATTAGACTGTAAATCTGCAACAGGAAAGCTGCAAGTATCATTCAACACCAGGAAAACAGAACCATAATTTTCTGTTTTCTGCCTTTACTTTTTTCCCTCTCTCTTTTGTGTATCTTCATATTGGTGTCCTTAAGAAAAAAGACTCCCACAAGAACAGCAACAGTAATACATTCGGTCCATTGTAACTTTTTCTCTTTCACAGAAAGGAAAGAAAAAGGCTTTGTCTACAATAACATCTCAAAGACTGTCATAATAGGTTTCCCTGATAAACAATACTGCCATGTAAAGAGCCATCACAGCTAAAGCAATGAGAATTAGGAATGCTCTTGAAAGGAAAGCATTATTTTGCACTCTACAGTTTACAGCAGAAAATTTAAATATGGGACTAAACATAATTTGCAAAGGGAATAAGAGGAAGTAGGACCTGCTGAGTTGGATTAGCTACCACAGCCTGGGTTAACTGTTTAATGACAGTTTTAGCAAGAAACATATACTAACAATTTTAACATACTCTGCCTTTTTTTTTTTTTTTTTGTATTGACAGTAATGTAATAAAGTCAATTTCAGCAAGCATCTGTAAGCATTATAACTCATAGAATCATCACCATCTTTCAGCACCTTATCAGGAAGAACACTGTGGCTGGCACCCACAAAAAAGATTAACATTGCTCATCTGAAATATCCACTGGAACAAACTCACCTCCAGCAACCATTTGAAAAACACACTTCAGCTTCGTCTGAACTAAAGCTGCCAGGGCAGTTTATAAATATTGCTTACTCTTCGCTGCATCCTGAGGAACACTGTCTGTGATTTTACAGCCTTGCTTTCCTCTTCAAGTTCAAGCATAGTGCTATGCCTAAAAGACATTATCTCTGGAACAGCTTCCTTCACATAGTACCATTTCATCAGTGTCTTTCAGATAAGCCCCATACAGCTCAAATTTACACTCATCAATTGTTGTAGACCATTAAGATCTTTGGTCATTAACTTGTTGCCTCCAGAGATCCTATTGAACTGCTTTTCAAGTGCTGGAACTTACCCTCCAGGCCTGTAAAACTAGAAGCCCCTACTGAGGTTACAATACTGTCAGCCAGTGAAGGCTTCAGCTGTTTAACTTACTGCTTCAGCAGACAGTGTTTGCCACTAGGCATTCTGATTAGGTCAAGTAAGCAAGAAATCACAGCAAAATAATCCAACTCTCAAGAATGAATGTGTTTGTTTTTTGCAGAGAAGCTGTATCCAAACATTCAGTCTGAGCCCTGTGATAATAGGGCCCCTCAGTTATTTTTGACTGGTACTTCCCATTTCATGAATGAGTGCTTACTCTTTAGCATGACAGGATTTGTGTAAAGAATAAGTATCTTCTACTGGGGCAATGAACACAGACGGAAACAGAGTGGCAAGCTTTTGGACTCAAGAGCACCTCAGTGTTCATCAGATCTGAAACGTGACAAAAACAGGGTAACTAGAAGATAGATACAACTGCTCTAAGTAAAATTAAATTATGTTAATCAATTAGATGACTTGAGAGAAAAGGTTAGTTAGCATCCAGTGAGCAAAAACAGAAAGGTGAGAAGCTGTTAGCTCATGTGGAGTAGAGGCAGAAGAGGAGGTTTAACATCAGTATTAGAGGAATGGGTTAGCTGGAAAACTGCATAGACCATTAAACCAATGTCTTTATTGAGCTCTTTATTTTTAGTAGCAAGTAGAGTTATGAATTTCAGTCTGCAGGTTCATCTTTTGAAGGCACTCTATAGGATTCCTTAGAGGATAAGGACTGAGCACTCAGAAACAGAGTGAAAAAAAGGTTGTCTTACTGTTAAGTGGCTGTTTTTATCCTTTGCAAATTGTGTGAGCTAGCTCATTCTAGCACGCAGCATTTAAATGTAAAAGTAAAATGTAGCCATGTTGTGTTCACTTGGGCATTTGGTCCATCAAATGAAATACACCACAGATTGGGCTGAACATGCACAGGACCTATAGAGTTTAATGGTTTTGGTTTGGGGAGTCTTATTTGTAGTAACTGTGGAGAGTGTTAGCATTGCTCTGGCATAGTCTAGTTCCATTTGACTTTTGTTGATATGTGTGAGTTTATTGCTGAGTATATGATTGGTAAGGCAGGGAATGGTTTAAAAATTATGAAAGGAGTCATTATCTGTATCTGTGTAAGGCAGAATCTGCAAACAGCATTTTCATTTTTTTCTGAATTGCTCTGTAGACCTCAGTCTAGAATTAGATGTTGTTCTCAAGGATACATAGTTAACACGGATTTCTGGCACTTGTGTAGATAAAACTAACTTTGGCAAACAAATGCCTTGTACTTAATGCATCTTTTAAAGTTAAATTACAAGATGTTACTTTGGAATTATAAATTATTTACAAACAGTAGAGTATTATCCTGAGTAATTTAGGAAATTTTAAAAAAATTAATTCTCTTGAGAGATACTGAGAAGGAATTTTAAGTTCAATGAAACCTGTTTTCTCGGTGTTTGTGAGTGAAATTCTTGCCAGTAGGAAGATTCTGTAGAAAACAAGATGTATCAGTTAAGCCTAGATTTACTAGTTTCTACTAGTAGAGAAGCCGAGTTTCTACTTGCCAAAATAGAGTTATTAGCAGGCTAATGAGAGACTCCAACCCTCTGTAATCCTTACCAGATTATAACAGCTTCCCAAATTTTCTCTGTACATTAACATTTAATAGGAAGAAACAACTTTGTATTATAAGAAAGTAAACCTGATAATCACAGAAAGGACCCTTTCAAATGATCACGGCAAGTGGGGAGCATTGGAGAGAAGTTGATATTGGTCATAACGCATCCTCAGTTTAAGTTAATCATGAGTAAGAATTGAAATTCGAAAGGTAGGAAAATTTTAAGAAAAGTAGTAAATCAAATTTTGTATATGCTCTATTTTCCAGTGTATCAAAGTCAATGTATCCTACAATGAATATTTACAGTTGTGTGGTGTTTATGCTTAAACAGTCAATAAAGTCCAAAAATAATTATTAAATCTGCCTTAGTGAGTTTTATGACATGAAATAAATGTCTATAAAACTAATTACAGACAGGTTTTAAAAGTAATTGCTTTCATGTCCTGGAACTTAAAAGTTTGACAACTCCTACCTTAGAAAAAAAAAAAAAAAACAACAACCAACCACCAAAAAAAAAAAACCAACCTACAATGAAAAAAGTCAGAGACTTTGAAGCAGGTACACACTAATCTAGATCAGATTCATCTGGAAATTTACCAAATCAGAAGACAAATTATTTATCTTTTTGCATGGTCCACATAAGAAAAACATAAAAAAAGGCATTTGTATGGTCTGACATCAGAAAACTGCTCTACTACAGGGGCACTAGCCATACCAACCTGTGCTAGTTTTGGATAGTATAGAATTAAATTTCTTCATAGTAGTTTGTATGGTGCTATGTTTTGGAAAACAATGTTGATAACACAGAGCTGTTTTCATTAGTGCTGAGCAGGGCTT
>JANZLQ010000013.1:19249200-19286512 GCA_026212715.1 Elanus axillaris
GGGGGGGTGTTCAGAGTGATGGCATTTGTCTTCCAAAGTCACGGTTAGGCATGATGGAGCCCTGCTGTCCTGGAGATGGCTGAACACCTGCCTACGGGTGGGAAGTGCTGAAGGAATTCCTAGTTTTGCTTTGCTTGCATGTGCAGCTCTTTACCTATCAACCTGTCTTTGTCTCAACCCATGACTTTTCTCACTTTTACCATTCTGATTACCTTTCCAATGCTGCTGGAAGGGGGAGTGAACAAGCAGCTGTGTGGGGCTCAGCTGCCTACCAGTGTTAACTCACAACAGAAGACAGAGAAGGAAAAAAGAGAACTATCTTAATGATTAGCAAACACATTTGGATGGCAGGGTAATGGAAACAATGACCTAAAACCTCAAACTGGGTATTTAGGTTATATAGAAAATACTAAGAGAGACAGACAGAAAAAGAAGCTACAAAAAGCATTCAGAGCAGAGAGCTGCCTGAGGGAAAATCTACATGGGTGTTTCCAAATAGATCTGAGCTATGCTCTGTGCTATCTTGTGTCCTGTTTCCTCAGAACACAGAATCAGTTTGTATTTCTCCATACATTCTTTTCAAAAGAGATCTGGAAGAAGCAGAATAAACACATGTATTCCTTTCAGTCAAACTAAAAATTTTTATCACGCACCCAACACAGGGAAACAAGATAAGTTTCCACTCTTTGAATTCAAGTTTATCTTCCTGCAGAGGACCTTGACACCTGCAGTACAGACTTATACATTAGGACTGGACAATACTACTGATTAAGAATGGCAGGGACTTTCTGGGTACCTATGAAATCCAGCAGGCTGAATCCTACTAAATTTTTAGTTATTTGTTTAAAATTAATAAATAGCAAGAAGACAGCAAGTCCAAGGCACAAATAAATCTAGAACATATCATTATTTTCTCAGTAGCTTTGGAAATGAGGCTTTCTTGGATGTGCCTCTATACTAAAAGAGTACGTGAGGTGCTGTATTGAGCTGGACCTTAGATTGCCTACACTGAATAATTGTTATTCTCCCACTAATTCTGTTTTGCATGGTAGCAATTACTTCTCTTCAAGACAAAACATGGTTTAAACAAGAGTTGATGCTGGAGATCCTTCCCAAAAGGCAGATCTCTGAACTCTGCCTAACACTTTCTTCCAGCTGTACCCCAGGAGGCATCTTATCTTCAAATATTCCCCATGATATCATGACAGACTAATGTGTACTTGGATTATCTCTAGTCTCATTCTATGAAATACTACTATTGTAAGCAGTAGAGGCCTCATATTGTTTCAGGCATTTACAGATGAAAAAGAACATATAATATTAGCTATATCTTCAGGATATGGGGGATACAATATGGGGCCAGAAGAGAAATAAGACCATGCAGTGTTTTACTTAGTGTGGGCACAGGTCCATGGTGGGTGTCCACACACTAAGCAATGTGGACACAAGCCACTGGACATCATCTGGACTTGGAACATCTCTAGAACCAGTGCCTTTAGGAACATAGATGCAGCCATAATGACCCAAATGTGATCAAAGTCACAACCGTACATTTAAGTCATTCAGCCCCTGTTCTCTAATGTTAGCACTAAATATTTATCAAGGGAATAACAAGACTTCTAAATCTGTACCAAAATATTTGAAGTTTTGATATATATTATAAACCACTATAATACTAACCTAATCTTACGAAAATCTTGAGAATGTTTCCTTATTTTACAAGTCCTACGGTGCTACTGATTCTGTTACAGGCAAAAAACATTTGCCTTGCCCAAAATCATTCTTTTCATGCCGCTAAAGCTAAGTGCTCAGTGTTTGTCAAGGTCCTGAATAAATATCTGTGCACTTTGCATGCAATGTGCAGTCCTTACAAGAGAAAAAAAAATATTGCAGTCCTGTGGAAAGAATGAGGATGTAATAGTATTTTTCACATTGTGAGGAGATACTTTCAAGTCAGAGATTACAAATTTCATATCTGATACTCAAGTGATGTCTTAAACAATACTATCTAAATATTAATTTGCAATGGTCTAAACCCCAGAGAAATAGAAATTAAACTATGCTGGTAAAACCTACTGATAAATACCTGCCTTCATGATTTGTTTCTGAGTGTAAGGATATTATCATTATAGAAAATACTTTTAACCAGTGGTTCCTTACAAATTGAACCAGCAACATTTTTTTTATTATTATTTTGCATAAATAGTGAAAAAATATTAACACAAAAAATATATTACATTTAAGATTTAAAGCTGCAGGCTGCTCAGCCAGTATGAACTGATTATATATGCAGTGCTACCAAAGCCATTAGTATATAGGTTCTCTTAATTTAAAAGCCAGGCCTCACTCAGGCACTGTAATTATTGCTTTCAAAGACTGCACATTACATATGTCAGATGATAAAAATTATTCTTTTCAATTTCCCACAGGGGGTTGTGTCATATGTGACATTTCAAGAATCATAGTCCTGTTTCAGGGTGAAAAAATGCCTCAAAACATGTGACTTCATACCTATAATTTTCATTCAATTGTGTAGCTGATCTAACATAAATGGAAGCTTCTCTATCACTTACACAGGAAGGATATTGTCAGTTTTATGTCAGATTAAGCTCTCACACAAGTTGCTTTTGCATTTTCTTGTGATTCTAGTATGTCAGGAAACAAAATCTTCACTATTTAGTCTCTTCCAAGCAGCTATTTCTAACCCCACCTGGAACTGAGATCTTCCTTTTTGAAAACATCTAGAAAGTATAAATGCTAAAAGCAGACCCGGGCTCTGGCTGTAATCCCATGGGCAAGTGGCATGGCATGACTAGCAATACACACAGGAAAAATTTTTCCACCAAAAGTTACCTACATCCCACCTATTGCTTATCCCAAGCTGCCTGTTGGGAGTGGTCTATGGCTCATGATAATTCCTGAATTACATTTGCATATTATCTTTGATGTTACTAGTTGACATGGATAAAACCCAACAATTACGTCTTATGGATAGAGATTGCACAGTAATCAAGTCCTAGTCCTAGGCAGCTTATTTTACTAGTATAAATATAACCACAAGATATCAGAAGACTCAGGCTACAACATATACAGAAGAGCATGTGCTTTGTCATCTCAGTATCCATTCTGTACAACAGGAGGATTTGGTGAGATGGATTTTTCTTTGCTTGTTTTTGTTTGAACACAAATAGAAAGGGCATAGGCTTCTCTCCATTAGTATTTCTGTTAATGACCTGAATGAGAATAGGCAGTATTTTATAAGCTCAAAGGAGGACACCAGGCTGGGAAGAGTTGATTCAGCCAACAACCACATTAGAAGATGATTATTAGAATTTGAAATGATGTTGACATATTGGAAAAGTGGCCTAAAAATGTAAGATATAATCTAATAAAGACAAGTGCTTGTTTTTACTGTTAGGAAGAAATAATCAACTACACAAATGCTGTGTGGAGAATGACTGCAAAAAAAAAGCAATAGCAGCTCTTCAGAAAACTGTCTAAGCCTTATAATAAATAGATCATATGCTGAACATGAATCAACAATATCATGCTGTAGTGAGAAAGGTAAATGCCAAACAGAGATGCAAATAGAATCATCATTTAGAAAACATAAGCTTAATTCTTCTTCTGTACTAAGTGTATCATTAAGGCCCCAGCTGAATACTGTGTCCATTTATGGACATCAGACTTCAAAAATAACATCATCCAACAAGAGAATTTGCTCTGCAAGCAATTAAAACTATCAGAGGTATAAAAAAAATAATATTTGAGGCCACATTGAAAGCATTAATTAATATTCATTTAGTTGAGAAAAAAATTATATGTGGCGTGGTAACAGGCAGAAAACATTAAAAAAATATTCAGAAAATCTTGATCTTAGAAAAAGCAAGGCTTTCCATGTCCACTGCAAACAGGACAATAAAGAGTGAGCTTAAAGGGGTTTAAGTGGGACATACAGAAAACCTCTCTGAATCTAGGGCTTGTCAAGCCCTGGAGCAGGTGCTTGCCTGAGCAGGTTTGTAATTTCCTTTGTTAGAGGTTCAACAGACACCAGCTGGGGAGGGTTTAGGTGTGTCAGGTTCTGCTTTAGGGTATCAACCTCTGATGGAAAGATCATTGTGACTGAATGACTTCTTGATGCCCCTTCTATTTGCTCTTCAGTGAGTCTATGATTAGAACAGCAATGGCTTGGATCACACTCCAGCACTCTTTTTACTATCCTTTTTAGAGCTGATGTAAAAAAAAATTGACTGAAGTATAGAAGGGAAAGGTGAGGTGAGAAGGAAAAACAAACCAGTAATGGAAGATAAAAACAAAAAAAGTGAAAGAAAGAGAACTTTTCACTGGACCATAGCTCATTAATGAATGTTGAGTCTGCATCTTTGTATATGGATATTACAAACTAATTTGTTCTGGGACGTGTTCAGGCCTGACAGGATAAAATCCTGAGCAACCTGATCTGAACTTACAGATGACCCTGCTTTGAGAAGGAGTTTGGACTAGATTATTTCCTGAGGTCCTTTCCCACCTAAATTATCCTATCTTCCTATTGTTGCTACTTTGTTTTCGCTCTGTAGCTATGATGATGTTTCCAAATACATATATTATTCTTCTAGATACATAAATGTAATTCAGATATATGCAAACCCTCCTGCAAAACCTCTTCTGTTTAGAAAAATACAGAGTGAAGATGAAGAATACTATTTTTTTCAGAAAAATTAAATAAAACCTTGCAGATCTTAAATTCCCAGCATTTAATATGCCGTTAAAAATTCCTGATTTGTTGTTGTTTAAAGCTGTGGAATTTGTATCATTAATTATTGGTGGGTGACAACCTTCTGTAAACCTAGATAAAATGTAATTTTTGCCACTGTTTTGGATTTAAAAGCAGCTTTGCAGTTCCCTGACTCAAACATTTAACCTGATTTATGGGTTGTGCTCTGAGCGTACTAAGGCTAAGTCTCACTAAAATCACTTTAAATGACTTTTAAAATTAAGTAAAGAAGCAAATGTAACTACTAATCTAAACGTACTGTGAAATACTAATTATGCATTTTAAGCGAAGGGACTAAACAAGAAATAATTTCCTCTGTGACAAATAATAAATCCCAAAATGTATCCTTGCTGAAGGCATTTTCTAAATAAACACTTGTTTTTAAGCCACAAAGGAAATGAAGTTGAAGCCATTAGTTACTAAGTCAAAAGCTGTTTATTAAAACATTTTTTGCAGTCACCTGTTAAAAATATATAAATATTTCTGAAGGGTGAATACATTGAGAGAAAAGTAAAGTAGCCTAACATGAAAGGGAAGGAAAGATCTTTGTGTTATGCCTGGCAATGTTTGTTAATAAGATAAAGCTACTTAAGATCAATCACAACTGCTGAGCCAATGTAAAATATATTTTAAGTTCACACAAACTTCTAATATTTCTGTCAACATATTATGCAACTGCAAAAATCGAGACCTAAATAAAAAATTATACTTCCATAGACAAATTGTTCATGACCCCTAGGTATACATTCCTCATGTACTTTTCATGCAGAAAGTCCCCTGTGCAAAGTAAGCTCTGTGCACTGCAGAACCTAAATATCATGTATACATTCTAAATGAAACATGCAAAAAAAGGCCTGATAATACTGTCTTCTTTTCACAGGACAATCTCATCACTACTAGAATAGGATAGCTCTGGAAACCTTCCCGGAGTGTAAATATTACTTCTTCTTCAGGAAGTATTTAACTCTTCCAGCCCTTTTTCCATACAATTTGAGTAGCACAGGGCTATGTACCAGTTTACTACTGAAGAGATAAGATGTTTTTTTCTAGTGAGCTATGCAGATATCAGTTATATAAAGTCCACAGAGAGACTATTAAACTTAGGAGCATTGTAGGTGAAATCCTACTGCCCTCCAAAATACATAAAGAAATGAAAACAAGAACAAAAACTCTGGCCTGTGGAGTTTTCCCCTGATGACTTTTCTTCAATCTGAGTAACAGCGCTATCTCACAGAACACTCACCTGGGGGATCTGGACATGTGCATGTACAGATGTGAATATTTAATAAAAAAGACATTGGTAACAGTCAGGATGAGAACAGTTCATATACTCTATCTTGTATTGTTCACATTCAGTTTTTTCCTCTGCAGAGCAACTGTACGCAAGGCCAAGAAGAAAATGGCACTGAAGTCTGGGCTCAGATTTTTCCCACTCAAATTTACTACCTTTCCATCTTTCCCACCCAAAGTTGCTACCTTTCCTTTTTGATCCAGGCAGCCCAGCAATTACAGATCTGTGTCTGCATTAGTGTACAACTTACATTTCAAGTGCTCAGTACAAAAATTTTCCCAAGACCCCGTGCCATGGAACTTCAGAAAGTCCCATCAGAGTAAGACTAGAGAACATGGCCAAACATCAGTCCAACTACTTTTGCTGAGTGTTCTGTATAACCCTAACAGTCCTTCATTTCTTCTTCTAATTTACAGTCTCAGTAAACACTCATACATACACTTCTGCTGCTGAAAACCTGTCCTGTTCCTAGTCTGACTTTCTATCTTTTCTTCTGAATATGTTGATGGTATACCATCTCCTTTTCAATAATCGCACCATATAACATTTATTCTCATCTAAATATGTTTGGTTTACTTATCTCTGCAGATTATTTTTGCTCAGTATCAGAACTTTATAAAATATTATTAATCTGGTAATGCACTGCGGGCTCAGCTACTTGCTGTGGGTTCACCCGGGCTGGATGGAGGTGCCCACCAAAGCCACTCTATCACTCCCCTCCTCAGCTGGACAGAGGAGAGAAAATATAACAATGGGCTTGTGGGTTGAGATAAGGACAGGGGGAGATCATTCACCAATTACATTCACAGGCAAAAGAGTCTCAACTTGGGGAAATTAGTTTAAGTTATTACCAATCAAATCAAATAGAATAATGAGAAATAAAAACAAAATCTTAAAACACCTTTCCCCCACCCCTCCCTTCTTCCTGGGTCCAACTTCACTCCCAAATTCTCTACCTCCTCTCACCCAGCAGCACATGGGGAATGGGGGGTCAGTTCATCACATGTTTTCTCTGCTGGTCCTTCCTCTTCAGGGGCAGGACTCCTCACACTCTTCCCCTGCTCCAGCATGGGGTCCCTCCCATGTCTGCAGTCCTTCAGGCACAGACTGATCCAGCATAGGTCCCCCACAGGGTCATAAGTCCTGCCAGAAAACCTGCTCCAGTGTGGGCTCCTCTCCATGGGGTCACAGCCTCCTTTGGGCACCAACCTGCTCCAACTTGGGGTCCTCCACAGATTGCAGGTGGAGATCTGCTCCCCTGTGGACCTCACTGGGCTGCAGAGGGACAGCCTGCCTCACCATGGTCTTCCCCACGGTCTGCAGGGGAATCTCTGCTCTGGCACCTGGAGCGTCTCCTCCTCCGCCTCCTTCTGCACTGACCTGGGGGTCTGCAAGGCCTTTCTGTCACATGTTCTCACTCACTCTGCAAGCTGCTTTTGTGCAACATTCTTTTCTCCTTCTTAAATCTGTTCTCCCAGATATGCTTCCACCATCACTGATGGGCTCGGCCTTGGCCAGCAGTGGGTCCATCTTGGAGCCAGCTGATACTGGTTCTATTGGACACAGGGGAAGCTTTTAGCAGCTTCTTACAGAAGGCACTGCTGTAGCCACCCCTGCTACCAAAACCCAACACACTACCAGTATGCTGTACTTAAAAATGTCACAACTGAACATTTTCAGAACACTCCTTGGTTTGAATGTGGGGAGATCTGACTCTCGGTGAGTTCAGAGGTTATATTTTCACACCAACATAAACATTCTCATTTTTCTGACACAATTCTAATGTGTTCTTTCACTGGCCTTGTGTCATTAGTCAGGCCTGATTATTGTGTCTTGCTCCTTAAACCATTGCCTCTGAAATCCCTGCAGTACTCAATTGTAAAACACATGAGATCAGCAACAAATGGACTCAGTCTCTACAGCATTTTAACAAAAGAAGACTGTCACACCAGCAGGAAGCATGATGGTTTCTGTGTATGTATGTATTTCGATATATACCACACGGTGCACTGTGCTGAATTAATCCAGAAACAGAGTATATCAGTTCACAGAGTCCCTTGAAAAGAATACATGCCACAGGAGTACAGTGCAACTTCCTTTCAATATGACCTTTTTTTCTGTGGACAAAGGGAAGACAGTGAATATGTGGGGTTTTTTTTGTTTTAGCAAACCTGTTGATACTGTCTCACAGCATCCTTTGGACAAAATGTCCAGCATACAGCTAGATATGTACTCAATACAATGAGTGAAAGATTGGCTGAAGGATCGGGCTCAAAGAGTTGTAGTAAATGGGGTAACATCAGGCTGGCATTCAGTCACTAGTGGTGTTCCCCAGGGCTCAATTTTAGGCCCAGTTCTCTTCAATGTTTTTATCAATGATCTGACACAGGAGTTGAGTGCACATGAAGTGGGTTTGCCAACGAAACTAAATTAGGAGGCATTGATTCCTTCAAGGGTAGAGAGGTCTTACAGAGACATCTGGACAGATGTCACTGACTGTATGAAATTTAACAAGGACAAATGCCAGATTCTGCACCTGGGATGGCATAATCCTGGATGTATGTGTAGACCGGGGGACAAGAGGATGGAGTGCAGCCCTGAAAAAATGGATCTGAGGATTTTGGTTGATGGTAAACTCAATATGAGTCAACAATGGGCTCTGGCAGTCAAAAGGGTCAGCTGTACCCTGGGGTGCATTAAGCACAGTATAGCTAACTGGACAAAAAAAGTGATTGTCCTATTATACTCAGCACTGGTGCGGACTCACCTAAAGGCTGTGTTCAGTTCTGGGCTTCACAATATAAAAAGGATATAAAAATGTGTCCAAAGGAGGGCAACAAAGGTGGTGAAAGGACCAGAGGGCATGAATTATGAGGAGCAGCAGAGGATGCTGAGTTTGTTTATCTTAGAGGAGACTGAGGGGTGACCTCATTGCTGACTACAACCTCCTCATGAAGGGAAGCAGAAAGGGAGGTGCTGACCTCTCTCTGATGTCTGGTGATAGGATTCATGTGGGTGGTTTAAAGCCATGTCAAGGGAAGTTTAGATTGCATGTAAGGGGAAAGCTCTTTCCTGAGAGGGTTGACAAGCAATGGAAAAAACGAGGGGAGTAGTCATGGACCCAAGCCTGTCAGCATTCAAGAATCATTTGAACAATGCTCTTAGATATATGGTTTAACTTTAAGTTGCCCTGTGTGGAGTCAGGAATTGGATTTGGTGATCCTTGTGGGTCCCTTCCATCTCAGGATATTCTATGATTCTGTGATTCTGTCCTCCCAAGGCAACCATTGATACAGGTTTTATTAAGACAGGTTAAGGTTATTTGCTATCATTAAAATCTGTCCTCACTGAAGGTGTGGCAACACAAGAATTGCAAGGGCCTCCTTCCTTCTGTGGGGCATTGAATAAGAATCTAGTTTAGTGTTCATACACCCAGACACTACAGTTATAACTGCTGGAACCAATAAATTAAAAGAAGTCATTTCATGGGAAGCAATGACACAACTGTGTTCTTAAGAAATAGATGCAATTAGAAATATTCTATCCAAACATCAGGATCTGTACTGTTCCATTAGTGCAAACACTCAGGAGAGGATTCAAGAATTTTAGAGAAACAACATAGAGGTTTACTGGTAGCAGACAGGTGATATTGCTGTACGTCTAACCTTGGCATATCAGCAGGAGATGGCTTTGCTACATTTATAGTGCTTGAGTAAATGTATCTTGGAAGGTACAGACACATAGGGGCAAAGTCCATTGAACTGGAGAGTCTTTTCCCCTCTGAAATGGCCATATCTCCTTCACCTCATTGCTTCTAGACTTCCTTGATGATACCATTTAGCTCTCAATCAAAAGACAGTAGAGAGGGACATCATAATTCAACAGTCTTCAGCTGAAATATGTACATCTTTATAGCCTCCAAAATATGCTAATGTGTGGCAGGACAGACCAGGAATCAATCCATGAACAGTAATGGGCCTCACAGCAACCAGGCATCCAGTGAGCAAAATCAATTCACAGAAGTCTGGCTCTTGACGTTTAGCAACAATGCTGGGTGTTTAAAAATACAAACACAAAGACACACATGCACAAGTGCATATGTATGTATCTATCTATCTATATATGTGATTGCATATGATATATGACAACAATAATAATAAAAAATTTCCAACATCCAGTGATAAAATTTAACAGAAAAAATCATAATCAAGACCATATTTGTAACCCTATGTCATAACCTAAAGCATTTTAGCCAGTTTGGGAACATGTACTTTGTCAAGTTACAAGCAGACATAAACTCAAATAAGGAGATTTAATGATTTAGATTTTTATAAAAACATTTGTTCACTGAGTTACTAACACCTATATGGTGATGCATACCATCTACTTTTCTCAAAACAGAAAAAGAAAAATCCTGTCAATTAAAAGAGTATATTTGGGTCAATTTACAACAGACACCCTGAACTCTGAAGGATGGGAAATCCTTCTGGGCACGCTTTTGCCTTCAAAAACATTTGCAATTTGTATTTAAGTGGTGACAAGTGGTGCATGGATGAAAGAGCAAAACATCCCTTTCATGCTCAGTGATACATAGAAAGATCATATATACATTCCACAAAAGATATTGCACATCTGTGCTCTTAAAGCTTGGATTTCAAACCATCCCATGATACAAAACTGTCTTCAGAGAAGAGTGGGGGAAAACGCACTTGCATTATTTTCATTTTCTCCTATGTCTATGCATGTTTCTCTCTGCAGAACTGCAGCTGGCCACTGTTACAAAGATTAAGGATACAGTCACCAAGAAATAAAAGAATTAAATTGAATGCTTCTGAAGTTTAATCCATGCACGGTTTGCAACACTCAAGTCTTCTGTCACACACAATGCACACACCTACAGTCACACGCACCCATCAGCAATGGATAATCCTTTCAAACAGCCCATGCTACAGCAAAATCACTGAGAAAATATCCCTTGCATTCAAGAGCATGTTAGGATTCCCACTCAGAGCTGGCTGACCTTTGCCCAAGTTCCAATGGTATGCTTTTGATTGTGTGATTTTTAAAGGCTAATTTGTCATCCTGAGGAAGACCATGCAGCTGACAGTAAATTTATGAGCTTAGAAATACTGTTCTGCTTATGCCTGAATCCTTTACAAGCAGCTTGTATGAAACATTTTAGGGTTTTTGCTATCATACATTAGTTTAGATTTTTCTTCTCTACTAGAAGAACAGGCTACCACTGAAATCGAGCAGCTGCTTAAAGTGAAAAATAGCTCATGATCTATGTAATCTGCTGCTTCCATCTGACTTTCCTTTTAGTCCTTGCTTTCAGAAGTAGGCTGATATATGTGCATCATAGAAGATTCAAAATCATGCTCACTGACTGCAGTGGGCTTCAAATCTTCATGCATAAGGTTGCACTAAAATAAGGCTTTTGGATTTTTGTTTGTTTGTTATCACAGTCCCAGGACAATTTAGTAAGTAACACAATCCAACCGGCTGCATTATTGTGAAGAAAATGCTGGCATGCATTTTATTACTTGTTTTGAAGAATAACAAATTGTGCTATTTGGAGCATTCTTTCACTGTAGTATCTGATCCCCATTAAAAATGTTGCATTGTCATAAATATGACACCTGTCAGCTGGCCCATGGTCAAGCAGTGGTATTTTGCATATGGCTGCATAAAACTATGACACAACTTTTCATAAGAATATGTGAAAACAGGAGCAGAGATGCAGAGAAAATGCAGCCAAAAACTTAATGAACAGTTTGCTTGAAACTATACTAACTGGCAATATCATCACTTCTCAACTCCATAGTGAATCCAACCTTGTGCAGATGGGTAACTGTCTGGATATTTGATTTTCACAGCTACAGAAAAGACTGTGTTGTTTCTCAAAGATTTTTTCTGTTTCCCATCTTGAAGAGCTTGATGCATGTCATTATATATATTTCTTAAGCGGTAGTTTTCTGTTTCCTAATGAGGTTAAATGGCCTGATGGACTGAGCACGAGGCCAAAAGCCAAAACTCCCAAGCTCCAATGTTGGCTCTGACACCGACTCACTACGTGGTTTGGATTTAACAGATGCCATTTTTACCTAAATGAGGGCAGTATTATTTAAGAACCACAAAGAGAGCAGCAAGGGATAATTATTATTTTACTGTGTTTTGAAAACACAGAGCAGCAAATCTATCCACTGAGCTAGGCATGACTCGCTAAGGTTTTCAGGGTTTTCCTCGGTACTAATGAGAGGAGACAGATTTCGCTGGAGACCGTGCCATCAGCAGAAGGAAAACCAGTTGCTAAGGGAAGATGCATGTGGGAACTGTGGGATGAAGCCCAGACTGAGGAAAGCTGGTTTGTTTTCTAATCAGGGTGGAGACAACCGGTAATTGCAGCAATCTGAGGGGAGAGCTGCTGAGGAGGCTGCGTCTGACCCCCAACTCGCTCAGCACCTGTCTCCAGCTAGCAGCTGAGAGCTACGTGGTGAGAGCAGGCAGACCTGGCCCCAGCAGGGATGCCAGGATGGAGCAGGAGTCAGGGGAGAGCCGGTAGGAGCAGGAGGCTGCAGCTAGGTGAGCCCCATTGAAGCACAGAGCATCCACCACAAGTGCTGCCATGGGGCATCTTGGCATCAGTCTGGCCAGGGGCAGCTCGAGGCAGCTTTGCCAGCTGCTTCATGGACATCTGCTCCTGGCTCCTGCCAGCTCCGGGAAGGCACTTGTCTGTATGAAGAACTAGTTTATCAGCCCAAAGTCCACAAATCATTTTGGTCCTGCGTCAGAGCTTGGAGGGAGAGGATCATCAGCCAGCAGTGCTCAGGCCAAGTCTGAGTCCAGCCCTTTGATTTGCTCCTGCCTTCTCACCAGGACACATCACTCAGCAAGCTTCCCCCATACTGACTAAACACATCAGCCCCCACACCATTTTTAAGCTCCCAGGCATGATCTGTGCTGTTAATTTTTTCTCCAGGGTGGGAGGTGGCCAAGTGGGGGCAGAACACCCAGGTACCAGTGGGTGAACTACCATTAACCATATGGTCTGGCAAGCCTCTGCTGGGTGGGCAGGCATTTCAGGGGCAGACAAGATATTTTTTCAGTCACAAATACATCGTTATTTGAAGTTTATGTGGACTGCAGGCGGTTTTCAAATATTTCATAAATTAGTGAAAAGTAGCAACAGCAAAAGCAGACTTTTGTGGACACGGCTGTAAGTGCTGCATCCTCTGAGCCCACTAACAAGATCCTAGGGCTTAGCCCCTAGTTGCAAGGACTGCTGACTTATGCTAGGCAGCTTTGTGGGAATGCTTTCTGGTGGTATTTCCAATTAAAAGTGATGAAAAAACAACACTAGATGTTTCTCTCTCTCCCCACAGTGTTACCTAATCAGAAACACTCAAACTATTTCACTGTCTGGGTACATGTTAGGAAGCTGATACAGAAAAACACCAAATGCACTGAAAAATAGTAGCAGGCTACAGTATTAACTTTAAAAGCTATTAGAAATCAATCAGGACTTCAGCAGGGCCTGAGGGGCAGACTGATGTAATGGAAGGCAGTCTATTAAATATAAAAGTCAATTATGCAACAGGTTCAGTGCTCCTGTCCTGCACCACAGAAAATTAAGGCAAAAGAGACCGTGCCAGCTTCGACCCTCATCTTGTCACAGGCTCACAATCTGCGGGGTATCTCTAAAAACTCTGCTCCCATGGGTAGATCCAAGCAAAGGACAATCAGCCGGGCATTTGTGGGAACATATATTCAGAAAACAGTGAAGGAAGCTGCCATCAGATCAGACATCCTGGTCTAGTGCTTGGGGGTGGTGCCTTAGTGCCATTTGGAGATAACTTTAAAAAGTCCTTTAAAGTGCAGTGCCACTGATTATGAAAAAAAACCCCAAACATTTACCAATGCCACAGGAAAGCTTAGGGAAAAAGTACATCTCAAATGTACTTGAATATTACACTTTTTAAATATTACCTGTATATTCCCCTCTCAGGGAAATCACTTCTCATTGGCACTTAATAGCATACTAAACATACATAAGGTCATAATGACTTATTCCCTAAAACTCTACACTCATGCAAAAAGAACTGGCAGCTGATGGGAAAAAAAATTCTTTCTCCATCCTGAGTCTGTCAGAAAGCTTAATTCCAGCAGCCAGCTTAAGCAGAAAAAAATCCATATGGCAAGAGGCAGAGGTCAAAGGAATAAAGGGGTTGTTTCTACTTGCAGTCCCCTGATAGCAGTACAAAACTTTTAGAAAGCTGGGCTAGGTGAACTTCTTAGTTTTGGAAATGTCATTCAATTCAAGCCACAGAGTAATTAAAACCACAGGAAGTACTGCTTAGCTTTCTTACAAATTCTAAGGCAAAAATCCTTTATTTAAGAAACTATGTCACAATTTTAAGCAAGAAACATAAATGCTGCTCTCATATTTTCCTGAACTACTTTTCCTACCCACCTCTTTTCACCTCTTTTTCCACTTGTATTGCATTCATACATCCAGAAACACAGTATAACCATGCATCGAGAAACAATGTATATAACATTTGCACATGCTAGTTCTTGGGCTCTGAAGAAGAGGGTTTAAATCATCTTTAAAAATAATTCCAAAGCAAAATAAGTAAACCCACATACTTGCTCACTCTTGGTTGATATAAATGTTGGCAAGAGCCATTACTCAACAGAGCAGATCGAGTGCAGATTTAAAGGAAGGTGTATTATCACTGTAGGAAAGCCTGAAAGTTGGGTTCAGACTAATCAGGGAGTAACCTTCTGGAGTAATGAAAGTCACCAATTTCATGTATATGTTAGAAATACACCAAATCGTGAGAACAGTGGGAAAAGTTCATCATTGCATTTGACCCTATTGTGCACAAGATTTTATACCGTGAGAACAGCATATAGTTAGGGGCAAAAAGGAACCTAAAGTGGCTGAGAGGCACTGTAATGTAAATGCCAAGGGTAAACTGGAAAATATTTGCAACTCACTATTGCCCTCTAGTGTATGCTGTACAAGCATTTATGGTAGTTTGAAGTGATGAAGAAGAAAAATGTTAATGCACAGCTCTTTGTTTTAAACGAAAATATAATTGCCCTTTCCAGAGAACTGGAGTTTTGTATAATTTCAAATTAACCTTGAGAGAATCTGGAGTAAGGAGGGAGAGGAGGAGAGTTTGGAAAGGTGATGATAATACAGCATACTTTCTCTCCCCCGATTTTTCAGAGAAGAGACATTTTGCTTGGAAAACATTTGCTTCACAGACCCTGTGTCTTCTAATTTAGTTGTATCATGTGGCAACAAATAAATTGCTTCCTGACTGTTATAAGGCAAGACAAGGCAGCCAAAGATATTAATTCCAGCATGAGATAGAGAGTAAGGGAAGAGGTTTTATTGTAAAGAAATAAAAACTTGCCCATGATCATTTGTTTTTTAGATATGTATTTTTTTGCACTTAAGCATATCTAGAAGGATTGAAAGAAGATTCTTTAGACACCAGGATATGTAAAACACTAGGATGATAAATCTGATTGAATATTTCTGAGAATAATGTTCCCAGAATTATTTATGTACAGGGAAGCAATAATGCTGTAAGTTAAATAAATAGAATTTTAGCATAGAAAAATATGTCTAAAGAGATTAAAAAAAAAGACTTATGCAATTTTCTGTAAGAAATCTTATGATTACTACAACAAAATGAGAGACTGAGAGAGAATGGAAATAATTAGTACATTTAAGATAGGATGGAGAAATATGCTCAGAAAAATATATTTCTCTTGCTAAGTACTTGATTGTGACCAATCTCCATGTGATCTTGAATATAATCTATCATGTGGTTGTGCCAATAAAGGAGACTTCCAGATCTATTTCTATGAAATACTGCTTGTTCCACAAAAAAAAAGCTCTCTGTTTTCCCTGACAACATTAATACTTTTCTTTTTCTGTTCACTCCCTGCACAGTTGTCTGGAGCAGGCAGTGGGATTCAGTTGTTCATTCATAGGCATGTGCAAAATGGACATACATATTTTTTGCTTGCCATCAACAGTCTGTGTTGTCAGTGAAAACACTTACGTACTAGGAAGTGTGATTTACCTTACTTTTAAAGAAAGCATAGAAGAATCAAACCTTGGAAAGGCCCATGCCTGAGCATAAGGTGATAAGCCCACATATAGCCATCCATATGGAAGACCTCTAAAGTCAAGGAAGATGAGTCCCTGAGCCTGCTGTCCAGATAGCAAGACATGTTGAAGTTCTACCTTGCCTTCAGAGCAAAGAAACTTGGGAAATAAGCTGCTCCCCTCTTTCCCCTGCTCTCCTCTACAAAGTTCGAGCTTTCCTTTACTTCCAACTTTACTCGTCCAAACTGCCTCCTTCAGTGCAGGTGTCCACAGCCAATTTCTGGAATCTGTTTAATCAGAGTCATTTAGCCAATACAATTATACTAAGCTTTCATTCTTTCAAGTATTCTATTTTTAGCATAAATCAAGAGCAAAGAACATTTGAAACCCTGAGGACTGCATATTGAATGTCAGATCTGTGTGATTTGATGAGCTGGGATGAAAAAAATCCCTCAAATGCTAGAGTTTATCATGGGGCAGCTGACAAACTCTTAGCTTAAGCACTGCTGGCATGGCATTATTATACTCACATCAATTGCCACAGCAGATAAAGTATGTGAGTTTGACAAGTTCATTCTTTCACAGAATCTGATTTGATAATAATTATTATTTTACAAGGACTAATGGGTAGATGAGATTAAAAATTAAGCAGACATGCTTTGCTCTCTGATGTTCATCAGAGAACATTCCAATGTACATTCAAGGATCATAGTGAATAGCATATATATATAGCATTAATTTATTCATTACTTGAAATCAGGAAAAACAGTTTTATTCTGGATTTTGGTCTTGTTTGCCTGTCCTCCAAATGTATGAGGTGACTATATTTACAAAGCAGCTACATTACTCTGATTGCATACAACTGCACATTATCCACATTTTCATTGTCTATGGAAAGATAAGTTATGCTGCTGCTTAATGGAACAACAGCAAGTCAGACTCAGCAGGTATATAACCTTATTATATAATAAGGTTAAGGTAATTTTAGATTTGAAGTAGTTACCAGAAAAAATGTTACCTTGTTTGAACTACACTGTGCAAAAAAATCACAAGAAATAAAAAATGTCTGTATTTAAAAGAATTCATAAACAATAGGAGTGTGCTTTACCTCTTTTAAGCAAGTATATACTCTGTAACTGGATTTAGACCCCAGTTTTCAGCTCTGCCATTTTGTAATCCAGTAGAAACACTCAAGGCCCCAGCTGAGATGAAGGTTGTACTAAGTTACATTCATAGGAAAACAGAACTTACCTGAAAAGCTCTAATCTAAATAGAATAAAAAAAAAAGTATTAAAAAATAAGAGTGTTTCTCCAAATACTCTGTTCCAACAGCCTTCCTCTTGCTAGCAAGCTCTCTGCCTCCAGATGAAGGTGACCACATTGAAATTGTGTCAGAAGAATCTCTCCTAGGTCATTCTAGCTTTTGAGTCTCACCCAGGGACTCTCTGTGAAAGTGCTGGTTGGCACATGCTAGTCATTCCAAGGAACCTGCTAGCAGCTTACAGACGTGGAGGACAGTGTCAGCACAAAGAAATGTCCTGCACACACATCTTGTGATAAAGCATTGATAGAAACTTCCCAGCAAACATGTCTTTGTCAGACTGCCCCAGGACCATTCCCAGGAGAATCAGGTTCCCTGTCTTTAGAGTTCAGACTTAGGTTGGATTGGGATGGTGTTGTGAAACTTGACTTGAAGCAAAAAAAACCCAAAAAAACACCTTTATTTATTGCTAACATTACTATTTTTCACACAGCAGGAAAATTTGAAAATTGTATAGTTTATTTGCTTTGTTAGTGGGGTGAGAGGGAGGATTCCTCTCTGCAGTAAAGCTACTTTTAAGATTTCCAAATACATCACAAATCAGAAATTCTGTCTTTTAACTGACTACTTACAACCAAAGAAAAATGTTGAGCAGTGAAATAGCTGCAGCAGGGAACTCATTCAGAGGCAAACAAGATGTCATTATGTGACCCAAGAAAAGAACAGTGCTCTGATTCTTGATGAAAATAAGAAGCCAAGAGAAGGAAGGAAATTTCAAGGTGATTCAGAGTCAAACATGGTTTCTATTCAATTAAATTTCAAAGCTAAAATCCCAGCCAATTTGTTTTCCATCCACTGTGTGTTTTATACCATGGTGCCATATGCTACAGTTTGGAGTACTGTCTCCCTCAGTTGTCTTTTAATTGGCTTGACCTATGGGAAAGATGGCAAGAAACCAGGCTAATTCTATCAATTCACCTTATGCTCTATAAAATCTGCTATAGAATGATATGTCAGGTGAAAAAATAAAAATGAAGCAATAGTAGAAATGCAATTACAGCTTATTAACGTATTTTTACATGCTGGACCTTGCTTATTGCACTATCAGCTTATGGATTTCTAAGAATTTTATTGACAAAGTGAGCAGATTCAAATCTCAAACAACAAAGTTAAACTCTTGGAGAAAACAAACTCATAACATTTATTCTCCTTTGAACTCTTTTTAAAGCCATTAACGGTACTTCCAAAATGAGCAGGCTCCAATCCAGATTAATTAGCTGGTGTCAAATTAAAACCACATTTAGTATTTTTATACCTTCTGCTCAGCATACATCAGTTTTACTCTCCAGTTACACTGCTTTAAATTGAAATATTTCTAAACTGCTGAGAAACTAGGAGTTGATGTCAAAAAAACTAAGAGCGCTAGGTGACATGAGTTAGACAGTGAAGTAGATATCAGAGCTGTAGGAAAGTCTTATTCAAAGCCACAATTGCATGTCCCATATGTCAGTAAAATAAGCATCTTATCCCAACTAACGTCATATCCACTCTATAGACTGATACTTGAAATGATGAAGAATGGGAAGCTTGTGAAATGCTATTCCCAGCACACTTTAGAGGTAGCATGGAGTGCATTAGACACAAACGGGTAATGTTTTAATGACTACCTACACTGAAATGATAAAGTCTCTTACCTAATTTGGTCAGGTAAAAGGTAGTGGTCTATTTGAGTTCCCTAGTCTTTGTTAGACCAGTACCTCTCCCTCTTTCTGCATTGGCAATGGAAGACATCTGGATGATTGACTTAACTGTCAGTGACTTGAGTTTGGTGAAGTGAGCACCACTTTAAATCCTAAAGATTTAATCCTAAAGATTAAAACCTTGGAATAAATTTCTGAAAGATTTAATCAATGTCTTTTAACAAACAGTATACATACATAGTTTCTTATTTGTCACATCCTTTCCATATATTGGTTTACGTGTATGAAACCGCACCCAGTATGCATTCAAATACATGCTTACAGTTTCAAATAGTCTTTTAGAATACATTTCTAATTGTTTCTTGGTTTGTAGATAAGAGAATAGCCTACTAACAAACCCACTTAAACAAAATAATTCACAGAATAAATATAGAGGCTTAATGAAACCACTGGGAAAGAATTAAGTGCCTCCACTAAGCAGTTCAACTTAAATGCAGCAAAGCGCTTGATATCTGTTTTATTTTGACAACAGAAATAAGCACTGCTTAAATAGTCAAAGTCAAAAGAGTTTCAGCCATGCATAGGGTATGTCAATGACAATGTTTCCACTACTGCTCTCTTCCATGCAGTTTCCTGAAGTCCTAGTTTTTCATTTTCAGAAATACAGAACATTACCAGATTTCAACACTTCACAGGACTTGATGCAAACTGAGCTGATATGCTGATTTAGCTAGTTTAGTTTTAAGCTCACTAACAAATTTCCATTCTGATACACTGCTTGCCAAAGTCAATATGAATCTTTTTGTGGATTACAATGGCATGGTGTTAGCCCAGTCCTTACTTTAAGTTATACGTTCCAGAGTTTTGGCACAGATAATTGAACAGAAATTATTCCTACAAATCAGTTATAAAATGGCCTTCTTACTATTACACTTTTATAGCGGAAAGAGTTGAGCAAAAAGTGCCAGTACCAATGAATCATAATAGCCTTATATTTACTTTTTTTCATTCAGGCAGTAGTTTATTCCAAAAGCAATTACAGGAAATAGGCCTATCTTAAGGAGAAAAAAATAAAAAAAGATTGAGTAAACAGATACATTCTGTGCAAAATATTCCTCTTACTCTTCACTCTGTAAGAACACCTGAGGGGGTGCTCTGTAGAGATGGTCTGCACTCTGCAGACAATAATCTGTAAGGCTCTCACATGAGGCATACCTCTTGTCTGAGAAAAGGAGAGCATTCTGCAGTGACCTTTGAGTACCTTGCATAGCAGAGCATTCTCACAGATGAGTCTTCTTCACCCCCACCCATCCAAAAGAAGATACTGGACTACATGAATTATTTTTGTTTGAAACTAATATCACCAAGGAAATATTTTTGGAATTTTTTAAAATCCGAGGTTCAGTCATGACTCGTTTGGGCTTAATATCTATTGCTTTCTCACAGCTCACTTAGAGTTGTAATCATCTTATGGCAAGATCATAGCAAACTGTTGTTAAAGACCATTATGATAGCACAGCTCTAACACTGGTAGAGCAACAGAGAGTGAACTTCTAAGGAATGAACTTCTTTCCATGTAAGGACTTTCAGCATTTCAGCATGCTCTAGTAATTAGTAATTCAATCACAAGCTGTTACATTAGGTGCAAGGAGTCCCTGGGTGAAATTGTGTAGCTTGGGTTATGCAGGAGTTCAGCCAGGATGATCATAATTGTTCCCTGCAGCCTTTAGATGTATTAAAAAAAAAAAAACCACAAAAAAAACCCCAAACCACCAACAAGTAAAGAAGCAGCTGAAACTGCCATACGCAGGGGAGGCAGAATTGTTCCTAAATCTTGGTCTTTCATTGTGTTTTCCTCAAGTGCTGTTCTTGACCTGAGATTACAGCTTCTTTGACAGAGCTGATATGAGTGGATATGATCTGCCCAATCCTAATGTTTTTTTCTTAAAAAAAAAAGAATCAAAAATCATAGCGATCCCATAATTTTTAAGGTCAGTTTCAGGAAAATGAGATGAAACAGCAGCAAGTCTGAACTTGAATGTGAACTAAGAATTTTTGTTTTTCTTTACATAAAAAAACCTTCTGCCATGCATACATAACAGCTCTTTAAATAAAAACTGAAACTGACCTTAGAGGGGCCACCCATTGAAAGTTGCTGCACTCACCTGCTGAAGTTTTAAGGCCTTTAGACCAGTGTACCTATGAGAACATGGAGATGGTTTATTTCAATATATAAAGTGCAAGTGCTGTTCTGTAATCTAAAAAGCAGAAAGATTGTGCATGACAGCTTGGGAAATAAAATCTTCAAAATACTATACTCAAAATACTATAGCTTGCCAAATTTTTACTTCCAATATGAAATTATTCTCTCCTTTTAGTTTTTAAAATAATTCAAAAGCACAAGCTTTTTTCAGCTACAAGTGAATACTGAGTGCTAAAGTAAGCATTGCAATAATAAAATTAATATAAGAAAATTCAGTAGATGTCTCAGAAAAAATTACATAAATAAACATCAAGTAAACTACTTCTGGTGTTTCCAGCAATATATAACAATGCTTATATATTTAACTATAACTCTGAGAGAGAAAAGTGAAGAATATGGAAGATTAATCTGGAGTTGTTTCCATGTGGGAAAGGTTATGTGCTTATTGAAACAAGTCAGTCCCAGAGAGGCTGTGAAATCTCCATTCTTGGAGATACAAAAAACTCAACAGGACAAGTCTCTGGGCAACCTGTCCTAACATTGAAATTACTTCCAATTTGAGTGGGTTTTGTAGTTGTTCACAAATTACTTTCAACCTAAATTATTCTACAGCTCTAAACACATGGAAATCCCCACTGAGCAGAATTCTAAATGGAAAGAAAACTATACTCAAGTAAGTTCTGTGAATCTGAATTTCTCCCTAACATCCTAGAAAGATTTAAAAGTCTGACTTTTTCTTACTGGAGAGGTCTCTAGCCCTGTATCTTCAAGCTGCCTTTTACAAAACAAGGCTTTAATCTATAGATGTTTAGTATTAGAGATCGTTAGTCCACTTGAAAAAAAAAGATTGAAAACCAGTTTTCCATCAGAGGAAAAAAGTGTTTTCCAGGGGAAAAAAAAAAAAAGAAGTGCCAGCATGTGTTTATTAACACATATTTGCAAATGCAGACACCACAAATCTGAAATTAAAATAATGCTAGAAAGAAATACTTTATCCTAGTAGTTAGTAACTGTTGTTCATAGTGAGAGAAGAAAGATAAAATACTGGATGAGTAGGGACACAATACTGTGCAAAAGACCCACTGTATTTGCACTGAATTTTATGGTCTGTTTCCTTCATCGAATGTGTACAGTAAAAGATGTTTGCCACTGAAATTTGATATTCCAGCAAGTATGAGCAAACATAGAATGTGATCTGGAGTATCATTTGTATTGGTGAAATTCTCAGCTAGAGTCCCACAGAACTACAAGATATTAAATAGATTTATTGCTTATCAGTTTTATACCAGAGGGAGAATATCTGCTTCTCACAGTGAAGAGATGCACTATAAAAAAGTAACTGTGATACTAAGAAATCATCATTCAGCCAAGCTAAAATAAATGATAAATTCCCTTTGTGGCTGATTTTTATCCAGCTGCACCTGACAGTAAGAGTTTTCACAGGCAGATACCCAGAGATTTTAAAAGGAGAGCAACTCTAAACAACATTTCCTTGTATCAGCTTAACCCTGTCCCTCCTCTTCTCCATTTTCCCAAGCTGTTGCATGGAAGAGAGAAAGGGCTTTATAAACTTATCTTGAGTCTATAGGGAACTCAAAAAGGTAAGTTAAGGAAAACATAGAATATAAATTTTCATTATGATTTTACACCTTCAGCAATGTAAAGTTGGGCACAGTCTCTACTATAATTTTCTGCCACTTTCTGAAGCTTCACAGTCTTCAAGAAAGTGTAAAGGACTAAAACGATCCTGATGTCCTACAGCATGTAAAAAATATGATTCTGCATTATACTTCTGTGAGTAACAGAAACTAGGGGAAAGACCCTTACACAGTCTGTACTAACAAAACCTAAGCACAAAATCACAAATTTCTTGATTTTGCAAGTGAACTATAAAGGACATCCTCTATTTAACAAACATTTACTGCATAGCAAAATTATTACATTATATCATGATAAAGCATTCAATAATTCATCCCACTTCTGTTTTGCCAGTGTCTATAAATCAGGCATTATAGGAGATGGAAGCACACCAATAGGCAGGTATAAACATCTTTTAAGTCCCATAGATTAAATATGAAAGACACAGATGAACAGTAAATCTGAAGCAGTAGTCTCATTCTCTTAACATGAAACTGGTGTAAAAGGCTTATTCTTACTTAGAAGTTTTATACTTTTTTGTATCAGTGCAAATAACCAAAGAGCAGCAAAGTAGCAGGCGTTACTTTACTATTCTTCGAGTACATTTTTTTTTTATTCTGTACTCCTTAAGATATCACTGTTTTTTCATGTGGGTCTCTTGGCTGCACATCTGTCTCTCTTCCTTATCTTTTATACCTTTTCTTTCTTTTTGTATATAGATATTTTCCTATTCCTAATGGATTTTTTGAGTGGGATGTGGACTACACTTCTCAATACAAATTCATTTGCCGATATTGAAATTCATATCCTTTGCCTTTCCTGAAATGTGTCTCTTCTGAGAGCTGAAATTCATTTTTACTGTGCGTACAAGGCTGTTGTTTATAAGGGGTTGTTGCCCCCCACCCATGGGAGCTATTGTCTGTGACAGTGAGCACTAGGCTTTGAGCAATTATACTATGGGTTCCAGTGAAATTGTGCTCCAACTCTTACTCCAAAGTACTCAGGGTAGGAAAATGTAGAGGCACTTAGGTCTTCATAGAACAGATAAAATATCTTGTAAATAATAAAAAGAACTTGTACGTTTCTGGTAAAGGTGTGCAGTCAGAGATCATGTCCAAATTAAAGCACAACACATTTCACATGAAGAAAAGCAAGGAAAGAGCTACATTTGACACGGGGTGATACTTTGTTAATAACTACAGGGAGTCACCCTGAAGCAGAAGGGCAAATCTAGTACTCCCTGTGCAAGAAGGGAACAGAAAGGTACATCTGTGTAAACCCTAGATCCAACCCTTTCCCTCTTTCTCATATTTTCCTTTTGAATTGAATACGTTCATTCATTTCCTTGAGAGTTTGATGTGTGTAAGGTTTGGTGACGTCATGGTTCAAACCCAGCTGGTAACAAAGCACCACCAGGCTGCTTGCTCACTCTTCCCCTGGTAGGATGGGGAGGAGAAAATATAAAAAAAGCTTTGTGGGCTGAGACAAGGACAGGGAGGCATCACTCACCAATTATGCTCACAGGCAATAAACAGGCTCAAGGAAAAAACAAAATCAATTTAACTTGTTGCCAATCAAATAACAACAGGATAAAAAGAAGTAAAAACAAATCTTAAACAACTTTCCCCAACCTTCCCTCCTTTCCAGGCTCAACTTCTCTCTCGATTTTCTCTACCTCCTCCCCCTCAGCAGCACAAGGGGACAGGGAATGAGGTTGGGGTCAGTTCATCACACAAATTGTCTCTGCCGCTCCTTCCTCCTCAGGGCCAGGATTCTTCACTCTGCTCCTGCTCCAGCGTGGGGTCCTTCGCATGGGCTGCAGTCCTTCAGGCCCAGCCTGCTCCAGCACAGGCTTTCCCATGGAGTCCCGGCCATCTTGGGGGGCATCCATCCCCCTGCACCAGCATGGGCTCCTCTCTCCCCCAGCTGCAGGTGGGCATCTGCTCCCCCTCTGTCCTTCATGGGCTGTGGGGGGACAGCCTGCCATCTGTCCATGGGCTGCAGGGGCATCCCCTCCTCCCCCACTTCTCCTCCCCCTCCTCCTTCTTCATTGGCCTTGCTGTCTGCACAGGGGTTTCTCTCACATTCCGGTCTCCTTCCCTGCTGCAGGTTCCCCTTCTTAAGTCTGTTCTCCCAGGGGCACTACCACGATCACTGATTGGCTTGGCCTTGGCTGGAGGAGGGTCCAACTTGGAGCCAGGGAAGCTTCTAGCAACCTCTCTGCCAAGGCTTCTGAATTTACACCAGAAAATAATACCAGCATATTTTTGTTTCCAGCTACCTTTAAAAATGAATTTGGAGGTATCAAAAGTAAGTTTTAGGTAGAGCAGAAGGGCTTAGAACTGAGCTTTAAAAATCCTCTATTTCTTTGTTGCTGCCTAGCTCAGGACAATACAGGTGAGTAAACCAGTCTTGGAAACAAAATGTGCTCAAGACCCTGAGGCTGGCTGTCATAGAAGAGCAGTGTCCACTGTCTGAAGCTCACTGTGCCTCCAAAGAAGGGTGGCCACATGCAAAATGCCCACAGGAATGCTCGCCAGACCATGCTGAGCTCCCAGGCAGCACTTGGGAATTAGTGGCATGGTGACAAATGTTCCAGGCCGGAGCTGTACCAGGGACTGTTCCAACAGCAGGGATGAGCAAATGCTAGTCCTCTGCTCTGGCACTGCTCAAATGGGTAGTATAGGCCTGGCTATAAAGTCTAAGTAGTTTGGTCGATGTTTTGTGAATGGCTGAAGCACCCACTCCTGTCAGCTGAGCTGTTTAACACCCACCTTACACATCAGCACAACCAAGATCTATAAACTATGACTTTGCCATCTGTATACTGTAAGTTCAGTCCTGTGAGGTTTCTTAAGGAACAATTCATGGCTTAGGGTGACTGTTGCTTCATTTTAAATCTTTCATCAGGTGGTCTCAATATTAAGAACTGCTTGGACAGGGAGCGTGAGAGCGTGTTTGTGTCTAGTGGGAGAGGAAGCTAATGAGTGCTCCCTTTATATTCAGGATGCCAGCTTTCAAAAACCTGTAGAAACTGCTCACATACATTTCCAGAGGGAGTTCACACATACCTGCCAAATCATCTGCAAAGCAAAGGATGTGTAACTGCTCAGCAGATCAGGATAGGTGGAAGCATTCAATTAGGAAGGAGAGCCTAGGGTTCCCATCCCTCTAAAGATGCTTCTTTAAATATGTAAACTATGCTGGAGCAAACCTACATTAAATGATTCCCTGAAACTGAGCCATCAGTACTTCCTTACCCTTCCCCTCTGCCACCATCTGGCCCAAAGCAACTTTACTGCTTTTGTAAAAAGCAACAAATTAATTAAATACATGATCCCAGAAAGGCCTCTTTGCAGTCTAGCAGTTAAGACATTGCTCTGCAAGATGATTGAAGTAAGGGCAAATCACAACCACACTATTAATGCTGAATGGTAAGGCACAACTTCCTGGCAGGGCTCCGTAAGACACCTCTGTCCTGGAGGGGGGTGCACTTCAATATACATCTCTAGAAACTCACACCCATCATGCAAGAGGATGCAGAGGCTCATGCATGTGCACATTATGGTGCTGTACTTCACTGTTCTCTCCTTATTCAATGACCTCTCTAGGAGACAATATTCATCTCTGGGATACAGTATTCAGCTCTGGGCTGTGGACTTCAGCTGAACGCCACACATCTAAATGTTAATGGTATCATCTGATCCTGCAGAAGCCATGGTCTTTTTGCATTCTGACAATTTACATTTCTGACTGGCATTAGAGAACCTCTTTGGGAACCTGGTCATAAATCCAGAAGGGAATTGTATGATGGCACAGGAAAGAGAATACACATCCTTCAAGTCTAAGGTCAGGTTCTTGCCACTGAAATTTCAAGTATCTGGGCATGTGAAAGCTCAGAGTAATGAATTCCTCTCTCCTTACTTCTCTGTCTACTTTCAGAGTTAAGCAATCTAGTTAAAAATGAAAGATAAAGTTTCCCACAAGCAGATTTAGCAAATAAGCATTTCATAGGCAAAAAAAATTAAAAAGCTAAATATATTTTTTTCCAAGTGGTTCACTGTTTAAGTAGGTTTAAACTAAAAGAGAACCAGAAACTCATGTTCTTTTTGTGTCTTCACTAGGGAAACATCCATTTTGTGCTGTGGACAGGTGAGCATTTTCATGTAAATGTGAGTGAAACAAAAATTCAGAAACCAAAGACCAGTGGTGAAATAGCAGCATCACATAGTGGGAAACCTATCAGGCAGTTCATGTACCCCTCTGCTTTATATCCTATTCATGTCAGCCAAACATAAAATTTTCACATTTGGGACTGAAAGTAAGTTTTTCTGTGTTATGATGACATTATAATTCTTGATTTACAGCAATGGAACTAGTTCCTGGAGCAATTTCAAGCAGCAAAATGTCTCAACAGCACGTATTTCCAGGCTGTAGTTTTAGCAGATAAAAAAAATAGCTCTTACTGGATAGTGTATGCTAGACACCAGTCAGTGCATTCTCTGCCAAAACACTCATTGTCATTTGAGTACATCCAGGGTAGAGGGAGGCCAGTGAACAGCCTGTATATAAAACAACAGGCAAGATAATAGAAAGATATAACTTTTGCTTGTTTTCGCTACATTTTGACTGTAGACTCAAATGCTGTCATTTGTCTGGCAGCTGCAATGGCCCATCTATAAAGCAGTGGCCTACATTCTGGAAAGGCAAGTTTCTTCCAGTATCTGGAGTGCTTATGCAAATTTTTTACAATTCTCTCATGCTCTTGAGCTGGTGGACCTGGTATATTTATTATGCATATTTATGCATAATATTTATATTTATGCATATTTATTAGTGCAGTTTCTCAAATTGTCAAAGCTTTCCTCCCTTAAGTACATAAAACATGACTTGCACAGCATGCCAGCGTAATTTTCTTTTGCATGCTACAAGGTGAGATTTATGTTTGCACTCTCTTTTCTTCTTTTCAAGTGACAGGCTGAGGATTCTTCACCTGTCTCAAGGGTGGGACCCTCAGCTGTTCAGACTCCCTGACTAGAGCTCCATCTGTTTTCCAGCTCTATGGAAGACAATACAACCAGTGGAGCCGAGACTCTCCAGGAGCTGGAGACTCTGGCTGATTAATGACTCAGAAAACGGGTTCTCCAGAACAGAATGTTATCTGTTCATCTGGACCGTATAACATGCACCACAAATTGTCAGAACAACCAAGTGTTAAAATATATTTCCTTTAAGAATACAATAATCTTTCCTTGGAATATACATGAGGTTTCCTCATTCCAGCCAGGCTAAGAGTACCAGGTTGATCTGTTTATAGTAGTTACCCTACATCTTTGCATAAAATGGTCCATCTGGATTTCAGTCTTAACTTCTGTAATTTAGTCCTATTAATTAGTCCAGCATGCTTAATTTAATATTAGCTGTAATTCTGCAGGTTTGACATGGAAAGACTATACACTAAAAGACCAGCTGCACAGCTCTTAAGTATAAAGTACTTCTACAACAGCTTTTCCACTGTTTTTCAGAAACTTTCCAAGTGATTCTGTCTTTAAATACTCCTCTCTTTCGTCTTAAACTTGTTTTGATTTAACTGTGTATTTTCTGATAGGTTAATATCACACAGGTAATGATGACATTTATTAAAATACCACAAAGAATTCCGTTATTCATCACATGCAGTAATTCGATTCTCATTATGTGCTTATCAAATGAGTATTTACCTATTAATATTCAGTAAACGATATTTCATTTTGTCTTATTCTGGTCCTAAGCAACAAATATCATTTGTGATCCCTTCCTCCCCCATCTTCCTTGTTCTGATCTAATCGGCACTCCTAGAATAGACTGAAGTTTCTTCACAATGGTCACCTCCATCTTGTTATTTTGGCACATAAAAGGAAAATTAAAGCAAATGTTTGGGTCATGTTAAGATGGTAAAATAGGTCTAAATATTTGCTACTAAAAAGCTGCATTATGTGTCAGGTTCTGGTGAAAAACTTTCCATAAATATTCCATGGGACTTATTGAAGTGCCTAAGGAAGGCAGAAAGTCACTGGGCATGACCAGTGAATAATGGAACTACAAAAAAAAAGTGGGAAACTTTTGTAGACAAGTTAGTAGTTTTCCTAGGATAAAGGAGAAGGATGTGTTTGCTCTATTCTCCACATCTTTTAGGGAAAGGTTGGCTCATTCCAGTATTTAAAATAAAATGGGGAAATTAAAAAAGTGATACTTGACCCTAAGTATTCTCTTTTTCTCCTAACCTGACAGACTGTGTTTGAATCCATTTAGGATTACACTGACAGTAATTGTAGAGTAAGGAAAGAAATCTTTACAAGGCTGTAACTGAAACAATAACTTCTCTTTCACCCACAGTGCCTGCAGCCACCCTGTGCTAGCATATGTCAGCGAGAACTGAGGCTGCCCCACCTCTCTCGGCTGCTCTCCCTGACTCTGCCCACCCACCCACCCACCCACCCTCTGTTATACATACATGCTCCTGTGAAGCCCCAAGGAGCACCACATACCATGAGAATAATCCAGGTGAAGATTTCTTTTCCCTTGTTGTCTCCCAGAGTTTTAGTCCCAGCATGGTTCCCTCAGTGGTTTGTCCTCTGTCAGTAGCAGGGGTTTGAGGACAAGCCCCTGTTGTGGCTGCTTCTTTGATAGAAGTGCTGGCTGGTACCAGTCAGACATACAAAATATCCTTAGTGTGTGGTGAGAAAGATTATCTAGATCAGACGCATCATAATACCTTTAGCTCGTCAAGATATCAGCACAGAAAAGATAAAGCAGTGAAAAATGAAGAGCAGACAGTGGCTGCCCTGAATACTTATGAATGGAAATCATGACCAGAAGATTTTATTAATTCTTGAAAAATTAGGAAATTGCTTGAAATTTTCTTTTAATGCTGAATTACTCTATATAATATCCATTTGTAATATTTTTTTCCCTTTCTTTCCCTATTATCTGGTAAATTTGGGTAATATCCTTCAAACAAAGAAAGAATTTAAAAAAATCTCTTTTCTCTCACACCAAACTGAAGTAAATCGATTTCACTGTGGTTGGAGGTGAATACATTTAAACTTCACACTTTATACTTACAATGACTATAAAGATTATTGTGCTTTCAGGGTCATTTTCTTGTGAAAGATAAAATTTATGAGGGCTTTAAAACACACTGTGTCCGCTAAGCTGCAGTAAATAATCTTAATTATTAATTGACAGTCTCAAGCATAAACAAACAGCTAAGTAATCTCTGTTAAATTCCTAGCCAGCTGAGTTAAGGTGCAGAGATTTGGGAAGCACACAGCTTTTTTTCATACTATAGGACAGAGACACAGATTTATCCTAACTTCACATATTAACATCTCTATACCATAGATTTCCATTTCAAATAGAATAGCTTCATCTGCTTTATCTATCCGTTCTTCGATACAGGGGAGAGGGGGAAGGAAATTTCATGCAAAAACCTGGCATGCAGCACTGAGGCTAAAACAGCAGGTACCCAAAATTAGTAAGTGTATTGTTTTTAAAATGCAGAAGTAAAACTAAGTTCCACACTTAGCCTCTTTATAGCCAAATGCAACTGGTATAGTGTTCATATCATAATAATTACTTCATTAATAATACAATACAATATAGACCTGTCTGACCTATGTTAATACAGGTAGTCCTGTGTTGTTATGCTTTACTGTATTTCTGTGTTGCAAAGAAAGCATGAAGCTTCAGTGCTTCCTACAGCACAGGTGGTGACTATCAGACAAAGTCACAGTCCCACTCACACATCACAGTCTGCTCTACAGAGCATGGCAACTATGAGATTATGATGATGTAATAGAGTCATCCTGACTGTGCAGTCTTTGGATGTTATGTTTCTTTCCAGATGTTTAGTTCAAATCTGTATATCTCTTAATTCTCAATGGCTTTAAAGTAAGGGTATGGATATTTATTTATTTTAGTGTGTCCAAGCAATCTATAGGAGAGAGTGGAACAGTTTCAACGAACTAGAAGAAAAATGGCCGATTGTGTACTGTATCTAGAATCGAGTGTTTCACTGATGAGGTCTTCTTCTCTGTAGCATTTGCTCTGTAGCATTCCTTTTTTCCAGTGAGAGAGATTGCTCTGGGGCTGAGGATCACCTTTGGTGGCTCTGTGCTTCAGCATCTTGACATGGTTGCAAGAGACTGTGTGGGACTGTGTTTGTTTCGACTTTGCTGCTTGCACCCTACCACTTCCTGGCCACACCATCTTGTAGCCATGGAGGATTATGCTCTGAAGGCCTCTGAAGACTGCCTGAAGCGTGAAAGGAAACCAACTCGGCGCTTGCCTGTGAGGAGCTCCATGGAAATGGGCGGACTCTTCGAACAAATCAGGGAGACGAGGAAGATAACAACGGCGTACTCCCCTTGGTGCGCGGCTTCTTGGGGGTGCTTCTGCAGCGAACACATGACCCATCACTGCTGCAGCAGTGTTTGAGAGTCTCGCGGTGTTCAGGACTTGGCATCACCTTGGCGTTGAGACACCATCCCTGCTCCTGCTGGGTTCATAGTGGTGATAGTTGCTTTCGCTGCATCTCTTCTGTCTTCTTGCTTAGGGGTTCCAACTTTTCTTCTCCTTTTCTCTCTGTCCTATCGCTGTGATGTCGTTTGCTCCAGAAATAAAGTTTGAATGGTTGTGCAGCATCTGACCTCATTTGTGTCTTAATCTCGCTCTTGGGATTGTATTGAAACCTCTCCCGACATTGGATCGGGACACATGGCTTAGGCAAAATAGAGGTCACCAGTAAATTTCATCAAAAAGAAAAAAAGACAGATTTTCTTTTTCCTCCCTAGCAGTGATTTCTTGCAAAAATTGAGACCAAATTTTGTTTCTTTCCTCTTCTTTTTTAGTTTCAATAATCCTCAAATTGTTACTGCTCTAATTAATCTTCTTTCCTAACTGCCTTTCACAATAGCAAAGTGGAGAAAGAAAACAAAGCAAAACAAAACAAATGATAAAGGGGAAAGAGAGAGAGAGATGGAAACCAAATTTGGAAAAACATAATCACAAAATGGAAATATCCAACTTTTCTGCATACTTATTTCAAGAATCTTGTTTGGTTGGTTTTCCCTAGTCCAAAAAATAAACATGAGCTCAGTTTGACTGATCTATGCTGTCCCCTTTCTGTTGTGCAACACATATTTGGCCATATTTGTGCCATAATGAAAGAACATGCTTCAAGTTTCTTATTCAGGGAACCAGAGGCATGTGACTTCTGAAAATCTTTTAGACACTTCTAAGACAATTGTCTGAAGTTTGAGTATTACTTGCCCACTGCAGAAAAACTTGGAAATACCTTGGACTTCGCTTTGATACAAGTCTAGTGTGTATTGCTGAAAATTAAGATCTTTAGGACATTTGTTTCTTTCTTATGCATCCATAATGAGTAAGTTTACTGCTATTCCTATATGAATTAATTAGTCTCCATAAGAAAAAATTTGAAGGTCAAAAGTAATGTAAATAGTTTAAAAACACTTTAGTTTCCTGTGTATTCAGTAGAAATGGGATCCAGCTAGCTGTGAGTAGCTTAGTAGTTTGTTGCCTCTTTACAAAAATCATTTTAAATTGATTCCTGCTTAATACACCTATGATGCTAGAATAAATCTAGCAGCCAGTGAGAATTCAACGTTGGTTTTAACACCACCACGCAGAAAGTCTTATATGGAGTGCCATAAATGTGTTAGTGACCTTATACTGTATTATATCATCTTATAGTACATCTTTCTATATTTTTAAGTGATACAAAAATCCAGTTCTATAATGCTTTGGCAAATTCCCACTGCACCATATTAGTTTGATATTTCAATAGTAGTTATCCTCCCTAATATTAAGCAAAAGCCCTACTGTGTTAATATTTTTCTTCCAAAATTCTGCCAAAAGCTCTTATCCAAAGATAGCATTACATTTGTGTAAGACTGAATAGTTTTGAGAGTTTTGGAGGTAATCTGAGCATTAAACATCCATAGAAGCAAATGTGAGAGGAAATATGTCAGATAATTCATTCTGACCATAGGTTAATTCTTTTCTTTGGCTTAAACAGCTTACTTTTCACTCTCAGAATTTTTTAAACCTTGTATACTTTTTGAAAGCTGCTTCTTCCCCCCCNNNCCCCCCCGGGTCTTCTCACAGAAAAATGAAATTGCAGTATTTTATTTCATCCCATCACAACCCACACCCAGTAAGAACAAAATAAGATATGTTCTCCTGCTAGACAGATCTAAGCAAATTGCCTATCTCCCTTCTCACTGCCTGTAAACCTTTCCTTTTTATTGAAGTCACCCTACAGAGAAGTTTTACAGGCAATGTGTGGTCTTTGCCACAAACCACACAACTCCTGCTGTAACCAAACCTAGAGCTGGCCAGGGGCCCTCTCCAACAACAGGTACTTTCCCTACAAGGACCAACAGTAGTTCTCATCAAGGTTAAATTCCCTGGCACAGTGGAAGTAAATTAGCAATTTTGTGGTCTTCTACGTGTAAAAAAAAGGAGACAACTGATACCACTCTGTCCCTTTCACTTATGCAATGTGTTGGGGGGTACCATCAATTTTTTGCAGGATTTTCCTCAGGTATGGTGTTTGGGGGGTTGTCTTGTACATCATTCCTCCTGACAGAGGCAATAGGCTGGATGGAGACATTAAATAGGCCAGGTGCAGTCCTCAGGTTGCTACTTCTGAGCTAATGCTATATTATGAAGGAGTACAGATGTGAAACAGCCCTTGGATTCAGGGTCTATGATTGTATTTTCTGCTTATGAAGCGTCCAAGAGCACCCCTGAGATTATAAACTTTTCTTGTCTATGATATGCTCAGGGTTTTTTAAATCTTCATAGGGAATTTGTGTGTGCTAGAAAGCATGAAATCCCTAGGGAAAAATTTTTGGACGCTTAACCATGAAACTCTCATAATACAAGGCAGAGCATACAGCAAAAGCAGAGAACATCTTATAGACTTTTTTTTTAACACAGGAACAGGGAGTCTATCAAATTCCTTAGCCACAGAGAATTCACATGCTAACTGGCTACAGATGACTCTCACACTTGTTTCTTAATAGTGCCTTTGCAAACACAACCGGAGTTCAAATTGCTTTGGCATCAGAACATGCAGAAATGGACAGACAAGCATATGTATGACTCATAGTACTTTTCAGAAGTTCCCTATCCCAGAATTGCCACTAGATTAAAATCAGACTACCTCCTTCTTTTCCTCAGGCATTGCTACAGCCTAAATTAGCAATGCCAACAAGTTGCAAGGAGGTAAGAGGAAGTATGACCTTAATCAGTATGGATCATCTCTGTGTTGATTAAGGAACAGTGAGTATTGGGTGTGAGTACCCATTAGAAACTATTCTAAACTGACTGAATTTTCCTGTAGTGGAAAAGCACAGGTTCTTTTAGCAACCTCAAGGCATGTGCTTTTCCAGCTCTTATGGGCAGATTTCCTATATAGGTCAATACTGATCAGCCTTTGCCTGACAACCCCATGTATTCCACTCCATACATACTCCACATTCAGGGGTTGAAGAGAGTGGGCCCTAGGGCATCTCCCATGCATGTTGCCTGGTTGCATTAATAATGGCTTCATATTGAGACTTTAGTTGTCTGTTTGGTAACCATGATTGCATTCTTTGTAGATCTGTCAAAACCACTGTTAACAATGCCTCCTAGAGATTATTCCATTCCTATATAGAAATGTTTATAAAGCACTATACAGCATCTTGCTACCCTGTAAACAGGCTCAAGACACAATCTGTAAGTATTGTCAGGATTGTAGAGAGATTTATGGAAGGGATAACCTAATGCAAAAAAAAAAACAAAAAAAAAACAAAAAAAAAAACAACAAAAAACTCTGAAAAACAGATCATGGACCCCAGAAATAGAGGGGCAATTCTGGAAAGACACAGGAAAATAATGCCAAGTACCATGCAAAATATTCCAAGAATCATGAACTTTTATGGAAAGACCAGACACTGAGTTGTAGGTAGTTAAATTCTTTTTAAATTATCTACCTTTTTTAGGAGTTTTGATCATAAGTTTTACCAAGAGAATCTGAAGAGAGGGCCCAGGGCCTCCCATTTTACCATATTAAACAGGGAGACTCCAGCAGCAATCAGCTTGGTATTCTACTACTTTAACCTTTCAAAGAGAGACATAATGTGCAGCAGTGTACTGATGGGATGAAGCTGGTGCCACTGCATCTGTGATACTAACCTCAACCTGTGGGAGTTCTGAATGGTTTATCTCAGTTCCCTGAGTGTATTCTCTCTCAAGTGTTACAGCCTAACAGTGGTATAATTTACCTCAAGCAAAATAAAATTATCAGCTTTCTTGACTGTCATCAACAGCTTAATACAGAATTTAATTTGCTGAAGTAAATGTTAGAGCATTTTTGTTTTGTTTTTCTCCAGAGTAGCGTCACAGACTGGGATATCATTGATTTGCAGTCCTAGCCACAAACAGAATCTGTTAAGACCAGAGTTGCCATAATATTATTAGTTTCAGTTGTGGAAGTTGGCATGGGATTTACTTTTCTGTAAAGGGACACTAATTATCTCTTGTATCTAGAGTTTTAAAAGCATTTTCAAATATGTTGCTAAATAGTTACATATATCAACAGTCATACAGCAGATAACATAAGAATTAAAAATGCCTATGTACTATCAATCCATTTTGCTCACTGCAGAAGAGCTGTGTAATATTCAGCTCATAATTTGATAATCCCGACCCAGAGGAAAGGGAAGAAACAGGTGGTTTATGTCAGCATGAAAAATATTTTTTTCTTACCCATTATGTTTTTAATATAGATTCAAAGGCACAGAGATGATAATTCTGGCCTGGAAAATGCAATTCTTCTCCAGGGACACCTTTCAAACTGATTTGCTCAGTCAGAGCTCTCTCCTGCTACTTGATCATGGTTATGGTACTTTAGAGTGTCTAATCAAGAGATGATTAGAGATGATGACATTAAGGAAGTTCAAGTTTAGTGCCATCATGGTGGCCAATCAATATTGAGATTGTCCAACCCAATACTCAGTGGACCTGTATATAAATCTTTTTATTTACTAACCCTTCATGTCCTGCTATGAAAACAAAACTGATGTGCTCTTAGAGCATAGAAATGCACATTCTAAGAATATTTTGTCTGCAAGAGCATTAACATCTCCAAGACAATTCTTTCAGTCTCCTTTTGGCTTTATCATGATTACAAGCATTTTCACACTTCCTGTGATTTGTCACTTAATCTGTGTTTCATATGTTCTGAACCTAAAATAAAATGTGGCTGTAGTTTTGGGGATATCCAGATGTCTAGTAAAAAATACCTTCACAATGTTCAAAACCCTTTGGTTTTGGAAAGGTAGTCTGATCAGGGAATTTCAAATTCTGAAAGTTATTAAAAAACAAACTAAAAAAACCTCCAAGCAAACAAAGAGCTTTATTATGAAATAGCAACAGGTTCCCCTTCTTACACCATAAGACTAAGTCAATTTTTTCCTTGTGATTCAGAACTAATAATGCCACATCTTTATTCGTAATTTTACCTGGACAATCACATGATTCAACATTTAATGGTTCTCCTGTTTTCTGACTAGGTATTAAATGTTCCACTTCAACTAAAGTGCCACAGAACTCAAGAAGTCTTTCAAAGTCCTTTTAGACAGAAGGAATTAATAACAATTCACATCAATTAATTAATAAAGATTCAGAGTCATTCAGCTTTATTTATTTTGCTGCCTGCACATTATTTCTTTAGAACAGAGTACAGCATTTTATAACTTCCTCCAGGATTTATCTGTAAACAAGCAGTTTGCCATTCACGATCATGGATGGCTACATTCTGGTCATAGTCACTCTTTTGTCAGTATAAGTCCAAGGATTTCTGTGTGTTGTGGTTTCAGCCCAGCTGGTAACAAACTACTGTGCAGACACTTGCTCACTCAGTTACCCCCCACCTCGCCCCCAGCCATGGTGGGATGAGGAGAAAATATAAAGGTAGGCTTGTGGGTCAAGATAAGGGCAGTGTATTGGGTTTCTGTGGCAAGGTTTTGGTAGTGGCGGGGGGTTACAGGGGTGGCTTCTGTGAGAAGCTGCTGGAAACTTCCCCTTTGTCCAAAAGAGCCAATACCAGCTGGTTCTAAGATGGACCCGCCGCCAGCCAAGGCTGAGCCAATCAGTGATAGTCGTAACGCCTCTGTGATAACAGTTTAAGAAGGGAAAAAAAGTTGGGGAACAGAGAGAAACAGCGGCCGGGGAGTGAGAACATGTAAGAGAAACAACTCC
>JANZLQ010000013.1:19286612-19304572 GCA_026212715.1 Elanus axillaris
GTTTTATTTCTCATTACCCTACTCTGTTTTGATTTGTAATAAATTGAGTTAATTTTCCCCAAGCCAAGTCTGTTTTGGCCGTGATGGTGATTAGTGAATGATCTCTCCTGTCCTTATCTTGACCCACAAGCCCTTTGTTAATTTTTTTTTTCTCTCCCCTGTCCAGCGAAGAGGGGGGGGAGTGATAGAAACGCTTTTGTGGGCACCTGGCGTCCAGCCATGGTCAACCGACCACAGGCAGGAAGAGATCACTCACCACATGGTCAGGGGCAAAAGACAGGCTCAACTTGGGGAAAAAACCAAAATCAATGTAATTTACTACCATCGAAATAAAAACAGGATAATGAGAAGTAAAATCAAATCTTAAAATACCTTCTCCGCACCTCTCCCTTCTACCCAGTTTCTACTTCATTCCCAATTTTCTTTAACTCCTCTCCCACTGCGCAGCACTGGGGGACGGGGAATGGGGGTTGGGGTCAGTTGATCACACGTTGTCTCTGCCACTCCTTCCTCCTAAGGGGCAGGACTCATCACTCTTCCCCTGCTCCAGCGTGGGGTCCCTCCCACGGGAGACAGTCTTCCTGAACTTCTCCAATGTGGGTCCTTCCTACAGGCTGCAGTTCCTTACGGGCTTCCCTGGCGTGGGTCCTTTCCGCAGGACAATCTTCAGTCACACACTGCTTCAGTGCAGGCTTTCCCATGGAGTCATGGCCATCTTTGGGGGCCTCCGCTCTCCCGCTCCCCTCCATGGGCTGGGGGGAACAGTCTGCCGTCTCACCATGGGCTGCAGGGGCATCAACCTGCTCCGATGCACCTCCTCCCCTGCCTTCTTCATCCACCTTGGTATCTACAGCAGGGTTCCTCTAACATTCCAATCCCCTACTCACTACCAGTTCCCCTTCTTAAAACTGTTCTCCCACAGGTGCTACCACCATCACTGATGGGCTTGGCCTGGGCCAGAGGCGGTTCAACTTGGAGCCGGGGAAGCTTCTAGCAGCTTCTCAAAGGAGCCGTCCCTGCAGCCCCTCCCCAGCTACCAAAAAAAACATGCCACCCTACTCCATAGCACTGTATTTTGGCCTGAGTAACTGAAATCTGCATCTGGTAAAAGATTTACCAAATTTCAGTTTAGTTAGTTAGATTTTTATTGTGCAGTATCTCAGAAAAAAACCAAGGTACTGAAAACATATAAGAAAATATCTGCAGCTAACATCAACTTTCTTCTGAGGAATTAGTAGTATGTGAACACGCTGTACCCTGACCATCTCAATGAAAATCCCCAAGACTGTTCCATTTCTGAATTCATCAGAGCAGAGCAAGATCATGTGGTGTTGCAGGTCAAAACACTTTGAACTGAAGCACTCTTGGCACAATAATTTCATCATTTACTATTTGATGAGAGGAAAAAATATACTTAGGAATATAAAATATACTCATTTGTCCTGGCGTCATGGACAAGGCCTGTTGCCTTGTTTTATGCTTATTGTCTTAAATTGATCATCAGGTCATATCAGGTTGTTGCCTTGTTTTATGCTTATTGTCTTAAATTGATCATCAGGTCATATCAGGTATTCGTCATTCATAGATGTTGCTGCCAAAGGGTAGGGTTTTTTTCCATGAGGAGTCAGTTAGTATATAACATCTATGTGTAAGCCAAAGAAGCTTCAAAAGGTGAACGTAGAAGAGCGAGTTGAAATTTAAAGCTACCAGATTTAAGATACTTCAAATATTTGAACCTCTTATATGTAAGCGTTTGCAGAAGTGCCTTTTGAAAGTAGTTTTCCGTGACACTTTTGGGCTGTGAGTGAAACCTCTTTGGTTTATTTTCATGATGTTCAGACTCCTATCTGATACAGTGTGAAGGATTTGATCCTGAAAAAATATCTGCAAAAGTAAATAAATCAATCTGCTCTGAACAGGGGTAGCTAACAGGAGCAAAAAAGCAGTCACTACTTAAGCTCTGCACTACAAACAAAGTATATTTAAGAACATAAATGAAAATGCAACAGAGGGGGAGAGAAAAAAATAGAGATATGATTTTGAAATAAAAGGTAAATGAAAACTGCACTTAAAATGAAGCACTTAAACCAGGTTAAAGGATTTAATTATACTCTCCTAAAAATAACAAAGAGCTCCAGCAACAAAAGTAGAACCTGGTAATAGTCAAATTAAACTACAAAAAGAATAGAAGGAAAATACATGAAATAAATAGTGCTTTAGAACTAGAGATAAATAAGTGAAAGCAAAATAAAAGCAATATACCACTTCGTAAAACCAAAGATACTCAATTTGTTGTAAAATAACACTATACAGCAATATAGCCATACAGACAACAAAAAGAACTTTAGAGTTATCTGTATTTGAGACAAGGATTCAGGCCTCAGGTGTTTGCAGGAATGGCTGCAACAAGATTTTAAGGGATTTTCAAACCACTAACAGTTTTATTTCCTTGCTTTACTTATTTTTTACACAAGCAGTTGCAAAGTGGTGAACTACAGGATAAGCACAAAGTGATAATAGAATTTGATAAGATTGAACACATTCAGTACGGTACAATTCATGCCAGATGGTGAAACTAGCAGAAGGTACAAACAAATAAAAGATATTATTCATTCAAGTCCAAAGCTGACCTCCCAAAATTCACAGGGGGAGTGTCAGATAAAAGGAAGAAAACATCTTTGCCCCATAGCAAGAGTTGACATGAGCTACAGTGCAAGAAAGCTGATGCCTAACCTTTTACCTGTCATTTTCCACTTTTATTACTTGGCCAGATTTTGGCCCAACACCATGTCTACTCCAGTTCTAATATCTCAATACAGTTGCTACATCCTCCCATCTGAAAAATGTATTACCCCCCTCTTCCACCACTGTTTGATTCCTCCTTTTCATAGCAGGGAGGTAATCCTAGTCCAGTCCTAGTTCAAGATTTACTGCAGACCACAGCTAAGCCCTCAGGGCATGAAGAGGGGAGAAGCAGAAGGAACAGCAAAACTGTCAGAAGCATATAGTCATTCTTGCAATTCACCAAGATTACACAAGCCCTAGGCCTGATTAGTTAAAACACAAGGAATTGTGTTGCTAAAGGGGAATTTTTATGATACAGACTCCTGCCCACAAATAAATACTTCGACATTACTGATTGGCATCAGAGACAATCATCTGGTACAGTTTTGCCATTTCTAGTCTGAGCAGACTTCAGACTAGCAGCTAAAAGAAAAGTCTTTCTTATTGCATGTCAGCCACCTACTTCACTACAGTCAGGATAAGATTTGCCAGTACTTCTGTAATACATTCATGGGCATAATAAGAAAGAGTATTACCTTCAACTGGCCACAGCACTGACCTTACACCTTCTAACTCCTCTGATCTCTTCTTTCTCTGTTCCTAATTAGCAGAGGATGCTAGTTTGTAAGCTTCAGGGTAGAAGCGGTCACCCTCACATCCAGTTGGATGCATGGCAGTTAGCTGCAGCTGCAAAATCACCATTGAAGTCAGAGGTCCCTCCAGCCCCAGAGGCTTGCTGCAGCTGTGCCTTCTCCTGTGAGCCTAGCTGCTGCAATGCAAGTGTAAGCCTAGCACAGGCGACTGCTCTGCTTCCACAGCTCTTGTGTGAAGACTAAGGGCCTGATTCCCCATTGCCTTGGGCAGCATGCTGTCATTTACGTCTATGCCAAGTGGTTATAACATACTGTTGGAGCAGTACATTAGACAGATGATCAAGGTAGCAACATGAGATGGTTTCCTCTCAGCAGGAGACTTCAATAAGACACTTTCAATTTAAGTATAAAATTCACTGCCTTTTTCTGTACTGTAGATTCAGCAGGGGCCAATCCTTTCACAAGCAAACCTTTGAGTTGATTCTGGTTTTTTTTAGGCTTCTTATTTTTCTCATAGCCCAGCAAACACAATCAAGGCTGTCACTGTAAAGGTATCTTACCAGGCTTACCTGATTCACACAGCAGGCTACAATGACAAGAACAAGAGATCTGATGTGAAAGCAGACTGATTAAGAAGAAAGGAATAGTAATAAAAGATAAAAGTGTTAATGGAAGGGGGGAAAATCTTTAAAGAGCTATGGAAGCAAAAAATGCTGGTAAAGAACAATTGAATTGTTAGCTTTAATTATAGAGGAACAAGTGAAAACCAAAAAATACTATTGTTTCCCAAAGGTGAAAACAACACTCTCTTTGCTCCTTTACATATTGTAAAAAATCAAGCCCTTAATGAAGGTGGCAAGGTGGATTCAGCAAAAATGCAGGAAAAGGAAGCAGGACCATCAAAGTGATTAAAAGGAATGATGCAATGCAGTACATGTTTTTGGCCTGTAACCTTTAATGGCCCAGAAGAGAGATACCTGATTCCTTACTTACAGGTTTGTTTCTTTTTTCTAGGGTTGCTACTTCTCCAGTTTGTTTCATTTCCATTCTCTGTAATTTTACACAATATGCCCTTACTACTAATTTTATAACTGAGTGTTTTGGGAGAGTTTTTTGTCAGGTGTAACATCTTGTGGAAGAAGAATACACAGCTTGAAAGAAATTTTTGCTCTACAGCATCTTCCCCGTTACCTACAGGTGTACAAGCTGTCATAACATACTGTTTGGAAAGCCAACAGTGCCTAAGTAGTTCAAACATCAGCGATGCTATGTATCCAAGCATGTCTGAATTGCAGTCAAAAGCAAAACCATACAAGCTAGCTTTAAACTAGACAGCTTGTGTGCCAACAGCAATGTATCTCAGCATCACCACAGTTCTTCCTTCAGTATTGCAAATGAATTTCCTGATGTGAGCCATATGAAGAGAGTTAGAGTTCAGCACACCTGTCACTTCAGCCTGGGAAATACTAGTAATAGTAGCATCTCTTTTGTAGTAGAATTAGTGATGTATAAGAGGAATGTGCTGCATAGAACACACTGCTTTAATTAATCCTCATGTTTTTCAGGAAAAACATTTTTTCCTTGTCTAAGCATCAGAAAGACCTGCTCATTATATTTGATGAGTACTCTACCCATCCATCCACCTGTAGACAAGAATACCTCATAGTATGATGCATTTCTATCACTATCCATGGAATCCCAATATTTGCCATTAAATAAAACAGAAGGAGGGACCCATCTCTGGGCAAATGGTTTGACTTAACTACATCCACTCTGCACAGCATTTAGTATTCATCTTTCCCTGGGCCTCGGTCACCTTAAGTCATGCTTATCATCTTTATATGTTTTCTTTTCAGTTGAGCATGTCTAGACTACTGAGAAATCTGTGTTGGATTCTATCATTGTTTCACTACCTGAAACTGGAGGTGTTTTGGGAGGCTCTGGGGTGTAGCCTGAGTGTGGGCACATGGGAGTGCTTCAGGATGCCAGTCTTGCTGGGTTACTGTTGGAGGAGTCTACGGGGCAGAATTGTTGCTCTACATACCCCTCATGGGCAGTGTGATGGCTCCCTGACAGATGCTGTGCCCCAAATTCTACCCAGACATTTTCTCAGAAAATTCTGGTGGGTGCCAAAACCATGACTTGGAGCATGATAGCAATTAAATAACATGCATGATGACAGAACAAGTCCTTAAGACCACTCCCTGGATCTGGTTTATTTAGCAGTGTAGATACAGTTTGACACACATTCCTGACTAATTTTTCCACTTCTATTGTCTTGTTTTTTATTAATGCCCCAGGCAAAAGGGATTGTACAATGCAATTGAGTCAATGGTATCTTTTAACAGGACCTAACAGTCAGCAAAGAAACAATAAAGACAGGAAGCAAGTATAAAGAAACAAAAACCTGATTACAGTGAGACATTACACGCAATTAATGATAATCCAAATCTGACATGGAAACAAAGACTTAGATAGGCATGGCAACAATACTTCCACTGATGTGGTGGCCTACTCAAACATGCAAATTACTCTGTCCTCAGTGTCACAGATCACTGTTACAGCAAAGCTACAAAAGATGTCTTAAGGTTTGGGGGTTTGTTTGTTTTTATTCTGCTCAAAAAAAAAAAGAGACAAGCTGGAAATCCAAATGCAGAAAGAGATAACAGCTGCCTTTTACTGACAAACTGCTCTAGCAGTTCAGATGGGTTCCTTGGTGCTTTGCAATTAGTTATGATTTTTTGAAGCCCTTTTCTCCTGGCAGAGAAGACACAATGGAGATGATGAGGGCTAATCGTGGTATGTGAGCCAACACCCCCATTAGTGGGCTCTGATGCAGTTACAACTCTGCTAACTACATCTGAGCACAGATCAGTCCCTGGCACAGAAAACCTGAAGTAAGAATAAACGTAGACTATAATCTTATTTATAAAAACACATATGAAGAAACTGAAAGCTAATGAATATGTGCAAAAAGGATGTGCCCCATTTTTCTAGGAACATTCACATTATGACTTATTTTGCTGCAGTTAGTCTTCAAGTAAATGAAGGCAAAATCATTATCTGCTGACCAGTATAATTAAAGAAGTGATTTCTTTAACAAGTAATTGGTAACAAAATGCATAACCAGTAATCAGAAGCACAGGCCATATGTTTTTAAATATGACCAAATCATTTGCATAGAGTTTATGTGCAATAAATTAAAGCCAAATGAAAAATGTGCTGACAGGAAATAAGTAGCAATACGGGTAGAGTGATATGTTAAATCCTTCAGTCTGGATCATTTAGGTAATGTTCCATTCATTTTAGATTCATGAGTAGAAGCCTTTACAGATTGGGCGTGCATACCATAAATCTCAGGTTATCCATTATTAGGTGGCATTCTGCTGTTTGCAATTGTACATATTTACTTTGTGCATAATTAACTGCATAATAGCTGTCTGTGTTCTGCACAGAATTTACGCTCAGGCTCTCATCAAAACAAATTACTCTAGAAAGTAGGGCAGTTCCATTAAGCTCTCCACAGTCTGCATTTTCTAATATTGGTTCTCAGAAAATGGAGTTGGATCTTGATTTTCCAACTGCAGTCAGAATAAAATCCTGTCTTTCAAAAGGCCCCATGTTTGTTTTTCAGGCTGTCATCTTATTAAATCTCACAGAAGTAGTTCGAACACCAAGGGGTGGAGACAGAGCAAAGCTGAGAATACCTAACAGAAGTTGGGATGATACATTTCCATAAAAATAATAAGTACGGATCAGATTTGGACAGGCATTTGATCATTGCACAGCTCCATGCAATGGATCAAAAGCTTCACCTTGCAGTTCTTCTATTTCTGTGCACGATTACCAGTACTAGGTCAACTACTTCTGCCACACAGTTTATTTATACAATGTATGTCAGCAAAAGCTCCCAGATTTCTTTTTCCATAATGAAAACTTGGATGGAGAAGAGAAAAAAATAAAATAAAATAAGCCTGAAAGAAAGGAGGGAAAGCTGCTAATAAAAAAAAGTCAGGCTCAAAGAAAGAGGGAAAAGCTGCTAATATGGAGGCCTGCAGCCACAGAATAAAATGAGACAAAATACAGAGAAGTGGTGAACTTGACTGCTTCATGGAACTGCAAGCTGATGTCTCTATATTTTTAAATTATCTAGACACTACATAAATAATATTTAGTACAAAAGCAGATATGCAGTGAATATTATTTTACAGCTGATCTGCTGCATGAAGAAAGTGGTTTATAAAAGGAGTTGTTTGAAAAGTGATTACTAAAAATGTGTGGGAAGAAATGTTATAAACCACCCTTATGCTTGAAGGAAGTATTGTGGTAAAATGTGACTATCATGGTGCAGAATAATATAAATATCCATTACAAATAAAATATCTGAGATTGGGCAGCTCTAAGCTAAAAAGCATAAAGAATATAAATGGCCCAATAATGCTAATGAGCTTCCATTTTTTCCCCCATGAAATGATGTTGGGCTACACTTGAGGGAAACAAATTCAATGCTAAATTAATTGCAAAGATAATAATATGAGTTTTATATAAATTCATTTATTTTCGTTGTTTTACAGGTTACCATAATGTAAGTTTACATTTTTTCTTTACAAACAACTATACACTACATTCACCTGGGGGGTGGGGATTGTTTGCTTCCTGGTTTTCCTTTTTGCTTTAAAGAAGCTGTGGTTTCTTGCAGGAAAGCAGTGGGAGGAGCTTTTTAAAATTATTTTTCTTATTGCTTTTCCTGGAGGGGATCTTCCACAGTCCATACCTACTTATCCCAGAAAAGTTTGGTATATCTGATTTGTGTATTGTTAGAATGTAGGATTTTTTGTTAGAGGAAATTTCAAGACCTTGTGAAGCAAATGACAGTGCTTTCTGAAAGTCTTATTAAAACAGATATATATATTTCTACAGCCTGGCATGGTTTCCTTTAATTTTTTTTTCAAATTCCTCACTGTTGAAAGTACATATCTAAACATATCAAAATCAGAACCAAAACATGCCACATTCTGCAAGCTGATATCTGTATGTTCTTAAATTATCTAGATGCTATGTAAACAATAATTATTACCAACACAGATATGTAGTGAATATTATTATACACCAATCTGCTGCATAGAGTGCTTTATAACAGGAGTTGCACTCAGTCCTCATACTGATTAGTCCCAATATATTCTTCTGCTCCCTCTTGTTTCTGAAATACAAAAGATGAGCAGCTAGCAATTAAGTTTCTACTGCAGGATTTTCCAGGCTGAGATTTATTTACTACTTCTGAGCTCAAATGTTATAACACTGCTGCTTTATAACCTACCTTTCAGCAAAACACCTCATTATTAAAAATTCCTTCTGTAGACCATTGTTTTGTATTCTGTTCATAAATGATTTATTAACATATACAGATACCTAAATTTAATAAAAAGGGTCATCAAAGGCTGTTAAGCACCCAATGGAAGCCGATAGAAGTTTCTGCTTATTTCCCATTTATGCCTTTGAGAATCCCTACTCTCACCTCTGCAAGCACCATTGTACAAGTTGAAATAGAAGTCTGCATTCATCAAACAGCTACTCCGGTAGAGTCATCTTTTTCATTCACAAGCCCCCGTCATCTTTCTTACAAGAAAGGAAAAAAAGGAATGAGGAAAGAGATGGAACTCTTCAAAGAGAAATAAAATAAAACTTTAGATATTAAATGCCACTGGGGCCCATGCACATCCAAGGGGTACCTGTATAAAACCATGTAGAGCTCAGAGTCTTAAGCAAACTCTGCCCATCTCAGCTATGATCAAATCCAATACTTCACTTTGAACATCTGCTGCTGTAAAGCAACACAGCCTCCTGGCTTTCAGAAGGCTTGTTCCTTTTCATTAATCAAGCACTTGGTTCTTTTTAACTTGTGTTTGCTCTTGTAAATGAGATTAAAAGAATGAGAAAGGGATACTTCAGGACTTGCATTGGCTTTATAACGTTGATGATCTATAGTGCAGTATTGAAAAGCATCCTCAGATGAGATGAGAGCATTTACTAATAAGCTTTTAAATGTGCATAGTAGGAACAAATAAAATAGCATTTTCTGTTTGGTAGGCTTCTTTTTAAATAACAGCTGGTGATTTCAGGGTTCAAACCTTTCCCTTTCTCTATAGTACTCAATGGTGCATAGGTTGCTCCTCTGTAAGAGCTCCAGAGATCTGGAGAGGATTCTCCTGCAGGAACAGAAATGCCCAGTCTGGCACTTTCTTGTACCTGGAAGTAAGCAGTGAAGATTTACATCTGCAGCTTACAGTTAGTCAAAATGTAGGTAGATTAACTCTTAAGAATGGCCACAGAGGGGAAGGATAAGTGTGAGCAGCTTCAAAGAGCTACCTCAGACTTTGGCTAAGGTTTGTTTTGTCTGCAGCAGCCCAGGACAAAGAGGGAATAAGGACTCCTCAGCTACTCCCTGACCCTCTGGGTTAGATTCCTCTCACTTAGCTGGCGATAGTCATTGACAGTACAGGCATCTCCATATGCACTGGTAATGCCTGGTTCCCCTTCTGGGCAATGAAAATAAAGAGGTGCTTCTGAGGTTCACTGGCCTGTTTTAGATAGTTCCTGTGGGATGAGAAGTTTATACCCTAGACAACCTTTCTCTGACAAGGAAGAGAACCTACACACATACCTTGGTAATAAGCACCTGCACTGCAGATGCCTATAATTTGGTCAGATGAATCCAACACTTTTGTATGCTCTACTTCTCAGGATCCTTTTTAGTGCTGTTCAAGGCCTTGACTCTAAATAGTTGTTTTTCAGGTGTTGCAGCTCTCCAGTGCAAAAAGAAACAAAGTTTCTATACTAGGTGTGACGTCCCATGGTCTGGAATACCCCTTTGGCCAGTTTGGGTCAGGTGCCCTGGCTGTGTTCCCTCCCAACTTCTTGTGCCCTTCCAGACTTCTTGCTGGCTGGGCATGAGATGCTGAAAAATCCTTGACTTAGTCTAAACATTACTTAGCAACAGCTGAAAACCTCTGTGTTATCAACATTCTTTCCATACCGAACTCAAACTATAACACTATACTAGCTACTAGGAAGACAATAACTCTATCCCAGCCAAAACCAGGACACTTTTTTTATTGTTTTATTCACTCTCATCTATGCAAATGTACGTTTTGTAGACAATAAGAATGAAGCGTGCATCTCTATTCACTAGGTTAAAAAGTCCTGTTTCCCTGTGAGCCAGCATATTTTTCAAGAACAAAGAGAATCATTAATGTTTAACATATAAAAGCAGGAAAATATCAGAAATAACTGGATGTAAATTTATGTCATCTCAAACATCCATTATAACAGCAGAAATTTTTTAAAAGAACTGATTTTCCATCCTGTATGTCTAAGCCATAGAGGTTCCTATTTCTCTCCACTGGCTACAAAGGAAGACCCCAGTGAGATAATCAGGTGAAGATACCTAATCAAATGCTAAGCAACATGAATGCCAGCATTCCTGTTTTCTGATTGAGTGTTCAGTCATGCGAATCGTACATATAAATTTAGAGCTCAAAGCCAACTTCTCCAGTGAGTTGTTAATATTTACAGTTATTATCTTGGATATCATCCTGGGTCACCACTACATTTACCCTGTTGATTTTTCTTATTCTGGGATTTTGATCAAAGATTCTGTTGGGAGAAGTCATCTTCCACTCTGCTAGTTTTGCTTATTCAAGGTAGCAGGACGTTTTCTTATGGTAAAATGTGTTCTTGACTCTAAATTGTGCTATGATCAGAGTAAAATCCTGAGGCTGGTTTTCTCAACAAGAATGCTAAACTGATATGTGTGAAAGTGATTACTGCTTAGACCTATATTCCAGAATGTGTATATAGGTGCAAATAAACCAAGTTATATTTAAACTCTATGTCACTGATTTCTCCTTTAGTAGGAAGAGAAATTATAATGCCCTGGGCATTTATAAGTATTCTGCAAAGGATTAGTTTATGAAAAAAAAGCTACTAGCATTGACATTCATAAGAACCATTTCACAATGTGCCTTCCACAGTATTATGCAAAATTTACTTAATGTTTGGTGATTTACATGATTCCTTCACACTTAGGAAATTAATTTGCTCACACAGGCATAGAAATTGAGCATTCTACAAGTTATCTGATATGAAGAACCTATGAAATTTGTATTATTAACAGGAGTCATCCATGTCTGGTTTTCACAGAGGCATGCTTGAATCCATACTTAGAGCTCAGTTTAAGTTGCTTTGAGAGCATGGTAGCAGTTAATACCAGAGGAAGGTATTTGCAGCAGCAGGAGCTATTACAAAGCTCACTTGAGCCACTTCAACTACTGTTTATAAACATCAAATCAGGAAAATAAAAGACCATACTCAGTTCCCCTGTAAATACAAATGCTTCTCAAACATGCTTCCTCACAGTCAGGTTCACTGAGGCTGAAGATGTTTTTCATAGCCATAACCCCCAATTGTTGCACAATGACAATACTCTGATGTCCAACAAGCAATTTCTTGTACACTTGTAAAGTCAGCCCAGGCCAGATCCTATATTAATCACATCACTAGTATTGGCTGTTTCATTTATTTTCCAATCTAAATGTCTCAGACATACTTGAATGAAATGCATGTCAGCCCATAATGCCTGGTTTTTATTCAGTGATAGGAATGTCAAATGTATAGTCTGAAGCAATTTATGTCAAACCAGTGTCATGTTATTTTTAAACTGTATTTGGTAGGGAGATTGAAGTGTTGTGAATAGGGCTATCAGTCTCTCTACCACTTACAACATCTTTGGAGACAATTTTCATCACATTTGAATAATGTTTTGGCACAGGAACACTTTATCTGTAAGATCTGGAAGCAGCACTTTTACACAATTTTCTTTCTTACATTTATCATGTCCTATATATTCTGAAAGACTTAGAAAGAAATGTGCCATTTTGCTTTCTGGCTGGCTGGAGGTTCTGTTACTAGTGCTTGTTATCAGTAGGGCAGAGAGACCACCAGAAAAAAAAACAGGCATTCTGCAACAACTTATCTGAACTCACAGTCAGAAATAACAGCACCTCTTCCTCAAGAAAAAGAGACTATCATGTTCTAACATGGGTAGCTGCTGTCTCTGTAACAGTCATAAAAGGAAACTACTTTTTCCTGCAGCCTACTAATGCCTATTATATATAGCAGAAGATGGGGTGCATCCTAAAGAGAATATTTCATCAATGAAAGAGAGAGAACTTCTATCAAAACCTAGTGGAGACCTCTCCCTAAAGTTTGGTGAGACCCTTTTGTACGCAACCATGTGAATTACTACTGACTGTATTCTGGTCTGCGCAGCAGTCAGGGGCTTATCTGCAAACAGTAGTAGATCACCATGACAACTTACATCAGACTAGATGTTTATGGTTTGCTGTTTCTGGTAGAAGTTTAAATTCTGTTCCTTCCTCAGTAATCAAGACGTGAAGACTGAACTAAGAGCCTATGTACTTATCTTTACTTACTGTCTATTGTTATGTCTTTTCTGATCCCTCTCATTTCAGCTTGCCTGTCTCTGTCATATTCTTAACTTGTATTAAATTTCTACTATCAATAATGTGAGTTAGGCATTGCCTAGGAACCATGAAAATGAGAATAAAGAAGCTGCCTTTAACTTAGAAACCTTTATAAATTATAATACTCTAATGAGATATCACTTATATAAAAAAAAAGAGAAAAAGAGAAAACATGGTAAGAATATAGCTAACACAAATTTGTTGTATAGTAATCAGAATTCATGTACTGGTTCTTTCTAATGAAACATTAATGAGCCATCAGTTGCACAAGCCAAACAATGAAAACTACAAGTATAAAAAAAGAAAAGGTGCAAATTACTTTGTTTTAATTGTTGATTAATTTAAATTTCTCCTAATGTTGATGAATTGCTATTATAAACAGACTGTGTTTCTTTCCGTTTGTGGGTCTTTTTTCCTAATTCAGCAAAAGACCTTTTCTATTTTATTCTTTAATACAAAACTCAATCTCTTATAATTAGTGGGAAGTGCTTGGGTCAAGGGAAATCAGTCTGCTAATCCCAAGGATCCTACTGTGCATGCTGTTCTCATCTCCTTACTAGAAATGGACTTACTACTATTTTGAATGAGGAGAGCAATGCTTCTCCACCTTAATCATCATTAATCACCGTTATTTAGCAGTCAGAAGAGTCAGATCCCATCCTTCACTTCTGTTTTGACACATCCTTGAAATTAACAGCTTTGAACTTTCAATGTTCAAAACAAAAATTTAGAAGAGACAATAGGAAAATTTTAAAGTAACACTTACCTGTTCAAACATGTTTGTTTCAGCTGAAAACAGAAAGGAGACAGTAAATATTTAAAGCCTCAGTACCACAATGATGTGCCACCATACACTGGCTCATTTTGAACAGTTAATATTTATGCAAAAGCAAACTGTGAAAGGGAATGAGAGACCCAAAGGTCCATCTAGATCAGTATAGTCTCTCTCACTGTAATCATAATGTTATACCTTGTAGGAATGAAAATGAGGCAAGCACATCTAATTCTGTCTCCTATCTTCAGCTATTTTCACTTCAGTTCAGTTCCTGATTTAAAGAGATGCTTTCCTGTAATAAATACGGATACTAAGTTATGACTATAGAGAAGGCTACAGTATTCTCTAGAGATAACAAAATGACCTATCAATAAGCCAAGTCATCTATCAGAAGTAATTTAGCCTATGCAGGAAGCTTTGCATAGATTAATTTATCTTGATTATCACTGAATTATGTCGTATGTAGTTGGGCCAGATTAATTCTGCTCTTGAAGTTGGCTAATCTAAACCCAGCTATAAATAAACACGTTATTGCACCAACTGCAGCACAAAACAATGTGGGTTTTTGCAGAAATATTGCAGTGTGAGGTTGATGTTCCACAGGTATGTTCACCAATGCTCAAAGACATGCCTAAAAATGGCAAGAGTTTCTTGACTTTCTCTATTTACTAGGGAAGAGCCCAAGCCATACCACTTGGATATCTAATGAGTAAAGGTTGAAGTGAAGTGACATATCCCACCCTTGCCACCTCAAATATGTCACTGTTTTCTAGTCTAGTTTTCTAGTATGTCTAGTATTCTCTATAGCCTTTGTTATTTGGTAGGAGGCAGAATATGCTGGAGATATAAATGTGAAAATTTTTGGAGCAGGGAGATCAAACTATATTCCTTGGCATCATGCTGTTTGATGCAAGGGCAAGCCTAACAGTTTACCATAAACTCAGTCAAAGATATTGAATAATGAAACACACTATTGCTAGCAGACACCCTCTGTAGTTTCACCTCAGATTTTGACATATCAAGATTCTAGAAAAAAAGTTGCTATGTTGTTATCACACATATTTACTGCCCCATTATTGCAGCTGTGTTAGAGATATAGACACAGTTCATGTCTTTGATGGACTGAGGCATTGACATTGCTACTATTTAGCCTTTTCAAACCCTTTTAAAAGAGATATAATTAGAAATCATCTCAGCAACTTTTTCTGGTACATAGCCTGGATATAGGGGAAGTAATTACTAATTTAATTTTACTGTGTTTTCTGAAACCACTTATTTAAATGAACATAGAGAATCTCATCTCTAAGGACACTAATTTTGTAGATATTATATGGCTGATGAAGTTCGCTAACTTGTTACTGAGGGTTGAAAATGATTTCTGTGAAACCAAATAAGCAATTACCTAAGCATGGTCTTTGGCAAGGTACTGCAGTGTTGGAGTTGTTATCCTTTCAATGAGGTGTTACAGAGAAGTCACATCTGCTTGCTTCTCTTGACAGATGGAAGTCAAAAGACCCCCAGTAGTACTACATTCACGCTAATCCTGGTGTCCTTGCCAATGTTTTTTTGTCTATCAGTCAAACAAGTCCTGATTCTGGGTCCTGCTTGAGTCATTGCTGAACATAATGCATATTGCAGTAGGCCATGTTGTCATTGAACAACCTTTTTTTAAGCTTATTTATTGAAATATTTTTAATGCTATGCATGTGAAATTGACTTTGAAGAGACAGACCTTTGCCGAATCTACCTATCTAATTGTTTTCAATTTGGAGACGCTTTTGTTTCCACTCTTTAGAAACAACTTTCCTGGTCAAGTCTTTAGAAACAACTTTCAGAAAAGTAATTTGGGAAAATAGTAATTTTTTGCTCCTTTGTGAAATGGAGGTGTTAACATAGGCAGACGCCCTGAATCTGTCCTTGAATTGTATGGATGACCCAGGATCCAGTCTGTGGAGAACTGCATCATAATCTGAATTCTATGACCTGAGACTGGTTTCTAATGTAAGTCACCCTGTCCTGTACCCCGGCATGCATAAAATGAATAAAGGACTTTATTTATTCTTATCTCTAAGTAAAGCTTCAGGTCTTCACTCTTTTCTAATATACATTTAAATGACTTTAAGTCCCCTTTACGTTCCAGTCTTAAACTGATACTTGATTTATTTCTGCTCTGTGTGGTTTGTGCTAAAGGAAAAAAAAGGAGAAAAAAAAATAAATAGAAACTTCATTAGATATTCACTTTGACATTCTCGCCCCAGAAGAAATAACATTAGTTTCATACTTATCCATCTGTTTTTCTCTTTTAGCTGGAGAATCTCTGCTTATAATTTTCTAGGGGCTTTTGGGCAACCTTCCAGTTGTGCCATTAAAATCCGTTACATTCTAACAACATGCTAATTAATGTTCTTTGATGGTTCTGCATGTAAAACTGCAGTGGAAAATGTGTCCCAAAATTAAAAAGCTTGGAATTGAAAAGCAAAAGTCATGTCTCTTACTTTCTTTGGTTGATAGGAACCTTAGTTTAACACATCTGCAATCATATTTAAATAATAATAGTTTGAATTTCAGAAAAGAATACATAAAGCATTTTTTAAAGTGAGCTCTCACAAGAAAAGGGCTAACCATTCATGTTGCCTAGCAGCTCCATTTTTTTACATGGAATCCCATATTGGATTGTAATTATAATTTTAAAGTCGTAATTGCTCCAGCTCTGTGTACCTATGTAACATTTCTGTGGGCAGAGCCACAGGCTGACTCAGAAACAAACTTACTGGCAAAAAACAGGCCCTGGTGGGTCACTGCATATTTTGTTTTTTTCCCGGATGTTAGATTTGTGTTTGAATATGGGCCTTTGAGAAGCTCACAAACACAAAACCCACAAGCGCTTCATCAACACATGCAAATTAATTGACTATTTAGATTTGCTGAATTCTGACTTTTTATGTCAAAAATGTTAAGGTGGCTTCTGTTCATGAAGCTTTCTGTTTCCATCTGTCTTTTTTTTCTCTTGAGGAATTGTATTTATGGAACCTTTAAACTTCTCTCAGAGGAATTATTACACTCTGATATATCGTAAACAAATACCATCTTATAAGCCTATAGTACCTGTTTATGATGAATACAAGCACAGCAGAAACCAGTTCCATCCAGACTGTAAGAAGCTGGTTTGACTTCTTGAAACAGTGTTTTCTTCAGTCATGAAGTACCAATTAATATGCTTCATTGTAAGCTTGCAGGTAACCCCACCGAAATATGTCTTCCCTTTGAGCTCTACAGAACCAATCTTTGACAGACTGAAAAATCAATATGCTACTGTACCCCCCATAGTGTTTCCTCTCAGCTAATAACAGTCTATGGCTGAGGAACATACTGAGTGAAAGGTTATAGCTGTACTTCCATATTAAATAACTCTTTTTAAACTTCTCTTCCATTAATTCATCCTACTGCTTTCCACTTTCTCACTTGTAGCTTCTACCATGGCAATGGATTCCTAGTCTTAAGTCTGTGTTATGTAAAGAAGGAAAACCTTCTGTTTAAGTCTGCTGCCTGTTAAGTTCCTCTTGTATTTTCTGATGTAAGAAATAGTCACCATTTCTTCCCTGCATATCTTTTGCTTGTCACTTCGATATTTAGGAAGAAGTGGTCTGTCACTACAGACTAAATAGAATAATTTTAAGTGCTAGATGTATGGTTTTATAGAATCTACCATAAGATCACCTATTTCTTTCCCATGTTAAAGTATCCTCTACTTAATGTTTGTGCAGAAATCATTCCATACTTTTCATTGCATCTGCCACTATTATCTTTACCTCTTTTATTCTACTGCCTCTTCTTTTTCTTTTCTTTTTCGTTTTTTTTTTTTTACCCCAATGGAACCAAAATCACATGAAGTATTCAAGATTTAGTTCACCATTAATTTCTGTAATGACATAACTATGTTTACTTGTTTTATTCCTTTCCTAATGAGGAATTCTCAGATTTTGTTGACAAGTTGACTGCTGTAGACTACTGAACATAAAGGTAAGCAGGTAATTAGGCATTTACTCTTATGCATCAGACTTCAAGGACCTTTGTGTATATTCTAATATCAGGAATAAAATAAAAAAGGCTCTGGCTAATTGTGATCAAGTGACAAGTTATAAACATCACACACTTTAATATTTTGGGATCATTATATTCTGCTTCATATGTGTATTGGGTTTCTGTGGCAAGGTTTTGGTAGCGGGGGAGGGTTACAGGGGTGGCTTCTGTGAGAAGCTGCTGGAA
>JANZLQ010000013.1:19304672-19352956 GCA_026212715.1 Elanus axillaris
TCTCCTGTCCTTATCTTGACCCACAAGCCCTTTGTTATATTTTTTTCCTCTCCCCTGTCCAGCGAAGGGGGGGGGGGAGTGATAGAAACGCTTTTGTGGGCACCTGGCGTCCAGCCATGGTCAACCCACCACAATATCTTTAAAATCTTAGCCTGTAATATTTGGAACCACTGATCATCCGAGGAGGTTGGCTGAACTCAAGACCAGAAAATATCACAGAGTATCTAAAAATGCTACATAAGAAATTTTGAGCTGGTGGCAACTCAACACACAATCCTGTGCAGCTGAAACGTGTTCAGAGACAGATATTTTAGGGGGTAGATTGAAATTCATGTGTGAATACCTCAGAAGCACAACTAAGGCATTCATTATTTTGACTGAAAGGCCTATTGCTGCTGAATGGTGTAGTCCAAATATCCTATCACTGGACAGATGGATCATTAAGGAATAGGATGTACTGATGATGGAGGAGATGGCTAATCTCAGAACAGATCACAATAAATGCCTTACTACATGGCTTTCATTCATCATATTCATTGAAAAGATCAATGCTATAGGCAAAGCACCATCTCTGTTTTCACTGTATCAAGCTAAGCCAACTGTTAAAATACCAAGTAGTTATTGTTTGTATCTTCATCTGCATGCTTTCTCCAGTGACGAGAACAGCCTTAGCTTCATCATATTTCTTATTAGGAATTTATCTTCTCACCATAGCTCTCACCATAACTCTGTGATCCATGTTTATATAAATAGAGACAAAATGGTTAGCACACTGATATTTGAGGTATAAATACTCTGCCACTGTTCCCACAGCTGAGAATATGTATATCTGTAGATATACATCTCCTTCACACAGCATTATGATCTTTTGGTGCAACTCTGTCATGACTTGCTGTCACTGGTTAGCAGTTCCCCCAAGCCCATAGTGAAAGCACAACCAGTGTGTTTATTCTGATATACTCGGTGTCACCTCTGGCAATGAAGCTGGACTCATCAGCAGGTGCTGGCAGAGAGCTTTCATCTAACATATTTATGCCACATTGCTTCTAAATGAATACACAATGAATTTAGATGTAATTACATCAAGACTGTGTATGTGATTATGTTTAAAATAGGTGTAGATATACATATATACACATATGTGTGTATATTATATGTGTATACCTGCATATGCAGAAAATTTTAGTATTAGAATTGTAGGTTTTTTTCTTTTTGAGTACTTTGACTATATTTACTTCATCCTCTTAGGTCTCTGTCACAAAAATAACCATTTTCTTTGATCTGGCAAAAACCCACAACAAAGATATATATAAACATGTTTCAGTCTCTATATATCATTATCATTTGGGTGGATCAACTTAAAGTAAGCAAGGACTAAGTCAGCTGATGAGGACAGTGTACTGCTTCATCTGGGTTGATCTATAAGGGGATTTCATAATGGTTTCTAAAAAAAAAAAGAACATTTTATTGTAGCTTATTTTTATTTTACATATTAGAATTTCTGAAAGTTCATGTCCCACCATATTCTTTACATAGCCCTTTCCCTTCAGAATTAGCAGCAAGTTCAGGTCACAGTGCAGTTCAATACAAGCATCTACCATGGGTGAGTTTACCTGGACATGTAAATGTAAAATTTGACCCTCTAATGTCCTAGCTTAAGATAAAAATTTAGTTATACCATGAACTTTGGATGCTAAAGACTCATTGTGGTTGAATTTGACATGCAGAAAACAGTGTCAGCATGGCTTACATGAAAACATTTATGTTTACTTCACCTGATTATTAACGCAGTACATTGTAATAGACTGCACAGTGCATGTATTCAGCCTATATATCTAGTGGCAAAGCTTATGTACAAAAGTACTAGACATTTCCTAAATTTAAAATGCTGATGAATAAAGGTACATTTAGCTTCACAGAAGCTTCTTTTTACATGCCAATATTTTTAAATGCATTACTGGTGTATCTTTCCGAACAGCTGTGGCATTAGATATTAAGAACCCAAAGAACATTATATTGCATAGATGAATGCACATTGTAAGATTAATAATGATATTGTGGATGGTTCCAAACTATGCAAGCATACATTATTACTTAGACCTCAGCTTCCTCAAAGTGGAAGAGCATCAGAATCCATTTCTGAGGACAAGAAAACTTTTTAATAATATCAACCACTATTTACACATTGCTAGCTGAATTATAAGAAAACATTTGCTGACCAAAAAGTCACAAAGATCACCATGTTGTTTTCTTTACATGATGTTTCCACACTAAAGTGTCAAGCACCATACACCTTTTTTTACATATCTCACCAAAATCTTTAGGTTTGGCTTTGGTATTTCACACAGTTGGTGCAAACATTTTTACAGTGGGATTTCTGTAGAAAAAGTTTAGAGAACTGGAACAAGAAGAAGAGATGTAACTAAGACATATGGTAAACATGTCATTCTGGAATGTCATCAAGTGAACATATTTGCTTAAGCATAAGGTTTTGTTAGGATTTTGATAGTTTTGGACAGTTCAGAAATTTTAAACAATTCAAATAAAGGTGGAAGATTCTCACTTAATTCAAAGAAGTGTCTAAGCAGCAACACTGACTTGCAGGGGATTGCCTATGCCCCACCTCCTACCCAGGTGAAGTAAGAAACCAAAGAGCACCCTGTTTTGCAATCAACAATAGCTCTGGAACACTTTTGTGTTCTGATGCCTCACCTTCTGCTGCTACTTCATTCTACTTTGAAATCATATTCCTAAGTTCATGACAGAATGGTTTGTCTTGAAAACACTGAGGTTCAACAGTTATTTTTACAAAATTCCTGCAAATGTGGGAAGAAGAAACACTCATCTAACATGCAAATATAACTGTTGTGGGTTAACATGGGTGGTAGAATGAAGGAAGTGTCTCTATTGTCACCTTTTATCACATAAATAGATACATATTTTGACTGGCAGGGAACCTACTGAAGGAGGAAAAATTGTTCCTGGACTGTAATTTACCACTGCTCACTTCACCAATTATGTAAACTATTGCACTGATCTCCAAACAGATATACTAAGCAGATACTTAGCAAGCAAACCACGGAAGTATTGATGAAGTGTCTCTGCCGGTCTAGAGTCTGCCTGCAGTCCCTGAGTCACACACTACAGTGGAAAGCTCTGTTATTCCCAAGCATAGCTCCAGAGAAGGTCTGTCCAATACAGTTGGACAATGCAATGACTTCTTTTCCACAGCAGTCTCTCGTTCCTGTCAGCAAACTGAAGATGTTCTGCTTCAAAACTCCTGCGCCAAGGGAAACCATTGCTTTTCTTTGGAAAAACTCCTCTGGAGCTTAGCTGTCCCTGCTTGTAACTGTCTCTCCAGTGGACTGTAACACTAGTTTATCTGTTTGTATGCTTTAGTTTGATATAGTTAATGTTCTTCCAGTGCATGTAACTTCCTTCAGGATGAGATGAACTGAACAAAACCTGAGCCAATATCTTCTGAGAAGCAGAAAAAAATGCTTTTATGAGAGACCACTTGTGTTTTAGTCTGTTTGTGGGTAATCGTTTTTTTTTCTGATACATTTTCTAGTTGCTGAGAAAATTATATCTTTGCTTCAAAGATATGGCAAAAAGTGAGGCATTAGTCTGGGTCACTTACAAATATATTCCCAAACATTACAGTGCCAGTGTAAGCTCCACATCACCATCACCAACAGGCTCCTTTCCTATATGAACACTGGAAAAAAATGTATTCCTGATTCTCCTCAAACACCTCTGCTCAACAACAGGTATCGCTTATACTTTTCATGGTTATGGCTTCAGCTCATGAAAATTCCCTGGTATTTTAGTTTTTTTTTTATTTTCTGACTTCTATGTAGAATTCTTTATCTTGTATTCTGCTTTTTATTTCTCTCAATTAACAATTGTGTTTGGAATTTTCAGTCACATGGGAACTAGGTAGTGAAATCCCATTAATGTTCAAATAGACTGACAGTTCTAAGAGAGATCCAGTGAAAATCTCAGTCATTATTTTTGTCCCTGTTCTAATCTAACAGGATGACTCATTCTTCAAGCTAAACTAATCTTTTTTTTATTGTTCTCCCCTTAATAAATATTGGCAGTCCATTTAAATCTTAACTAGGCACATATTTATGCCATGGTCTCAGTGATATTGTTGTGGGTTTTAAATGTTTTATCCACTCTTTACAGACAAGAGTTGAGTGTCAGATAATGCTGATACTATATTAGGCCTAATTAGTCTATATAACTTTTTTCGAGTTCATTTCTTTCCAATCATGCTGAAATTATTGCAAGAAATCAAAAATTTACTTCAGTGGAAGTCACATGGCAAGGTTAATGTTTCCACATTTCTTAAGGTAAAGAAGTCTTCAATACAAGCTGATGTCTTTGTGTTGTTTGCCTTGAAGAGCACACAACAGGGAATAGATATATAAATAAATTTATCAACCTGGATCCAAAGAAGCACTCTTTCAAAATAGCATTTTACATATATTTTATTTACTTTACCTACTTACTCCCTAAATATTTCTTTATCTTACTGGCCAAAACACTGAAGTATCGAACTCCTGGTGGCTCTTTCAGTCACTTGTTAAATTTGACTTTTCTCAAATGTGTATCAGCACTTATTATCATATAGCAAGTCTAAAATTACAGAAAAATAGTAAATAGCTAAGTAAAATCAATCTTATATCTTTAGCTAAACAGACATCTCATTTCTTCACATTTCTTTCCAAAGGAGTTTTCACAATAACAGAATCATTGGTGTTTCCTCAGTTCACTTCATTTTAATTAAGTACTAATTTCAGTCCTATCTTTCCCAGCTTGCCAGAAAAAAAAAAACGGAAAAAAAGAAGAAAGTCATTAAGGTCATAACAGAGAAGTTTCATATTGCCCTTATACATGACATGACATAAAAATATTCTTTTTACCTCACTGACTCTTTAGGAGCAATTACTTTCTTTCATAATTTTTTTGTGCCTTTTCTAAGCTGCGGCCTAAACTTGAAACTATTCTCTAATCAGCATAACCATAAGACCTGCTCCCATCACTGCCATTCTTCATTGCAGCTCCCCTTTCCTTTTGATTCTCTTTTTTTGACTGCTTTGGAAGAACACTAAGTGCATTTCAGTGCTGAAATCTTAAAATGTAATAAAAAATGCTGATTTATTTAGATTGTTCTTTTCATCTGGAAAACCATTTAGTTTAATCTTATTTCTGGAAAGAAGTCATTAATATTCTAGGACAATTATACCTGGAAAACCTCCCAGTGAAAGTACTATTTATGAGGCAAAACATTATTTTGTCAGTATCACTGATTTCCAAAACACAAGGTTTGTAACCATTTTTGTTTAATCTAACTATATTCACCACACAGATATTGTTCATTACATGTACAATTTTTCCTCCTACACTTTCTGCTGACAAAGCAATTTTTTTCATTGTAAGCCACTAAGCCCTCTCCCTCTAACCCAAGCACTGGTGTCCCCCTTCAGTGTTGACACAGATGGTCAATTTCTGTCCTACACAAATTTAATACAACATTACTCATTGCCTTTCCCATTCAGCAGGCCACACACAAAGTACTAGACAGTATGAAATACAACTAACATTTTCCTTGTGAGAAGGGACAAATAGGATGAAGATATTTTACTTATGTCCTCATTCAGAAGTTTCAACAGCAGACTAATCAGGAGGTCTTTTTTAGTCAAAGAGGTTTGTTTTGGGTGTCCATGTCCAGGTGCTGGCAGTGGATGGGCTGCAGGGCTGGCCTCTGTGAGGAGAAGCCAGAGGCTGCCCCATGCCAGACACAGCCAGCTCCAACAAACCCACCACAGGACACAGATGAACCCTTCAGCCTGGTGGTGCCTTGGGGAAAACATATTTAAGAAAGGGCAAAATGCTGCACAGCAGTGAGAAGTGAGGAAAAAAACAATAATTCTTGTGAACACCAAGGACTAAGAAGATGGAGAGGAGGAGGTGGTCCAGGAGCTGGAGCAGGCATTTCCCTGTAGCCCATGGAAGTTTTGGAAGTGTCCATGGAGCAGGTTCATCCTGAAAGACTGCAGCCCATGGGGAGGACCCACACTGGAGCAGGGGAAAAGTGTGAGGAGTAGGGAGCAGCAGACAGGAGTTCAGTTTCTCATTCTCCATCCCCCTGTGCTGCTCAGTGGGAGTGGAGGAACTAGAGGAGTCGGGAATGAAGGAGTGAAGTTGAGCCTGGGAAAAAGAGGGGTTTCAAGAAAGGCATTGTTTCAACTTGTCTCTGTTTCTTACTTTCCAAACCTATTTTAACTGGCAATAAATGAAATTAATTTTCCCCAACTCAAGCCTGTTTTGTCTGTGACAGTAATTGGTAAGTGAAATTTTTGTCTTCATCTCAGCCCATGAGCTTTTCCATTTTATTTTCTTCCTGCTTCCTCTTGAGGAGAGGGAGTGAGAGAGCAGCTGGGTGGATGTCTGCCAGCCAGCCAAGGTCAACCCACCACAAGCTTTTACATGTCCTTGGTCCAGGGTACTTACTAAAGTTACAAACCTAGTTTATGAGCCAGTTTGTAGATTTTTACTTCCAGAGTAAGTTGCAGGCTTGCTCTTTCTGTTTCTGAGTTGGTTTTGGTTTTTTAACAAGTTGGGAAGTTGGTTTTAGTTTGTTTAATTAAGGCTATTTTGAATTATATGATGTTCCTTTATTGCTGAGTAGTATTATGTAGCAAATATGACACATTGTACAGCAGTGATTAAGTAAGCATAGTGTGTAATAATAAACAGGTTCATTGTATTAGCAAAGGGTAATTTTGCACATGCTGATGTATCAACAATCTGCAGGATTTTGTGTGTCAAGAAATGAGATAGCTATAAGCTTCTCATTTTTACTATTTTATCAAAGTGCATCCACTGGAACAGTGCATACACATAGAAACCAATTCTGCTGGAATGTGGCAGTATGAAATATTATTCACTAACCATTCCCATTACTCATGCTAGATAGAAGCAGGAGGGCATCAGAAGAATCTAACTGCAGAGACTCAAGTGGTGAATAAAGCTAATTAGAGTCACATTTAATATCTTTATGTGGTTTATGTCAAACTAACAGTATGGCTGTACTTCCCATGGCAAGTAATAGGTCTCTTAATTTTTCCACAATACATCACTATAGTTCTCCATCTCAGATAATACTTGAATAATGTGAAATTACAAGAATTTTGTTACTGAAGTATTTTAATCTTCTGTCTACCTTGCCAGATGGAATGTTAATGTATAAAACCAGTTTTATGGTTAATATTTCAATCTGAGGTGTGAGATAATAATAACTTCTATTTTTTAGCACCAGTATAGAGTACATAGATTACAAAGAGAACCATGTTACTTATCATGAATAGACTAGCTTAAAAAACCCCTCATTGGTAATAAGAGAGAGGGCTTTCTTCCATTTTCTCTTATATAGGACTTATGCTATGGAAACAGAAAAATAGTTCATCAGAATCAATGAAGTCAGTCTGGGTTTAGACCATTACAAGTCAGAGCAAATCTTGGATCAATGAGTATAAATACAAGGAAATAAACCCCAATATTTTTCCTCATGCAAATTCAGGTGATCTGAATTATTGACTTTTTGATAAAGATAGTTTTCTTATATTTAAATGCCTACAAGAACAAAATCAGAAAGAAGTAAATATGCCATTCATAGTAACTCTCTGTAAAAATACACTGTATGTAAGATATATGTGAAAGGTGATCCCAATTTACCTTTGAAAATGCAAACCTGTTAAATATTATGAAGAGATTATATATACCTCAAATTAGGCACATTAACGTTAATCATTCCTATAAAAGACGGGCACCTCCAATCCATTTTAAAGATGATGGAGAGAAATAGGCACATTGAATCTATCCTAAAATAGGATAGAATAGGTGCTCAGAATAGGTGAAATGAAAAACCATGTCATTATTTTTTCCCTTCCTGATTTAAACAAAAGACTAAGAAGGCTGATTTGAGCTAAGTGAGAACAGTTAAATCAGATGAGGTAAATTCTCTCTTATTTTTTTAAAAGAACAAAGCTATGCTCACTTGATTTGTGTTTGTTATAACTTAAGGAGCACATATATCAACAAGAGGTGTCTGCCAATACCCACTTGGAGGTGGGTGGTGCAATTTTCTTTTCTACCAACAAAGATGGGTCAAGAAGATGATGTTTGCTTCCAAGTGCATTTGTTTTCAGCAATGACAGCAGAGCCTTCAGAAGAGCTGGTCCAGTTTTACTCCAAAATAAGGAAACTGCAAGTCAAAATGAGTTCCTCTTCATTTAAAAATGATGTAAATGACACCTATATGCAGACATATGACAACTAGGGCTGTTATAGATCTTTATTTAATTGTGTTTTAATTAGTATTCCTATTTAGCACTAGTTAGCATTAATTAGTATTAATATTTACTACTAGGAAATATTAAATGTCTGCAACATACTCAGTAGAATGAAACCAACTTGCTCAAAATTCTCACAAAATCAGAAAACAATGTATATTCATATCTGAGCAAATTTTGTTCCTGCTGTAATTACACTGATGAATGTTGTAGATCAAATCTTCCTCGGTTAGTGATGCATTATCATTGTTGGGAGGGAATTTTCTTCTGTTTCCTTGTGTTCTCCCACACACATGCAAATATGAGCTTTTAAAATGTTTACTCATAAACCACTGCAATTGTGCATTTCGTTGAATACACAAGCAAGGATATAACACAGTCCCTAGCTATGTATATGCTAAAGGACTGTCACATTATTGTTAGCATTTTTCAACCAGCTCCTGTATAATAATTTGTTTGTCAAAATGCCTTATTTCAAAAATGTTAACTTCTTAGAGTCATTTATGATGTTCCCTAATGAAAGGTACTACTAGTGTATTCCCAACATGGAGAATTTAAAAAATTGTAATCTTCAAAATGTCCGCTACAGTTTGCAAGACAACTGTCTATAGGGTGTATGGAATTGACATTTTAAAACAATCAGGAAAATTAGTTGCAAAAAACCTAAGGCACAGTAATAATAAAATTAATTTCAAAAAAACTAAGGGATGCAGTAATAATCCATAATGAGAAAACTCTTGTCTCCTTAAGAAGTAATTTAATTTCAGCTAGTGTTATTAGCAGAACAAGCTTGTTTGGAGACATATATAAGTGACTTACTTTTGGATGTGTGCTACAACATTGTGGTACAAGTGGAAGGCTTTTGAAAACATATTCTTAAACATTCAACAGCTAAGCATACGATCTTCAGAAGAGAATGTCAGACACAAAAGTGTACTTACTGTCAAAAAAAGCCCATAAAACCACTATGGGAAAATACCCTTTTAAAAAGTCCTTGAGTATTTAAAGTAATAATATCAAGTTTATTAACCACCATCTGGAAACTAGCTAGTTTTTTTGTTTGTTTGTTTGTTTGTTTTGACATTCACCCTACTGAAAGCTGCTTCAGAACCTTACTGTGCTCTAGAACAATTCAAGCATCCATTTTTCTAACCGTCTTTTTAATGATGCACTCACCTAACAACTGAAATATATGTTGGTCTGATTTGTGTTCTGGCTAGAGATGTCTTCAAGCAAGTTGGCACATACTGATCATTTTAAAAAAATTGGTACCACAGGATAAAGCCTACTGGAAGACTTTTGAAGTCTACAAAGGAAGTAGCTCAAATTTCATTCCACAGTCCATGAGACTCTAATCATAAAACAGCCAGGTGAAGACCCTTGATATCTATCTTTGCTGATGAGTACTGTTCTATGTAAGCTTCTGCTAAGATATTACTCCATAAAAGGATCAGCTTTCTGGAAGTAAAAACCCAATCTCCCACAAAACCCATAGGAATTCCCATGTGGGGCCCATCTTATTTGAGTTTAATGCAATTAGATTTGGCTCTTTATTTCATCTTCACTGTTGTGTTAAAAATATCAAACTGACATTACAAATCTAGGTGATGTTCTCACAGCTGGGCAAACTGTAGGCAGGAAGACAACTGGAGACCTTAGAGAATTAATGGAGAAAAAGAAAAAGAACTGTAAATTCTGGTCACGTTCTTTAAGTGCTGTATTTTGATTATTTCTTATCAGGCTATTTTTTTCTTTCAGTACCAGGAATATGTGACTCATAACTGGGAGAAGAGAAGGAGCAGAAGAATAGACTAGGTAGTAAGTTGGTTTGCCACTTGAAGGTAAAGTGCAGCACATCAATGTGAAGGCTAACAACCCTTAACACGGTTTGTCTACCAGATGGGTGTTTTTAAAATATTAGGTGCTTAATGGTGTCACTGACAGTAAATTGCAAAATTGCATTTTGTTATAGAAAAAAATACAGAAAAATCTTTTCACTTGAAGCTTAAAACTTTGTTTTCTGGCACCTGTAATAAGCTGCCATCTGCAGATGATTCACAATGTGACTCACCACAGCTTGTGCTAGGTGAACAGCAGCACATCAGAATTACTCTTTAATCAGTTAATTGAATCTCTCTTTAGAAATATATTGACTTTATGTTGCTCTTTTAACCTATAAATCGTTATTACATAGTACTGATCCTTTTCTTACTTAACTGGTCTGCTCTATGTCTGCACTTTTTAACTATTAAAGATAACTTAGGCACCCATTTTCTTGCCATTTATATCATCATTAAATATGATTGATAGAAAGCAAGTACCTAGTTTGGACTGGGATTAAAAGTTTTCTCAACTTTTTGTCCTTTTCTTTTTGCTTCAGCATTATGCACACACATTGCCTTAAAGAAGCACCTCTTGAAATGTCTGGAATAGATCTAAGCACAAAATAGGAAAAGTAAGTAGAAGTATTACTATCTCATTTTGCAAACAGGAAACCCAGAAAGATTAACTACTTTGCATGGGGTGTCATATCTCAGACTAGTGAGATTCAGTTCCTTCATCACAATGTTGCCAAAATCTGGAATAAAACTCCTTAACAGCAATGAGAAGTTAAGAAGCAGGCACTCCTTTATTGCAGTGCTGGGCACACGGGGGATCACTCCACCTAGCGTGTGCACCTGGCTAGCCTAACTATGCAGGTTAAATACACACCTGTTATACGTATTCATTAAATTTCCGAGAAATGTCATACATATCCATTATTTTTCCAGGAAACTATTAACATATGCAAATGTCCTTCACGCATATGCATTAGAGGTCTCTGGTGGTCTTCAGTCGTCCTCTGGTGGTCTTTTATAGTCTTCCTCACTTGTCCGCTGCTTGACCTCTCCAGGTGATTCTGTGCAGTACGGTCCACAGCTCTTGTTCTTGGCAAATACCTATAAGTTACTTCATGTAACTCTCCCTCTTCCCATTAATCTTAGATTCTGATATCCTATGTATTCTTTTAAGTTATAAACTGTATCCAACTCATCTTAAGTGTTAACCTATTATTTAAAGTTCTAAATGTTCCTACTCAGTGATTGTGACCAATTCTTTCGGTCCTGACATGGGGCTGTACAAAGGATTTCACAGCAGCTGGTGGTTGTTGATTAAATGTGTTAGATATACAATCTACTAAAATATTTCTCATAATTCCATATTCATATTAGAATGAAAATCATTTCTAACTAATGGCAAATCGATAACAACAGGACAAAGCCTCTTTGAAATTTTGGGGTTTCTGGAATTTGTGACATTCTTCACAATGTCAACTCTCATAAACCAGTTCTTCATTTGTAAGGAAAGTTTAGTGGATTTTTTAATTCTTTTTGATGGGGAAGACATTGGGGGGTGGGATTTTTTTACTGTTGTGTGCAGTGAGCCATATACACCCTGAACACACTCTGGAGTAATATGAAAAAAATGTTAAAGTCAGTGTCATAAACATCATCCGCATCATCTAAAGTATTAATTGTGTTTAGGGTAGTGTTGGAGAATAAGAGAGAACTTCTGGAGTCCAGCCCTGCTCCCACAGAATTTTTCACAGGGTCAGACTCAAGCTGTGCAAAGTCAATTCATTTCCCTTTTCTCATCTTGTCAATATTGACATAAAACTTCTTCATAAGGAATATGAGACAGACAAGACCTACTAATTGGGTGGGGGGGGAAAGAGGTCTTTCATTATCAGCACAAGCTGTGCTGCCTCATAAACAGTGAGTGATCAAATCTAATAAAGATAAACCCTTGAATTCCTGCTGCTCTACTGCAGCAACAAACTGTGAAGGCTTCAGGCACTGGTTTGGGGGAGACTGAAACCCAGCATACAGAGGGACTGCCAACAGACATGCAGGAGAAAAACAAAGCTGAATTCTATTTCCAGCTGCCTCTCTCTGGCCTTAGGCGCAAAGCCATTTCAGATGGTTTTTTTTAACAACATACCAAAAATGAAAAAAGAGCCTTAAAAATCAGTCTTATCATACAAAGAGATTCTCTTTAAAGAAGCCAGAGAATTTGGTATGGGATAAAATGGGACAGGGAACTTAAGGTAGAGACAAGTATAGAGCGAGGATGATTAGGGTTCAACTGCCAGAACTCCTGTATGTATGCAAAAAAATCATATTTTTTTTATGCTGTAACATTTCCCTGAGAAACAGGGTATTTTTCTACCATTTCCATAAGGCATAGACTGCATGACACCCTCTAAGATATGACGGGGGGGAGGGCCTGATAACTAGTATTTTGAGAGCTGATATGGTTCCAAAACTTAAATTAACCAGTTCTAAGTCCCTAACCATGATTGGTGGAAGGAAGATAAAAAGAAGGAATTTTAAAAAGATGAAAGAAGGAGATAAATCACGATAAATGTATGGCCCCTGCAATTCCACCTGTATTTCAATGTAAAACTGGGAGTTGAATTATTAAAAAATTAAAAGAAAACACACAAACAGAAGGAAGATGTTTGAGCATGGTCACCTATATAATTGCACCAAAATACAGGAAAAAGTTTAGAATGACAAAAGTGTGATTCAAGCTGGATATCCCTATTCATATCAAAACACTGAAGTAGATTATTTAGTAGGTTAGAGGTCTCCATCATTGGAGGACTTCAAGATATGCAGAGAAAACATCTGACTCTAATGATACAGGGAAAGCTAATCCTGCCTTCAGAAAGATGATCTGTTTGAAGATTCCCTCCATGCTGATTCACTAAGACACATTGTTTATTAAATGCACTCTTTTCAGAAAAACGTGAACATATTTAGTGTTGTGCCGTGATAAGGATTCTAGCTGCATGATGTGTTTAAGTGGGCACAGTTGCCTTCTCATTAACCACAGCAGAGAAAGGAACAGCAAAATGGAGTTCTATTTCTGTTACCTATCTTTGTCTTCAGTTTTTTTGTGATCCATCAGCCCATTCATGATGTTAATATGAGCAGCAGCAACACAGGTCAAGTGCTTACTGTTCAATTTTGTGAGCCTAACTAAATACCTCAGTGTGAAGAGATATGCTTTTGTATAATTCAAGGAGGTCTTCTCCACATGAAGAATTTCATGAGAGAAGCTAAAAATGGTGAAATACCACTACTTCAAATATTGTAAGACATTTACAAGTGTGTCTTTTAAAACATCTTTGGAAATATTCACTCACTATTCTGTGTTATGGAATAAGAATCTCACAGTTGGCAAAACCAACTTTTAAATGCATAATCTGTTTTCTTTTGTTAGTGTGAGAAAAAAGTGAAAAGTCTTGGGGGTTTGGTTTTTTGGGGGGTTGGGTGGCTTTGGGGTTTTTTTGGCGGGGTGGGGGTGGGTTTTGTTCCCACAAAAACAGCAAAGTATTGCCATGTTCTCTTTTTAAGTTAGATGAAGATTTTACTTCCAAGCCTAATAAACCTCAATCTAATTAAATTTAAGGGTAAGCAGAAGAAGGAAGGGACACTAGAAAAAAGCCAAACTCTTGAATCTCAATCAAAATAAAATATCTATAAATATCTATAAAATAAAATATCTATATTAAACTGGCTTCACTCATCCCTAAACACTGGTACCTACTTATCAAGTCTCTTTCTACTAACTACATCAAAGAAACTGGAGCACTGCCAAATTTAGATACACTAAAGCAGATATACTTGACTACACTGAGACAAGAGATAGAGGATTTTTTGGGATTTTTGAAAGACATTACATCCACTAATGCCACAGAAGATTTACATTTACATGATTTACACTATTACAGAGAAATGCCAGATGAATTAGTAATCATTGAACATTTTTTCTAAAGTGTCACAAGAAACTCTTTAGCAATCATCTGCCAGAAAATTCAAAAATTTGTCACATACAGAAAATGTCATAGCATGTAATGAAAAAACATAAAGTTATTTTCAGTGCAGTTAACCCTGTGGTAACCAATCACACTACAAACTTGAGCTCTACTCTACTTACTACCTGTGATATCCTGGACACCAAAATGTACAACTAATGCAACAGCTTGTGTGATGTTGTTTGTTCAGCAGAGATGAGAAAGGTGTGAATTATGCCTGAGTAAAAATGCTGTAAACTTAGCAAATAAAAATAGATTCTCACCTGGCGGAAATCTTGCTAATTCTCCTGGGATTAGATGTCTATTTTTACTTTAGGTTGTTATCAGTTTTGCATCGGATCACTCCTCATCTTTCATGTTGCCACAGGATTGCAAGGAAAGAAAGATTCATTAAGGGAGCGGAAAGAATGAGAGCAAAGGCAACATAAAGTAGCTCAGAAGCAAGTGCTTTGATAGGGAAGAGGCTGCCAGGGCCCTGGGAGCACCAACAGGCCTTGCTGTCCCTGCCTAACCCCCTCCAGGGTTCCCCCAACCCTGCCTACAGCCCAGACACCATTTCAACTCCACAGCTACCCTGCTCTCGGCTGGGACTGCAGGACAGGTCCTGGCTGCCATGCCCTGCTCTGACAAACCCCATGGGAAACCCCCACTGCTCTAGGTCCTGAGGGAGTGCCTGTCCCCCTACAGAGATGAGAAAGATCAGGGTTCATGTTCCATTTCCCAAACAAGACTGAGATCTCTCGTCCAGTTACACTTTACACAGTCAGGAAAAAAAGATCAGAAAAAAAGATTTGTACATGTGACTGTGAGCCCCAGCCTCTACCTCACACAATTGTGATGCCTCTTCCCACTTTCTCTGTTTTCTTGCCTTCAGTTCTCTGTTGCATAGTGGTTCAGCAACAGTATCTAAGAATTAAAGATGACCCTTCTCCTAAAACCTACTGTACAGTCTTCTGTATTTCCTTGTTTTCACTGTTTCTTGCAGTCTGTAGGAGGGATGCTCACTGTTCTGGACCCTCACTTTCCCCAGGCACTGCACAGTGCACGGAGCGCAGGGTGCCATGTGTGGAGACAGCTTGCTCTTTCCTTTAAAAACACATGACAATAATATGTCAGCCAATGTCTTGGTCAAAACACAACCATATCCTTTTCAACATATCCTTTATCAGGTATAGCCCAAAAATCATTGTTTCCCTGTAGAAGAACAAAGCACTGGGACCCAGATATGCAGTTGGTGTCAGTTGGTTTAGATCTATTAAGGATAATGCTATAAAGATCAAAGCAGGATATAAATTTTGCCACCCCGTCTGCATGTTTTAGCTGTTATGTCTTCCATGACCTTATTTTAAAAGACAGTTCAGCTTCTGGACAAACTATGCATTCCAACTCTATTCCTGATTTTAAGTGAAGAAAGAGATCTGAGAGGAGCAATTGAAAGTTATAATATGCATCATTCTTATACTTTCATTTACATATGAAGGAATATATAGAGTATATTGACTCAGTTTGGGAATAAAAGTTTGGTCCTACATAGGTTCCTTCTCTGAACAAAACGTTTATATCTAAAAAGTTTTAACATTGCATTTATTATTAGTGTAAAGCCTTGAACCTAAATACCGCTATCATTTGAATGTACAAATTAAAAAATACACAATCTTACTTAAACATGTTGTTAGATATTTCAACTCAATCTTAAATTCAGATTCAACTTTTTCTTGGTTAAAAATAATGGATTGCCAATAGACCTTTAAATTAATTCAATATGATATTATTAAACTTGTATAAAGTGGAAAATAAGATAGTTGAACACATATGTATGAAGTACTTTACATATAAAATCTACATTTTTGTGGTCAAAGTCTTTTTAAGATGGGCCCCATTTCAGTCTGTAACTCTGTGTTTTCAAGATAGTAATGAAAACAAGCTTCCAAGTAACAGTTATTCACTGGATGTATTACCTATTTTAGAAACATTTGTCTAAAAGCCCTCACTGAAGCCCATACACCACCCTCAGATAGTAGCACAGCGCTGCGAGTTTTACAATTCCAAAACAGGATTTGATGTGGTTATTCCCACTAACTCAGACTGAAGCATCAGGGGAAAAAAAATATCAAAGCACTAATGCTAAGATTTAAGGAGAAACAATTTCTTTTCAGATTAGATACCTACTGCTTCCAATTTAGATATGGGATAAACTATCGGAAATGAAAGCAGCAGACTGACATCGATAGTTTTTCTGAACTCCTCTAATTACAACCGGCTAGTTCAGTGCATGTCTAACCAGAAACACCTCTTCTTTGCCTGAACAGGGTGACTTGACAAATGGGAGGGGTGCATGTTGTCAAGGAACATCACAGCTTCCAGATAAGGAATGAAGGCTTTGAAGAAACTGTGAACACCCTCTGGGGAAGAAATTAGACTTGTGAACTTAGAGGGGAAAGAAAGGCATACAAAGAGTTTAAGCAAGAACTGGAGACATAGGTCGACAGGGATGATTCCAACTGGAAATCACCTGCTGGGGAAGAAATGAGTTTTGAACACCTAACATAAATCAATGAAGTAGAGGGGAAATATTTGAAATTATTCATCTTTGTCAGGAAACCGTGGTTTCTATCTTCCATGGCCTTCTCTACTCAAAGTGTGTCGGTGGAAAAGTATAACCTGAGATGAACTGCAGTCTAATAATAAGGTAAACATAAGAGCAGAAAAAAAAACATAGCGCATCTGAGCAAAGGTCCATGTAATCTGTATCCCGTTTCTGAAAGGGGCCTGTACTAAATGCATAGTGAGAGAGCTTAAGAAGGGAAAGCAGAGATTGCTACTTTCCCTCACTACTTTTCTAGTTTCCAGCAGTCTGTCATATACAGAATTTTTCAATTAAATTTGCATCTGCATTGTGTTTGATAGCCCTTGACTGATTCTTCTTCTATGAATTTGCCTAAGAGTTTTTCAAACCCATTTACAGAGAAAGCCCTCACAGGAGCCTCTGGTGATGAGTTCCAGAATTTTCCTGCATGCTGAGTGTAAGAGCACTTAATTTTCTTTAATTTATACCTGACTATTTCATCTGATGCTCCACTGGACTTTTGTGAGAAAAAGGGGATAATTGTTCCCTGTTACATTTCTCTGTGCTACTCTATCATATCCCCCCCAGCTGTTTTCCAAACTGAAGCGTCCTTATTTCTTGAAACACTTTTCATACTGTACTAGGTCTTGCTGGGATGGAGTTAATTTTCTTCATAGCAGCCCATATGTTGCTGTGGTTTAGATCTGTGACCAAAAGAGTTGGTAGTTAGACTAGATGAACCCTTCCCTTCCTTGTAGGTCCCTTCCAACTGAAATAATCTATTCTATTCTATTCTATTCTATTCTATTCTATTCTATTCTATTCTATTTCTATTCTATTCTTAAAACAGTGTTGATAACACAGTGCTTTAGCTATTGCTGAACATTGTTTGCACAGTGCCAAGGCTTTCTCTTTTTCTCACTCTGCCCCCACAACAAGTAGACAAGGGATGGGCAAGAGCTTAGGAGCAGATACAAGCAGGACAGCTGATTCAAACTGACCAGAGAGATATTCCGTACCATATAGTGTCATGCTCAGCAATAAAACAATGGGAGAACTTATCCCAAGTAGCCATTGCTCAGAGACTGGCTGGGCATTGGTCGTCTGTTGGCAAGTGATCATGTTTGCACCACTTGTTTTTTTCCTTTTCTTTTTTTTTCTCTTCACTTATTAAACTGTCTTTAATTCAATCCATGAGCTTTCTCACTTTTGCCTTCTGATTCTTTCCACCATGCCACTGGAGCAGAGCAAACAAGAGTCGGGGGCTTAGCTGCAAGCTGAGGCGGGCCCACCACTCATATGGAAAGTGCTCCATACTCTTATCTATCCTGGGCACTCATACATTTTCTCATTTGCTGTCTTCCGTTTCTTTATATTGAGGATGATTTAAGTGAATAGTGTCTTTCATATTGCAGAAAACCATTTAATCAAAGCAATGGATTTTCTAAGACCAGGAACATTACCAAATGGCTTAAGTCGGCACAACATAGGAGAATGGCAAAAGATAGCTCATTGCCCAGTTGAGCTATTGCCACATACCCTCTGTAACTTCCTACCTACTAACCCCAGAGGCAGGATTATAGAAATAAGTAGCCAGTTCTACACAGTGCAGTTTAACACAAGTACAGACAGAGGTTTTCTTTCTCCATCCCAAGTTCCCTTTTTATCATAGAAATATAGAATGGTTTGGATTGGAAGGGACCTTTAAAGATCACCTAGTTCCAAACCCCTGCCATGGGCAGGAACACCTTCCACTAGACCAGGTTGCTCAAAGCCCCATCCAGCCTGGCCTTGAACACTGCCAGGGATGGGGCATCCACAATTTCTCTGTACAACCTGTTCCAGTGCCTCACCACCCTCACAGTGAAGGATTTTTCCTTCTACCTAATCCAAATCTGCCTTCTTTTACTTTAAAAACATTACCTCTTGCCCTATCACTATGTCATGGGAACAATGGTACATTAAAACAAAATAACAGTCAGTGAGGATGATTATGCAAAGCAGAGTACAGCATTTACAGTAATGGGTACTGTTTCAGAAAAGCTGTTTAATTTTGCTTTTTGGAGGGGTGGGGAAAGGCAGTTAACAAAGAAATATTAAATCTGTAGTTTATACTTGATTTTCATCAGCTCTTTCAGCATGTACTATCTTCTAAAAGTATAATATGTAACATGTATGTATGTTCTTTGAGTTAACTATCAATTTTATATCATTGCACCTTTGCAAGCAATTTCAGTTTAGATCTTGGGTGCTCTTTTGAAGGACATTTCCCCATACCTCCTATTTACTGAGCTTCAGTTCATCACAGGGTGGAGTGAAAGGGTCTCATAGTGTCTGAATTACTTTCAGGTGAACCTAAACAAAATTATATCTATTTCTGGAGATTTTCTGTTGTCCAGTTGCTATTGGGCATTCAGTCCACAGGACTGGGTTAGAGCCAATGTGAAGCAACCTCCATAGCACCTAAATGCACATAGTGGTGGCATCACATCCTCATCTCTCCCCAGACCCACTCCTACTACACTCATTAACATAGAAATAACCTAGAAAGACCTAAATGCAGAAACTCATATTCTTTCAGATATGTTGGTGAGATTCCCTTTCTGATGAAAGCTTTTTAGCCAACAGTTTTTAAGTTGATCCTCATTCACAATATTTACAAGGGTTCTTTCCTAAAACAGGCCTCCTGGATACACGGAGACACTGGTGTGTTCTCTAGTGCCTCTTAAGAAGACAGTTTCTTTGAGACAGTTCGTAGAATAGTTGCATAGCATGCCCTACAAACGCTTAATTTCTGGATGTCCTGCAGTCAGTCATGACTATTTCAAATAGGAAATATATGGTTGGGATAGATGCATCTATAAGACCCATGTACAAATTGCAAAACTTTATAGTCAACCTAAATCATTTAGTGTGAAATGCTAAAAGCTGCAAAACCTGTCTGATGCAATGATAAGATTATTACCCTGTAAGAACCATATTGCCATTGATAGCATCTTGCAAAAATCCTTAGGTTAATTTTGCCTAATGGTAACCTTAAAAGGCCCCAAACCTGGCCTATTAGGCCTGCTATCAATCTGTTATGATTGATAGCACACTTGGTGTGTGATTCAGAGATTGGTACCTGGTGTCCTTTGCTATGATGTGGAGTTTAAAACCATGAGATGACAGCAAAGGGCTTGAAAATATGAGCACAAGTTGAAACATGACTGAATCTGCATGACTGTGAATAACTCACTGATGGCAATTACTGCTCACTGAAGAATTGCAGCCTTGAGAAAAGACTGGTTCGTGCATGACAAAAAAGCAGCAGCCAAGCAAAGAAAAAAATATCTGAGTATGCAGGATAAAGCACCTGCCACCATGTGGGAAAGTATCACTTAACAGCATTGCCCAGTATGTAGCCTGGAGTGGAGGGTGAAGGACAAAGGCTGTAAGAACTGCCTAGAAACTCAAACACCTTATAAAATACAATTTGGAGAGGAAAGATGGAAATGGGAATTCCCACATGAGATGATCATGGGAATTGTCTCATGGGGAGATCATCTGAGCTGTGAGCACACTGCCTATTTTCCAGCTTGATTTTCCTTCCTGCTCCAGTCCTCCCTGCTCCCATCTCCTGCTATCAATTGCTGCCTGATTTGTCAAGGCCCTTTTGAGCTGCCAGCCAATTACCCAGGACAGGAGACAAGGAGGTGAGACATTCTGCATATTTCTTTGTGTGTGCATGTGTGCACTTGTGTGTGTGAGAGGTAAAGAGTACTATAGGATCACAGAAGAATAAGGAATTTACTCAGAGTGGCTTAGAAAGTAAACTATAACCCAGGATATAGAGGAAAGCAGAAATAATCTGTCCAAAACAAAAGCTAATTCCTCCTTGACAAACCTGAGTATGTTTAACTAAGAACATGAGTAAGACACCTGAACGAGGCAGTCATGGCAATTTCCCAAAACTTGAATAGTAATGCACCTGAAAAGCATCTCCTGTCCAGATATGGCCATCTGCAATGCAGCTGGAGAGGCTGGCAAAACAACAGGATATTCAGACACAAGGCGCTCATCTGTGAGAGAGACAGAAAAAGGAACTCTACCAGCATCCTATAGATGCCCTGAACCATGGAAGTATTCAAATTTAACTGGAGTGACTTCTTAGGAGATAAAAGAAGGGAGACTGACCTTTTTTTCATGGAAACAAAAGGCATAATAACTGCCCTTGCTGGGTCAGACATCCTCACAGAGCTCCACCAAGTGTGCGAGTCAGGATTTCCATTTACTGAAGCTACACTGACTCTTTCTCAACATCCTGTGCTTTTCAATGCGTTCAGTGCTCTTATCTTGTAGATATTCTTATCTTGCCAATCCAGCTCTCTGGCCTGTCGTTGTCAGGTTCCCCTCTGTGGCTCCCAGACTTTTTTGTAATGAGGATTACTCTTCTAGCACAGTAGAAGCTGCATTGCACTGTTAGCAGTGATAGTTTACAAGGCTTTGCCAGGTGCTCTGCAGTTTCACATCTGAGTTACTCCAAAGATTTCTGCCAAATGTCATCCACTTCTGGAGACTCACCTAATTTTTCTCTTTGGTCTAATTCCTCCTGTATATTCACAACAAATTTATCAAACTCCTCTGACCCTTCTGCTGTAAAGAACAGGGAGGAAGGAGGAATTACCAAAGTCTTCTTTTATAGATAATACGAAAATCTGTAACACTTCTCTGCTATGCCTTGTTCATCCCCGAGTACCCCTGCTATGCCCTGGTCATCAGATTTCCTGTTTGTCTTCACTCATTTGATGAAGTAAAGAACTTCTTGCTAGCAACTTGAGCATTCTCTGCAAGGCACTCTTCAAATTCTGTTCTGGTCTTCAGACTTTGCCTTTAAGCCCAAGCTGCCATGTTTTATGGGCTTTCTTTTTCTTCTCTTTCAGACAAGCTTTCAATTTTCTATAATGCTGACTTTTCCTTATAATAGCCTCCTTAACTTTTCTATCAAGTCAGACAGGTCCAGTAAAAGCTGGACCTATTTTAGTTTGGGTTTGTTGTTTTTTTCACTTTTTCTTTTAGTTTGTACCTTTTATATGACCATTACTAATAGCAGGCATTTATGTAGTACTTTTCCTCAGCAGATATCAAAGGTATTTAGGGAGATAAATAGCACTAGCACTGCTCTCGAGAAAGGGAAACACAAGTGATGAAATAGCTGTCCCTAAGCCTTTCAATAGACCACTAGCAAACCAGGAATAAAATCCTCCTTAGTCATTACATTGCATGCACCAATAGAATGGAATTCTTATGCATGTTTACACACTGTAGTGAGCATCCTTCCAGCCATTTCAGCTTTGCTATGCAAGAAGACCTCTAAAACATGGCTTAGTAGGCACTATCAGCAATGCAGACAAACAGGAAAGTACATCTAGGATAGATTAACAAAAGCAGTCTTGACTTTTAAATTAAAAATAAACAAATAAACAGTTCCTGCAAACTTCTTTCTGTACTAATGAACAATGAACTGTGATGGCTAATCCTGGGTGTTGTTAAAAATGCATTTACATTTCTGTACTGTGATAGGATGGTTTTCAGACTGGAACAGTTTCAGACTGGGACTGGTGAACTCAGCTTTGCAGTGTTCCTTCGTCCATAAAGGAAACCTTTGAAATATCATTCAAAGTGCAACCTTTAATTAAAAATAACCATATGAGACACCAAAAAGAGAAAGCATATGAAACGCATTTGTGCTAAATGACAAATACTGACAGCAGACTGACCAAGGTACACTGAAATGTATTGGAATTCAATTTTAAAACAACACATTGGACCTCATTCTCTATTACATAAAGGCTCCTTCACATTGCTTGGCTAGAGAAACAGCCGTAAGGTAAATAAGAGTAAAACTTATTGGCACTAGGTAATCCTTGTCACTATCACTTAGTCAAAATGGTGCAGGTAATTACTTCAGCATGAGATCTATTATAGCTCAACTCCAGCTTGAATCTAAACAAGCAGCAGAGAAAAAGGAGACAAACTAAGGGAGGAGAAAACAATGCAGCAGGGAAGAAATTCACATTTGACATTAAAAAAACCACAGGTGAAAGCTGGAAAGAAAGAAATTGAAAGACTGCAGTAGTCCAAACAGGTGTAGTAAACACATTTTCATCTTGATTTCAGCATGTTACTTCATACCACTGTCTAAAATTTTGTGCAATTAACAAAGATTTTCTTTTTATTTACTGAAATTATATTCTGTAGAGTCACAAAGTCAAACATGAAAGTAGAATGTCAGAACAAAAAGGAAATTTCTGCCAACTTCTTGTTTAAGAAAGTGCAGTTAAATATTTTTTTTTTGGCCCATACCCAACTTAAAGAATTGCAATCATTACAACAGGTAAGGCCATTTTTCTGTGCTAGGGACTTCTGCAGAAACTATATTTCTAGGAGACTAGCTTGTATGCTTCCCAAGATGATCAAGATCATTACTACATTACAGCTTTATTCCCACTGTTAAAAATTGTGTATTTCTTAAATCACATTCATTGGTAAGCAACAAATATTTTGAGCTTAAATTGTTTTGAAGACAAGACACTTGCAGTTTTACCATCATTTTACCATCATTTACTATCATGCTCACAAAAAAACTGACACTATGAACTGTCTCAGGTACTTTTAGAGAACCTGTAAGCAGATCACCCTCTCCCCTTCTACTTACATGCAGCTGTTCCTGCTTGAATTGTTCCTGAATAGTGATGAAACAGCACATATGGTATTCCCAACATGTTACAGACATCTCTATGTTCTTTGTGTATCTTTTATGACACATTTACAAACTATACTTCAGGAGAATAAGGTGGTGTTGTGATAGCCATGAACTTCATAACCTCTGTAAACTGAAGAAAGACTAGAACTAAATATTATTCTTGCTGCATCAGTCATGTTGTCATAAACCAGAGCTGTGATAACAAGTTTTACTGTTAGCTTAGCAGTTTTACAGAGCTAAGAGTATGCATACTCATAATTTTTACTTCTTCCTAAAACTATTTTTCTTTCCATGAGCCCATTTACAATCGCCATTCTAAATTTCATTGCTTCTGTGAGCTCCTGTTCCTGAGAAACAAACACATACCTCTGCAATAAGAAGTGCTGAACTACAGTCTGATTTTTAAAGTTTTGTATTTTAAACAAATACTTGGTATAAATCAAATCTTGGAGTTTAAATCCAATTCAGACTTTGAGACTTCATGGCAACAAGAATGCTTGACTGATACATCACAAAAATTGTTCCTTTCTGTTCTTGATCACGGAAGCTGTGAAAGAGAAAACACCATAGCTCATGGTGGCCATGAGAGAAAGTTCTTACACTATTCTGTATTCATTACATTTTTATGTAATTCATTACATTACAAATTACACAATGTAATGCCATCGAGCAAAGTTTCTTCTGTTCTTTTTTTTTCCTCATTTTTTCTTTATAGCTATTTTTTTCCAGCTTGCCTAAAATAACAATAACTTTCAAATTCCTTTTTTAGAGGGATCTAGAATCTCTTACAGAATATTCAAGGGCCAGCTATTCTAACCCTAAATCAGCTAATGCAGAAAATAGAGGTGATATTTTTAGGAGGAATCTTCTTTGTCTTTTTTTGTTGGTTTTTTTTTTAATAGAAAGATTTCATGTCTCAAAGAAGGATTGAGAACAAGAAGTGCTCATACCAGAATTTATTGGTGTGGATTCTGTAATTTCCTAAAAGCAATCTACCAAAAGAAATATTTTCTGTGAATCAGAACTTGTACACTAAGGTTTAGCCTGCAGTGAATTTGTACTCATGAATTATAAACCACTCAAAATCATAGTGTAAACAACTGTAATGGAAATCCTGATTTCAGAAGTTTACAAGCATATGACGGAGCACCACTGTAATAAGGCCTTTTCAATTGCATAGCTCTTCAATGTTTTGTTAAAATATTTTAAATGTGTTCTAAACAAACTTAGCCACTCTTAAATAGTAATATATTGCATTTTCATTTTTTTCCAGAAATAATTCTGCTTTAGATTAAAATTACCTAGGTTATTTGACCACAACTGTACCATAAATTGCATCTCACTTCATACTTCTCACAGGACCTCTTTCCACTGAAAATATTATCCATTGCTAATCACTTTCTATTAAAAGCTAGTGCAGACTTTCTATGATTACCTGAGTGTTGAGCTTGAGAAAGACTATTTTAGTTTGGGTAACTGGAACCTCTAGATAACATCAGCACAGGAGATTCCTTATTTGGCTTTGGTTTTGTCCTTGGTATCTGATCACTTCATCTTTCCTCTACAATCCTGGTTTCTAAAGATACGGGCATTCTTTAGTCCTTTCTAGTTGCACCAATGAAAATGAGAGTAGTAAAAGAGGAGAGGCAGAAGATTGGTTGTAAAGCTTGAAAAGAGTGGTGCATGTTAAAATGTACAAATGCAAAAATAGTCAATATAGGAGCAAGAGACAGCTCGCATTACTTTCAAAGGCAAATACTGGAGTTTAATCTCTTGTCATACCTTGATAATAGGGAACATGGGAACACCTGAATGAAAACAATGTTACAAATTACCAAGCTTAAAACTAGATCTAGAAAATTAGAAAATAAAATTGAAAAATTTGAGCCAAATGGTTTTTCAGTTCAAATTTCACTGTAATTTAACATGTTTGGAAATGCTGAAAAATTATCCTGTGTATATATATTTGGGATACACAGGAGACATGAATAGAAGCAGATGTTTCTCAGAAGACTGAGGACTGAAAAGAATGGACAAATAAAAGTTTCTGGCATTCACAGAATTTAATATAATATTTTAGATTTCTTCCAGAAAGAAGGAAAAAAGAGGTGGGGGACATCTGAAATGGGATTTTCAGCATTACTATTTGGCAACAGAAAGTAAACAGAAAGAGATCTGACTAACAATAAACCCTTCTCAAGCAATACAATGCAGGGGGGGAACTATATGGGGTTTGTGGTGTTTCACAACAGAGACAACTGTAAAAGGCAGCCTGAGATAAAACAATTCTTGAGGAACATCCTTCTAAATGTAGGCAACATCTGACAGTGCAGAAAGGATGTTGATTCAGAAGATGAAGACAGCATGGGATTTGTAGAGGCACATGGAGAATTAAGATATTTTAGAGAATCTTCCCCATGAGAAGCAAAACGCTGGCTTTCCTATATATAATTCATCATACCATCTAGTTATTTATAGCTGTGATAGATATCTGGTAATCAAAACAGTCTGGATTGACTGTTGACTATGAAGCATGATTGCCTAGTGTATCGTCACATAGTGCTTCTTTGTTCCCCTGATTAAGAGCACTTGTTTATTGAATATTTTTAAAGAATCCCCAAATTAATGCAACTGGAAGAAAACTGTCAAAAATATTTTTAGAGTGTTTGGCTCTAGCAAACTTGGATGAATGAGGGAAAAGCAATTATTTATGTCACTAAAATTTTTCCAGTTCATTTTCAGGAATATAATTCAAGAAATCCTACATATCAAAAAGAAGAATGAAAAAAAAAAAAGAAAAAAAACCCCAAACCTGCAGGGGAAAGTATGTAACATGGAAGTGTAAAGGAATCTATTTTTTCACTCTTGCTCTCATTCTCAAACCAAATTCTTTCTCAAATCATACATAACAATTAAAGGTGATATGGTGATGTATCAGGTTTGACAGATATATGTGTGGATTCATGCATATACATGATATAATAACAATGTGTTAATGGTGATGATAGCTGCAAATGAAGCATCATGATAGCATTTTAATGTGTCTAATCATTACTACTTTTATTGGCTTGGAAGTAAACAGTGTCTTCAAGAAACATAACCCAACTTGAGGTCTTGCTAGAAGCAGGCATTTACCACTGTATAGAAAAAAAGTGTTGGCAATACATGTGTTTCATTTTTTATTTACCAATAATTTGATAGAAGTTTCATAGTGTTTGCATTTAGGGAGCAAAGTTTCTTGGTAAAAAGAGACAGAGCAAAGCCATCAGGTTTACCTTTACAAAGGGGACTTAAAAGTACTTTTATGTCTCCCTAGGTCCTAGTGCTTGCTGTAGTTTAAGCTTTCTTCCAGGCTGCTGGTAGATTACGCTCCAAGGACATGTCTTCACTAGATACTCATTAAATTTGCATATGACAGAAAACAGACTTTGTCTGCAGGCCAAAGAAAAAAAATGTTTAAGTATATTTCCCTTTCTCCTATTTACGGAACAACAGGGCTAAACCTTGGTCATGCTGACTTAAACTTGTGTCTCAGCCATTGATGGACAGATGCTGAAAAATTTGGTGGAGATTTATAAATATGTAAAAAAAGAGATTAACGTAAATAGCATTTGTTCAATAAAAGGGAAAATAATGTCATCACTGTTTGACAGGAGAGAAAGCTATGGAGATTCATCTATGGCGTCTGTCAAGGAGGTTGGCTGTTATCCCTTCTTAAATCTGTCACAGGATGTAGTTCATGTTTTAGGATGTCAAAGGGACATTAGACAGTGACCCAGTTACTTACATAAGAGAAAATCCACTTTCTGCTGTTGACTAGTCCACCTGGGTCTGTTCACATGCAGTGTGTTCAAGAAAACTAGAATCCCTGTTAAGACCGAATGCTGTCTTGATCCTGTTGGAGGCATTACGTTTCAGATTCCAACTTGTTTCCAGATTAAAATAGATCAGGAACTACATCTAAACTTCTGGAAATTAGGAGTCTTAAAATGTTGATGTGTGTTCTGCAACTAATGGAGAAATTTTTTTTAATGACAGTTTGAATTTCAATTAGACAAAGAGCTTTTCCTAGTAAGGGATTTTGTAAGCAGCAGCTTTCACTGCAAGGATAATCTCCTAGGGCCTCTTTTTGTTAAATATGGTATAGAAAATTGTTTCTATTTACAAATTTTAATATAATGGCAACCAGAAGAAATTTGTTTTGGTAAAGTAAAATGATAGTTAAAAGCCACGGACTTCTGAATGTTGAAGTTCCTTTTAGTGCAAAAAATAGCTGATATGCATTAGATTTTATGTGCGCTCCAGATATGCCTTATAGAGTTGGTAAACTCTCTGAAACAAACGTCTGTGGTTCAAGGAGCCGCAAAGCTGTGCACACAGCCTGGCAACGTTTGCTCAGCCTGAGAGTCGCGCGGTTCTAGTTTAGGGAGCTTTGAAGTTGTGCAGAAACCCTGGTGATCTCATACCATTCTTAAGATGTAGTTCAAGTAGATTACAAAGTCGGCAGCTATCCAGAAGAATTTGTCAAATCCATAAACCAGATAACTGCTGTTCATTTAACTCCAGACGGAGGACAGAATTTACTGCAGGATGCTTTGGGACCTGCAAGTAAATACAGCATACCTCAACTGTAGAAGTGTGCACTGGCAAGGCATGTGTCTTAGAAATATCTCTGACTTGAAGCACTTTCAGATACATCTTCTTCACAAATTATGATAAGAAATGTCAGGGAATAAATCTGTGTGTATCTGAAGAAGCTGGAATTCAAAGTATGCATGTATTGAGACAATGTAGATGCCTATACAAAGTTGTGTTAAAATTTACAGCTTAAAATAAATGAAATGCTTTCATTTCATGCTTTCTGTTTCTATGTTAGACGCAAACCTCTTATAAAAATCACATCACATTTACAAATTTAAAAATCAGGGGAAAATTTTAAAATCACACTTTTGCAAAGGAAATATTTTAAGTGATCCATTTCAATATTAGGTCCCATTTTCCTCATATTTCACAGCTCTTACAAGCTTACTGCTTCCTAGTAATGTATTATAGGAGCATCTGAGGCATAAGTCAATTCTGAGCTTTTATTAAAATGCTGAGCTGTTCATTGTGTTAGTGGTAGCTCCGGGAGATTCACAAAAGTTAATCAGTGTTAAGTTCATCAGTTGGTTCTATCCACTGATACTTGCCAGCCTGATAGACACAATAATTTTGAAGAAATATGCAGAATTTGTGTATAATTTTAATTTTTTTGTTGACCCTTCTTATCAGTTGACTCAGATTTGACAAGTCATTTCAGTATCTGATTAAATCCAATTAAGCAGGCGCTTAAATTCATATGGTGAATAACAGCCTGTCTTTCAGGCTTACTGCCTGTGCTCTGCAAATGTACTTGGGAGTAAGACTGGACAGAGAGTAACATGGAAATTATGAGAAAGAGACGGAGACTGAGTGAGAAAACTAAGATTCGTGGAGGAGAGCAGCTAAGCAGTATAGGATGGATGACACAATGAGGATTGAACAAAGCCTTGGAGAAATTTGTCAGGACTGCCAGTGAGCCTGCAGGGAACAGGCCTGTGTTTGGGAGACCTGGGGAGGTGACAGCTCAGCGTCTCCTGGTAGCCTTGAGTTTGCATATCCTCTGTCTGCCACCTGTGCATTTTTGGGGCCTTCCCAATACACTAATACAGGAACATCAGGGCACAAAACCTGCAGTTGAAAACCCTATCCTTATCTCATTCTTCACCTTTCAGTAAATGTCTTTACATCTAGAAGACAACGGTGAAAAAAAAAACCCACCCCAGATATAACAGAATACTCATACTGCTTTCCTCCTATCTTCCATATAGTAGAGGTCTGCAGTTGGAAGAGAACTCTGGCATACCCAGCACTTTACAAGCTCCGTTCTACCCCTTTTGCCCTTAATTATACCCAGACTGGAAACTAAAATTGCATTCTTACCATATGGATTAATTCTGTGACAACATTTTTGTGGATGGAAGCTGAACATTCTGCTAGCCTAGCTATTTAACATCAATATCTAAAACCATAAAACATGATGACCTGCAAACCCTTATAGTCTCTAGGGAGAGTGGAGTGTTTGTCTGGGGAGGTCTGTGTGTTGCTGGGGGTGGCCTGCTCTCTGGCAGCTTGGAACTCCTCTTGGGAGCATATTTAGAAACACTTCCTGTCTTTGATGTTGGACGTGACAGTCCAGTGACTTAAATTAATGGGACTATTTTAACTTTTCTAGTCTTAAATGCAACCTTACATGTACATGTCACTGTTTACAGGCCCAGTAGCACACCTGTTCCCTTCTCTAGCCTTGCTAAGTTCATTCCTGTATCCATTCTCCATGGAGAAATCCCATCGTGCTCGCGGTCGACAGCACCCAGTACCCTGCAGGCATAACTTGAGTTCAGTACTGCCAAATAGCTACTTGTGCTACATGAAGGCTTTGGAACGATTTCCTTAGATCAAAATGCTGTTTTATCTTGACAGCAGGAACAAAGCATGGGAAGAGAAAAGGGTTTTAAAACCAAAGCAGCATTGTACACATCTTTCTTATCTAAATCTTCCCTGTCCACAGTGTTTAACTTACCCCTCCTGGGCCTATGGAGGAACTGACTGAAGCCAGTCTTCCGAGTCTGGTGTACTTGGTAATAGCATCTTCATGTCTCTGACCACTTCCTTCAGCAATCTTCCGATGTACACACTGGAAGTCACTGGATTGCCGGTGACATTAAGACCCTGTTGTACAAATACCTGAGACACCCCTCCTGAACTTCAGTGAACAATTTTAAGAGGAAACGCAGTGAGTGAACGTGACTGTCAAGAGGGGTGGCAGCAGCATTGAACAGTTATGAGGTATTTCCACACTTAGCTTTCTCTCTTTCTTTTTTCCCCTCTTCCCTAAGTAACTAGTAGCCGTTATTTTTTCCTCCTTCCTCTCCTATGCTTATGTGTTGATGGGGGAAAAAGAAAGGCCAACTACAACAGAACACTGGTCTGTGAAGACATTAATTGTAAAAATGTCTGGTATGGTTAAACTAATTTAGAAACCTGTTAATACGCTTTATACAGATACATTTGCTCTCATCCTGCAAAACCTGTTGGGTAGTCCCCTTTCTTAGCAGATTCTCCACAAAGCTCAGGGAGGATATACAGACATGTTGGCTCTTGCCGTATGGAATTAGGGGAGAAGCAGGGAAATGTTGGTGATTAAGGGAAAGAGGTGGGACATGTACATAGGGGATTGCTGACAGGAACCAAGCAGGTTCAGGGTTTGGTTTTTTTTTTTCTTTTTTAAACCTTTGTAATAAAAATTCCATCACCCATTTACAGCAAGGTGGTACTTTAGTCCAGTCAAAGATACTAATCAATATATTTACATGCAGCAGTGCCCAAAATACAGTGTGCACTTTCCAGACAAAACCCACACTTCTCTGATGTTACAATGTACTTATTTTCTTCAAGTCTTTTCTGTTGTACCCAAGAATCCTTTCTTATTCATCGCACTTTCTTCTACAGTGATCCTATTCCTTCAGGCTTCTTTTTTCATTGCTCGGTTTTCTGTAACGTCTTCCTCCACTCTACCTCCTCCAGTTATCTGTTCTTTTCCCTCTTTCCTGCCATCTCCCTCTCTCTCTCCTCCTCTGGTTCTGTCTTTATTAATTAAATATCTGACAGCTTCTTCCATCATCTACCCTTTCTACTATCTTTGTTAGGGAAAGAATTGAAAAATGGGTGCTCCACTTGCTAATTTCAAGAGCTGAAGTGATTTTTTCCTTCTCTTCAGTTAAATGTTATTTACAACCAGTTTAAAATCATGCTTCAGTTTTGCCTAATGTACAAGTACATAAGTGAGAACATATAAAAGAATGTCTTGTAGGAAAGAAATTGTACAGAATTGGGCCCTATTCATGTAAATGCTATTTATACAGCATTCTTGTACCCACGCAAAGCCCACACTGAGTACTGCTGAAGTCACTGGGATCCTGCTTTTCTGACTCAGCTGTAGTAGAGCTTAAACTGTGCTGTTTTGGTGAAACCATGTAAAATGGCATGCGTCACCCCATCCTTTCAAGATGTAGTAATATTGGCTCTCCAGTTTATACAGTTGGGGGAAAAGTATCAGACATTGGACCAATTTTGACCATCAGAAGCAGTGTTAAAATGTCTTTTATTCATAGGTATGATGCTAACATGTAGTATCTGAAGGAACTTGCCAAATGGAGAGTAGGCCATATCCTATGATAAAGAAAATAATTTGTGGACTTGATTTTTCTTAAAAATTGATGGGATTGTATAGTTTATATAATTTGTTATATCAAAGAAGAAACCAATTTAACATGGAGATCACAATATTAGAACATCCTCCTGTAAAAGGAATAGTAAGCACAGTGTCCTAAGCTATTATATATAATATATAAGTCCTATAACTATGTCCTAAGCTAGACATACAGTGACCTTTGTTCTATCTTGTAGTAGCTTAGGGAAGAAGAAAAATTGTATTTTCAGAAATCTGTTTCAGAAACTCACTATGTAGCCATTAGATGATGGCTTTTCATGCTTTCCGATATTCCCAGAAAATGTTAGGAATCCCTCTTTGCAAGGCTGATACACATTATGCTTCTAATGACACATATATTAATTACAGTGTGGACACTTAATGCTCCAAAGGCAAGAATGGTGGAGAGAAACAAAAAACAATTCAGTGCAGTTCTTCAGAATGTATCTTCATCCCAGAAATGATCTGAAGTGCTTGTTTATCTTTATGAAGGCCATAACTTCTCTTTTTATGAGGAGGGTGAAAGCATCACAGTTCTTTTTTTGGCTGTTGAGAACAAGGTAGAATTTAAGACTTCTTATACAGTCTCTGGAAGAGACTGGAAAAGTTCTCTTGTGAACATAAAATTGGAGTTCAGTGCATGTACCCAGTTCAAAACAGGTGGCTGGAGAGAGAAATGCCCTAGATAATACAGCACTTCATGTTAGCAAGGGATGGCTTGGTTTACTTTCTCTTTTTTTTCTTTAAACTGATATTAAATAGGCTTTCTGATAAAAAACAACAGCTGTGGACTACTGGATTGTTTTCAGTTTGCTTAGCTCTTCCAGTTCTGAACAGTTTTCTGTACTTCAGTGATCACAACAGCAAGGTGTCACTTGGAAGCCAACATACAGTAAACTGCTATCTTTTCTAAAATCAGAAATGGTCATCAACAAAACAGCCTTTTTGGCTCTACATTAAGAACTTGCTGGATTTTTTTGAAAGCTGGTTAATAAGCACATTTTACAAAATGACTTCATCTTTGGCAGGTTTTTTGAAACACAGGGTTTTCTGTTTGACCCTTTTTATGTCTTAAAAAAGAAACAGATGAGCCTTTTTTTTTCCCATTACCAGAAATTTATTTCGTAGAATCAGAAATATGCTGAGGAGCCTGCTTGCAGATTAAGATTAGACTCCGTTTGGGCAGACAAAGATGTAACTCTGAGATCAAGGATTAGATACCAAACTTTAAAGTTCAGAAATTCTTGCAAGCTCCTGATTTTTTTTCCTTTTCTTCTCAGACTCATGTTACTAATAGCAAAAGCAGCTGTTGTAACAAAACAGGCTTCTTCTGATTTTGGTCACAGTTTGGAATTACATATTTTTGTTTTAACACTAAATTGTTGGCCTTTCAAAGAACAATCAGAATAGGTTTTTGATGGCCACTGTGATTATTGTATTTATGTAACAGTAAAAGATTCTGTACTGCTTGGGCTTTGATCATGTAAGATGTGTTGGACTTTGGTGTTATTTTCTAACACCTTCAGAGGGTCTGTGCAAGTTTAGAAGCCAAATTCTGCTTATTTAGATGAGCATACTATTATGCTCTGTATTTGTGAAACTCATTTGTCCCCAGAATTCAGTGTATCATTTGAATCTTTTCATTCCAGAGGTTTCTGCTGCTTCATCTAATGCAATCTAAGGGTAACGTAAAACCATCAGACAAGAAAGTCTGGGTTGCTTAAGTGTGTTGCAGTTCTAAATGACGCTGTATTGCAGTGCTTTAAGTGACCTGGTTGCAGAGCACTTAGTAAAGGTAATCTGTTGAAACCAGCTTTGCTGCTGAAGCCTCTTTGTAGTCCGATTATGGCCTCAGTTCCCTGTTTCCCTGTATTATGCATAAAGTGACTGCAAGTTTGATTTAAGATGGTAATTGGGCCCAAATTGAAGCTTTTATATTCTGCCTGGGCATAAATGACCATAGGATAATGGGTAATAAAGTGATGGGTAATAAAATGATGCCTGTAGTACCTTCAAATTTGAGATGATTTGAAGAAGTCTCATTTTTAAAGACTCATCATGGTTTAGTAGAATTAATGGTTTTAACATCTACTTACAGTTTTGAGGCTGCAGTGACTTACAGCTGGGGAAGCCAGAAAAAGCTGCAGATGTATGGTACACTGGAAAATTCGTGGCACAAGGGAATTAGGTAGCGGATTCTCAAAAAGCTAGTCAGTTCAGTGTATCATGATGTCAGACACAGATGAGGAATTGTGACTTCTCGTGCATTAGAGAGAAAAGGTAGATGTGCTGGCCATGGGTGACAGACAGTTACTGAAAAGGTTAGAGCACTGAGCTCTATCATTAAAAAAAATCCTCTTCAGAGGGATCTATAAATATTAATTCATGTAAATAGCCTTTTAAGTGAGAGAGTGAAGATAATACCGTGTTTATCTACATGAAAAGTGAAGCAGGGAAATACAACCAAACTCAAATTTAGCCCTCTCCCCCAATCTTGTTTCTTTAAAAAAGTGAAAACAAGACCAAGACAGTAGATTGTAAAAAGGTGTCTTCCTCTCTACTCCCATTCTGATACAGGGTTTAAAGTTAATGTATTGCAGAAGGCTGCTATTGACCCAGATAGGGGGAATAGGAAATAAGTGAAAACTAGATTTTTACCTTGAACTCTGAAACATGAAAGTAAACAAGTAGCCTAACGAATGAAAGGCACTCTGTTCAAAAGAGATATCGGTTCGATACATGTGGAAACATTTGCTCCTAAAATACGGTTTTCTAGTGTGACAGTGCCTCATTAAAAGAGATATTAAGGTGCAAAAGGTGTCATAATGACAGCTAGAATTAAAACCAGCATTTTCAAAGGCCTGTGTTCAGACTGCAACTCCTTATTCACCTCAAAGTGTAAAGTTTCTGGGTATTTTAATAATTATTTCATTATCTACATATAATCTCCTAACAATTAATAGGCTGGGAAGTTCCTAACCACTTGTTTCGATAGGGATGTGGAGAGTTTATGTACTTTTGTAGTTCTACTAGTAAACAGTTCACAAAATCACCTCTGTGGTATTTATGCTCTATTTGTGTCATGCACACTGTCATCTCACAAATTTGGAGATTTTTTTAACCAGAGTTCATGTTTTTAATCTTTTTTTTCTTTTCAGAGATAAAAATAATCAATAATTTTTCCTCGGTATTAAAATGTTGCTACAGAAAGCAACCTCATTCAAGCTCTTTTTGTTTGCCTTTACAACTGAAGACCACAGTGAAAGGGAGTCCACCATCTCTGTTCTTCAAAGTTGTGCTCAGATCCTTCTGGAATAATATGAAGGACTTACCAAATCAAGATAATTTTGCATCATACTCAAGAAGTTGCTTTTTGCCAATAGTAACACTTAGCCTCCATGATATTTTACATTCACAGTCTGTCTTATATGTGGGAATTCAAGCAGTACCAAAAATACATACACTGTTGAGTAAATGCAAGACAAGAATCCCACAATAAAAATTAACAGTATGCTAGCAAGAGAAAGAAAAAAAAATTATACATACAAAGGAGTCCTCTTTTATCTGTGTTTGAGGATTTTTCTTCCTGAGCCCCAAACTGCTACATGTTTTGTAGAACAAAAGGTTACTTACCTGTTTGGAAAGAAAAGGAGAACATTTGTTATGTAAGAGTTAGATAGAAGGAATAGTCAGATCAGGATTTTTCCAATCTGTGCTCTGCTAATTTTTAGAAAGACCAAGCAATTACATTTCTGTCATACAGCAAGACTTATATGTACCTGTAATAACTGTGTCCTACTTGGGAGGCACTGTATAAAAGCCCTGTGGTAGAAACAGTGAAGGTGTTTTGAGCTGAAATTTGAACAGTTTCATGGAATCATAAAATAAATACAGAATTGTTATTTGGAAGGATTTTTAATTAGGACTGTTGCCAACACCATAACCAGGTCAGCTTTGACTGTCTAGCTACTACTTGAAGCCTCTGTAGTCTTTGCAATGTCTCTTCAGGTAGCTGCAGGCCCCCCTTAGCCTCCTCTTTGCCAGACTAAAGAAGCCCCCAACCTCCCCATGCATGTCATATGTTGTGGGCACATGCCCATCTTGGTAGCCCTGTCCTAGACTCTCTCCAGTTTTTCAGTATCCTTGATCTGGGACACCCAGAACCAGACAGAGAATTTGGGGACACACAAATCCTTGCCAAGGATCAGGCAGAGCCTTGATCTGCTGGCCACACTCCTAATATAGCCAATGTACAGTTTTCTTTATTTACCTTGAGAGCATGCTGCTGCCTCATGTTTTACTTGGCAACCACTGTAACCCGCAGGTCTTTTCAACAGTTTGTTCTCAGCCTGAATTGATGCTTGGGGTTATGCTGCCTTAGCTGCCTTAGAACTTGGCTCTTATCCTTGTTGAACTTCATGAGACTTCTGTTGATCTAGTCCCCCAGTTTCTGAAAGGTGCCTCTGGATTGCTATTTGGTATGCCAGCCATTCCCCCAAATTTAGTGTTGTCTGCAAAAGATTACAAGTGCATGTCTACCTTCAGGCTATACTGGTTTCAAGCACAAACTGCATACTCAAAATCTGCAGTTTAACTAGTCCATATAGGGCTGTGTAGACTCACATTTGACTTCTTCACACTAAGTGAAGCAATGATAAACACTTCATATCTGTGACTCTAGGGAAACTAAAAAAGTCTGTATACTTGAAAAAAAGTCTAGGAGTGTTTGTTAGACTAGCATTTGCAGTTGCAAGTGAACATGAGTTACTGGCAATCACTTAATGCAAGTGAATAGAGGATGGCAAACAGTACTTTGTACATACCAAACAGACTCAATTCTGCAGAATCACACTGATCATGAAATATGGATTCTCAGGTGTAGCCTGAGAAGGTTTTCAGCTTTTTCTGTGCTATGTTACTTAGCTGATGAGAAATGTATTGAGATTGACTTGCAGGAGCAATTAATGGGAAACCATTCGGCCCAGGTCTCCCAGTCATTCGTGCGAGATCCCTACTGAGCATGCCATAGCTCCCACCTTGTCTACATGTACAGTCTCCTTTCCAGCCAAGCAGGGGACAGTGCATACCTTGAGCTTTCTCTGACATGGAATATGATGAGCCAGAATGCGTACTTAGAAGCTCTCCCAAGTCCCCCAGTTTAGTCATAGCCACAGTCTGTCTGTCATGGCCCATATCTGACTTCACTATAGAGGTAAAAACCCCTACCTAAATTAGGTTCATTTATTCCAACACATTGTGCTTTTACTTGTGCATTATTATTATTTATTTTTCCCCAGCTTCAGTAACAAGTTTTTATCAACCTGGACGAAAAGGAAGCTTTTCCAAGATAGATGAGTCTATACTAGCAGGGTTATTTCGTAGCATCTGCCACTATTTTTATCCCTCTAGAGCATGTATGGTGTAGACCTGAAATAGGACAATCAAAAGTTCTGCTCAGCTAGATCAGAGAATAATTCCTTTTGACAGAGGCATTTAATACTTCTCTAGTGGGATGTACCTGCACTGTTTTTCAAGGGATTATGACAGTAGATCCTACTTACAGGAAAGACAAACTTCAGTATAAAAGGGCAGCAATATACAGACATGCATTTCCTGGGATATTTTAGACGACTCGGTGCTAGCAGAGTTTGTTAGTTCTCTCCCTCTGGGCCTTCCTCTAATCTTTTCCCTAGAGGAGTCCAGCTCTGATTACACATGGAAAGTGCTGACATAGAATAGAGGAGTGCTTAGTCTGAGAAGGCATGACATGTGGATGAGATACAGAAGAAGCTATGCATGTCCTGTCATCTGCTAGATTTACAGGGGATTTGAAATGACCAGCATTACCAAACTACTACTGATTGTGCCTAGCTGCCTATTTCAATGGGACATGAGGAAGGAGAAAGACTTCTTTTTATCTTGTACTTATAACTGAAACATTAGCAATTACCCTGATAAATATTGCTGACTGTATTAATTAATATTACCTCAATAACATTCCATATGAGGCTTTTGTGTGTTAATGAAATGGAGAGGAAGGATATTAAACCTGATAATGCTTTTAAAAATTTTTATTCTTATATGCAGCTTCTGGAAGCAAATGGAATATGGCCAGCAATAAAGCTTTACTGATCTATGCCTGCTGAAACAGAAGCATCCTGGTCTTTTCCTTGTTTCATTAAAACCTCAGTGGATCAACAGTAGTTAAAATTGACAGCAGGTTTTGGCTTGTGCGTAATCCACACATTTATTCCTTTAAATGCATCTCTAAGCTTTCCCCCTGTAACGTGTGACAACTTCTGAACTGTTTTTTTTCCAGTTCCCCTTCCTTCCACTTTCAATGGACCAGTTATAATTGGGAAAATAAAGTTTCAGAAAAAACATAACTGGAAATTTTAATAGGAGAGATTCTTTCCTCTCCTCAACTGTGGTCCCTTTGTGGCTGGCATCTGTGGGAGTTATATATGCTGACTGAGAGGAATTTCTGTGGCATAAACACTATAAACATAGGATATAGAGAGGACAGTGCTGTTCCTTAATGTTGGTGCAAGAATGCTACTGGAAGGTGGGCTAGAGCACATTGTTGGAGTTTTTCAGATTATTGACAGACTGTTGCAAAGATCCTTAGTGTCTCTTGACTGTCAAGCAGTCCATAAATAACTCTGCAGTGCACTCAGTTATGCTAAAGGCTGCAGCATCCTTGTTACATGCAGGAGCTGGTCAGGAAATCACCCCTCAGAAAATCATGCTGGGTTTTGACTTCTGTTCTCTGTGTCTCTGCCTTCTGAAGTACAACTGTATCTTTCAGCCCTAATGGCAAAAGGACTGGCAGTCGGATCAGTAGCTCAGTCCTTCTAAGAGTCTGTCTGTGCTGGGTAGTTTACTGACATTATAGACCACTGTAACCGCACAACTGCAGTTAACAGTGATACAATTCTCTGAGACGATGATTGAAAGTGGCATAACATAAATAACATGAATATCCTGAAATACTTACTGACTTACTGCAGTGGAAGTTTCTCTGTAGATGAGTGGTTACGGACAGATTGCATTACACATATGCTCTGTATTTTAGGTGCTGGTTCCCAGTGTGGCATTCAGAAACCTGAGCCAGGAGTTTTGGCCATCTACAGAGCCTGGAGAGTTCAGAGTAGCATGAGCTACTGAGCTCAGTGGGAAACCACTCATAATTAATATGCATACCGTTTTCTGATCAGCACAATTTCTGCCTTGAGCCCAGGGTCTGGAATTATTTCTTAGAGGTAGATGCCTGCAACTTTTCTATGAAAGCCTGAACCTTCATTCCTCCTTCTTTTCAAATGTGAATGGAGGAAGAGGCGCAACTGGATTACCACCTTCACCTTCCTTGAGATAGGCACATATTTACACAGGAAAGAGAATAGTCCAGGATTTTTCTCTGCCTGAAACTGAAGCTGTGCCCTCAGACCAGAAAACAAGGCCTAATAGTGGTATGCGTTCATGGCCTATTAGTCAAGGTATGTTTTTTTAAAAGGTGGAGGTGTTTAGTTCCAGCACTTTTTCCTGTGACTCATTTGGTTTATGCAATGACTGCTTAATATAAAATACATCTCAACAGAAGAGGTAAAAGGTGTTTCAGTCCTCACATGAAAAATATAAAAAGCTAATTTGAGTATGTTTCTGGGAAACTGTGTTTAAATCCTTTCAGGTAGAGGATAGCATTCGTTTTATTTTCATGTTTAGGCTAATGTGCAAAAGGCACTTTCACATTTTTGCCATCTACCTTCTGTTGGACAGTAATACCTTTCTCCAAGAATTCCTGTGTTGCCTGTGTGTACAGGACACATTCAGAGGGCCAAGAAGACTTGCTCCCTCTGAGATCCCAATGAGGCTAATAATACATGAATTTGGTTATTAAGCTGCCTGAGGGGACTAGGAGAGTTCTGGATTTGGGCTTAAGCTGAATACATGTGGAACTTCAAAGGAAAAAAACATTAAATGTATCCAGAATTTGGTGACAGGTGAATGGGACCATGGGAGGTAGGCCTCCTAGAGTCATCTCTGTGTATAAACCTGTTGTTTTTTTCTCCCCTGTGATTTAAGGGTCAGTCAAGATCTGCTTGGTCATCAGAGGGGTAAAAGTCTTTGAGAGTACAGTGGACATTCTTGATTTGGGGGCCAGAACATTTGCAACTGTATCCAGTTGTCACAGAACCTTGCATCTGTTGTGAAACACATCCCAAGGCCTTGTTTGTCCTCCCCATCTGCTATTAGCTCTACCCTTCATTCTTGAGACCTGCAGATTGTATGCAGAGCCTGACTCCTTTCAGGTTCTGTCAATATGACTCTTTACTTAGTCTGAGAGATGGTTATTAAGCAGCGAAAGCAAAGCACTCCTCCACTTTGCAACACACTCAGATCCTCGTTGCAGGGGAAACAAATGACTTGCTATTTAATGTAACAAGTGGCATTTTGCAGAAATCTTTTGTCCTTTAAAAACATTTTTCTTTTTGAAAAAGAAAAAAAAATAATCCTGGTTGCCTTTTTTATTGAGCTTCCTATAAGTAAATGTGTCTTGGGAGCATTTCACTTGGTTTTGGGATGCTGTCCAAACACAGGTGATTGCAAAATGGGGGATTAATAGTTTAGTTTTATTTATTTAAGATTTAAGACATATAAAGTAGCCTTTTCTTTTGGAGATATTTTCCCCTTGATTTGCACTGTCAGATTTTCTCTCTCGAAAAACATATTCATTGGATACATATTGCATCTTCTCATTCATTCAAATGTTCATTGTAGTGGTTTGAAGTAATACTTGAGGCCTGTAACATTTGGATTATGATTTACCCAGCTGTGCATACATACCGTAATGTGCTGCCTCAGAACATTAGTACCATGTTTACTGCACTATCACTGTAGTGTAATTTTTTTTACTAAATATTTTTATTTTACTAAATATTTTTACTAAATAAAGCTCTTAAATGCTGTGCAGAGGTTAATGATCACTTATAACTGCAGCAGTCATGTAGAATACTAGTGGGTTTTGTGGAAATCTTTCTTTAAAATAGGGTTATATTAAGCATTTTGTGCACCATTTTTATTCTGCCATCTGATTATGTAGTTTTATGTCAGTCTTACATGAAAACTCAGTTGAATCCTTTTCCTTCAGAGAGCATCTGAGCTGATCCTAAAACACTGCAGTGTTTTTATTTATGCTCTACATCCTATGCATTCTTAAGTGAGAACAAATAACTGCATTAATAGACAAATATTTATCACTAGAGGGATTAACCACAGATGTCTACTAATCTTAGTAACACCAGGTTTAAGGCAGCACACAATACCTTTAGAAACAAACTCTAGAGTACATTTTGGCATTAAAAGCTTAAAAATGAATCATACTGACAACCCAGTCTTCAATTTACAATATATGGGCACCACAATCTGCCTACAAAGTGCATATTGTTGATTTGGGGCCATTTTAGTAATTTGTGCTAAACAGCTAAATTGAAGGGCTGGTGGCATCAGACAATTTCACAAGCCAAGAAGCAGTACTTTCCAGGATTGACAATTTCTTTTGTATCCTTCATTGGCATTAGAAAATATTAAAAAGCCTTTTTTTCCAAGGCATGGGGAGACTGTCACACTTCTATCAGCCCTTCTGTGGTTAAAGGAAAATTTTTTAATAACAGGTTTTAACAACTGTGTTTTCAGGAGGAAAGGCACATTCTTACGTGATAGTCTTTCTCTCCCTTCCTTCCTTGGGACAAAAATGTTTTGCTGAGTGTAACTTTAGTAGGAGAATACAGGCAAACAAGTACTTATCATCATACGCATTTTAAATTTTAAGACGACTGTAAATAATGGGGTTTAGAGTCACATATTAGATTTGCATTCGATCTCTTTCCAACAAACTTTCACTGAAAACCAAACAATAGCACAAATGGCAGGTCACTTCCGTTACGTAGCTGTTTGCACACACTCATGAAATTCAAACAGTGTATTTTCAGGGCTGAAAGCTTTCATGCATAGTTTGTAATTATGTATCTTGTAATTAAAAGTAGGGATTTTTTTAAATTATTATTTTTGGGAAAATTAAATAAAAACAAATTAAAAGCAAATTTTGAAAGTTCTCTGGAGAACAGCATAAACCACTGTTAAGACTTCAAATCTAAGGAGTGTGTGCCCTTTGGGACTTGATTGTGAAGTCCCTCAGTCTGAAAAGACCCAGAGGCTTCAACTCTCCACTTTCTGCTGGGATAGAAAATTGGGGGAAAACTGCATGCTTCCAAACAAGAAGGAAAATGGAACTTGCAGGAGTGTTGTTGCATAACAGAATGTCTTAGGTCTTTTTAATTAGGGACAGCTAAGCTAATTTCATTTATGACTTTTTAAAATTTGTTTTTAAGCTTTATTTTACCAGTGATAGGTGTATTATTATATATTTATATCTCTCTATAAAACGTAGAAGAATAGAATACAAAGTGACCTTTATAATTTAGCAGGGTAAATACTCTCCTTGCTGAGGTTTCACTGAAGTGCGTTGTGCGAGCCCTCAATCTTTCAACGTCTAGTGTTAGATTCTGTGTCAGGCATCAGAGGTTTCTCAGAGAGCTAACATGCTAAGGGAACTGGATCAGCACAGGATGCCATGGTAGCAACTGCTAGAGAGAAACTCAAGTCAATAGCTGGACCAGGGGAAAATGGGTTGCTAAGAGTGCTCTGATCAACCTTGAATTTAAAACTATCTCCTTGAAGATCCAGCAAACAAAACAATTTCTTAGCTTGGAAAAGGACTGGAAAATTCAAGTCTCTGTATTTTAAGAGTTTTTAAAGGGCTTACTGTTCAGAAAGATGCTCAAGGTCCAGACTTCCTTCTAGAATGGTATGCATTTGCAAGGCAGGTACAACAATTCGTATCCCATAATCACATGCAAAAAGACAGTAGCGAAACAGGAAAGTTATTAACTGATAAACAGGGGCACAAAAGCAGATTACATAAATTGTTAATTTTCAATGACAACTTCATTTAATCTGCCAAGATACCTTTAAAAATGTAGCACTAAGTAAGTAATTATAGAACATGTGGAAACACCATTATGTTCTGTTATTAGGTCTTTTATAGCCTTTCCTTAAAGCTTCACAGCTTTCCTAGATTAGTCGCTATTTTTCCACTGCTCAGGCCTGTTTTATTTTCTGTAGTAGATTGCTCTTTGGGTCCTAATCATACATGTCATGGCTTTGAAGATTGGAGTCGCTAGTTTTAATTAAGTCCACAGCCAAGATTTGAAAGAGAATGTCGAAGCAAAGATCTTTCTATTCAAATCCTTTCCAAAAACTCCATTTTGTTGAATTCCCCACAAATTAATTAAAATGACAATAAAAATAGTCTATATTTTTACAGTTTTACTCCCTTTAGTATCTCATTATATGTTAGGACCTCCAAGTGTTTACGTACACATGGAAGACCACTCTACTAAAATACTCCAGTAAGACTGAAGAAGTTACTCACAGGTAAGTAGGGACAGAATCAAGCCCTTATCTGTCTTCTGAGTGCTTATCCTACAGAGATTTAAGATATAAATTAATCTCATTAATTTACAGATTTTGCCCTTGATTCAAGTATTGAAAGTATTAAAAGGTGTTGAGGGACAGGAATTAGGAGGCAGTGTTACTAAATCACTTCTTATAATTCTTATATAACGTGAATCCTCCCTGATAATTTGGCTATTACTATGATTATTTTAATAGCTGTTTTGTGTTGAAGGCTATAGACCGGGCCAAGCAATTCAGTGCTATGTGTTTATGATGTATACAAACTTATCAGATAGACTCATAGCATCATACAAAAAATTAAGTCGTCAGGGACATCAGAGGTCATCTAATACAGCCTCCTGTGCCAAGCTGGACTAACTTTGAAGCTAGATCAGGTTGCTCAGAATTTTTTTTTTAATTGGGGGTGGGCTTTTTGGCAAACCAGTTTTGGTTTTCCAAGGCAAATTTGCATATAGATTACAGAGTGCATTTTTTTTCTCTATTGAATTCAAACATTTTAGCACAGTGACTAGAGAATAAATCTATAGCTGATTTTGGCACTAAAAAATACGTACTTAATATATACTGAGCGTAGTACCCATCTGTTGCTGAAATCTCTCTCGTTGCTCAGAGTGGTTCTTGAAATTTGTTTCCCCTGTGAAGATTTTTGTCACTGAACATTTCCTTAACTTGCTGTCTACTATGACTTTAACTCCCTGTACCTTTTCCCATTCCATTGGCCCTCAGCAGATTCTTGCTATGTTTGCAGTTTCAGAGCAACTATGCACCAGGTTTTCACTTTCACTTTGTATTTGCTTAATAAGGAACTTGAAGCAGCAGTAGACTGAACAATCCTAAACGTTAGAAAAAATATATAAACCCAAGCAACAACCCAAAGCAAAACCTCAGCAGTTTACTTTCAAGGTTAGTTTCAAGTTTACATGCAAGTAAACTTGTTAGAGCCTAGCCATCTGTACACTATTAGGTGCATATTTGACAAAAAAAAAAAAAAAGGTAAATAAGAAAGCTGTCAAATTACTCTGGAACATTCAAACAGCTCAAAGGCTCTTTGTGTGGTAATGTTGGCACAGCTCCTAAGTGACCAGATGGAATTTTATTTAACACTGAACAGGACAAGGGCTGAGATTTTGTTTCTTAACTTACTATATTTGAAACGCTTGCAGAGAATGTGTCAGAAAGCCTGATATTTTTTCCTACTATGCAAAATTGCACATATACCTTCCCTTAATGCAAAGATGTTGACTGCTTCAGAGGTTGTCGTTTCTGTAAGGTGGGTAAGAAAAGAGATATGAGATGTACAGTAATTTAAATATCACATATTTTTATTGAATTTTAAAAAGGTGGGTTTATATACACAATTAGTGGTCATATTAAAAGCAGAATTTAGAAACAAGCTTTTTAATAAACAGACATAATTTATTTTTCTAAGACAGAAAAAAAAAATCTATTAAAATAACCTTGATTTCTGATGTCAATAACAACTGACAGTAGTGATGTCAGATTTCCATTTAAGGACTCCGGTAAACATATAAAACCATGTGAACTTATATGAATCCTCCTTTTCTGGCATCATCATGGGTTTAGCGTCAGTAAGAAATATCTAAAAACTGAAAATCTCCATCGTTTCTGGTAAATCACAGGATGACTTTCAAACCAGACAGCTAAAGAAGCAAAATCTGTAACACACTGTGGACTCATCATTTGCCCTGTGCCTTTTAAGTGCTTCCTTTCCATGTTCAAAGTTTTCAGGGAACTCATGATAGCTAGAAATGTGCTGTGTCACAGCTTACTATTTCATAGCATCTGACAGAAGAACACTGATGTGACGTACAATTAGAGTTAGCTGTACTAATTTTGAACCTGGGTATCTTATTCAGGCAAAATTCTCACTGTTGCTGGTGAAAGATGAGCCTGAGGGCTTTGTACAGAATCAGATCCCATATTTGTTCAATAACTCAAACTGGTAGCATAAGTATAGTTATGACAGATATTGTACTGTGTTCTTAATATTGTATAATTTATGTTTACTTACTTGCATAGTGTAGGCCAAAGACCAGATCCACGTCTTGCTGAAGTCAGTGAGAGTTTTTCTCAGCTTCTTCTTCAGTACTGTTGCCAGTTCTGGAACTTCATATCCTCAGCCTTGTCTTGCTTGATTTTAATTTCTTTATGTATGTATTTTATTTTTTTTATAGAGCCCCAGTTCTGTTTATACCTTTCATGTAGGAGAAGATGATAGGCCTAGTATTGTTACAAGAGGAAAAAGTAATTTTAACTTGTTTATTGAAAAAGCTAACAGTAGACTAACCTTGTTATATAGATTAGGAATGTATACTTCAAATCAAAATCACTGTCCCACATTATAGCATCCTGCACATGTCCATTTAGACTAACTTCTTGCATTACATATGTGGAATTTTTTGCTTAATAAGGCGTATTTTGTACAGAACTTGGAAAAAGTAGAATATTGGGAGCCTCATTAAATTATGCAAGGAAAAAAAGTAGTGTTTGTTCTAATATTGTGATATGTATCTATTAAATGAGTGTTTGATCTAATATAGTAAGGGCAATAATTTAAAGGAAAACTCAAAACCATTTTAGGAAGGTGTTTACCTCTTACTTGGTAGTGTAGTGTAGTGTGTAGATTAGCATTTGCCATATGTAGTCAGTTAACTTGAATCATATTAGGATCAAGGCTTTTAGAGTAGGTACGGTCAGAAAAGATTATACGCATAAGCAAAGATCATCCCAAAGAAAAGATCAAGCTGAGAGAACTAACAGTTTTAAATGTTCTGTTTCCAGACTGTACTGTTTCTGTAGATGAATTTTCTTTCATTTGTTTCTATCACATGTTCTCTGTTCTTGCTATCTTGACTTGACAAAGTGTCTCTTGCTTGCTAGATTAAGAATACTTCAGGCAGAAATCCTCTGGAGGGGCAGAAGAGGAAGGGAAAAGAAAGGACAAAAGAACATAATAAAACCACATAACACGAATGAAAAACAGAACCAGTAAAGAGATGCAAGCCCCACTAGTTGCGTGTGTGTATGCATACACACATGAGCTTTTCTTTTCTATACTCCTGATCTGTATGGTTGTCTATTTGTATGTAATATAGCATTGCAGGGAATGATAACATTATTATTATTAAGTTTACCCCTTTATTTTCAAGATCCTGTTTTAGTCATTTACTGACTCTTCAGGAAGAGCTATATTCTATGCCAAGTGTCTGCTTTAGGCTGTCTGTTTTCATTTGCTTGGTGTGTTTTTGTTTTAGCGTTAGTAAGAAACAGGTTTGGACTATTGTCTGAAGTATCAGTAGTCATATAAGAGACTATTTCAGTGCTGTTGTTTTTCCTCACAATTTCTTTTTCATTCTGTGTGTAGAGTAGGCAGTAATCCAGGATAATCTGGTGATGGAGACCTGTTGCCTCAGGGACCCTACCTCTTATGTTGCAGTACTTGGAAGCCATGTCATAAATTAAGGAGGGATGGACATGTTTAGAGAAGAATTGGTCTGACAGTTAATAGTTGAATGTTCCCACAAAGAACTGGATCCCCCTTTTCCCCATGACACACAGTTCCTGTAGGAAAATATGGTAGGCAATTTTTTAAAATCAAATATATCCCTGGAAATCTCTTACCATAGCTTATGATTTCTTGATACCTTATGTTGTGGCCTGCTTTATCAAAGTGCTCAGGGTAATTCATATCTGCGTCTGAAGACTGCAAAGGAATCCAGAATGTGCAGTAACTCTGGAGCCTGAAAATCAAGAGCTATCTCATGTTGGAAACCCCAAATTCCCACACAAACACTTTTGACTTAAAATTTTCCAAGTTTCAGTTCTCCCATTTGCTCACAAAGTATACTGATTCCATCTTACCTTATAAATACCCTGTGAAAACAAGCACATTAATACTTTTGAAACACTATGACATAATGTAATGATACCAACTTTATAATTGCCAATGAGAAAGGAAGAAATCCTTCAGAACAGGATTTTTTAATAGTATCTGGTAAATAAAACTAGAACCACATGCCAAGGAGGATAAGAGAAGACATTAAGTAGCTGTTCTTTGACAGAACATTTGTGCTGAAAGAGATAGGAGGCCCTTGAAAAAAGAGTATTAATCACATGTACATCTTGGCATGCACTGTATCATATGGCAGATATTTTACATGGTCAAATATATGTGGGTTGATTGAATTCTGGAACTTTCTGTGGTTGTAATACTTGACTATGCAACTGGTTTGGGTTTGTGTGGTGGGGTTTTGGTGGTGGAGGAGGGGCTGCAGGGCTGGCTCCTGTGAGAAGCTTCTGGAAGATTCCCCGTCTCCAAGTGGGAACACTGTTGGCCCAGGCCGAGCCCATCAGTGATGGTGGTAGCGCCTCTGGGAGAGCAGAGTTAATAAGGGGAGCCTGCAGTGTCGAGGAGATTGGGATGTGAGAGGAACCCCTATGGAGATCCTGAAGTCGGTGCAGGAGGGAGAGGAGGAGTGCCGGAGGAGGGGATGCCCCTGCAGCCATGGGGAGACAGCAGGCTGTCCCCCCCCAGCCAATGGAGGGGAGTGGAGGCCCCCCAAGATGGTCACCACTCCATGGGAAAGCCCGCGCTGGGGCGGTCTGTGACTGAAGATCGGCCTGCGGAAAGGACCCACGCTGGAGCAGTTTGTGAAGGACTGCAGCCTGTGGGAAGGACTCAACACTGGAGAAGTTCATGAAGGACTGTCTCCTGTGGGAGGGACCCCACGTTGGAGCAGGGGAAGAGTGAGGAGTCCTGCCCCTGAGGAGGAAGGAGCGGCAGAGACAAGGTGTGAGGAACTGACCCCAAACCCCATTCCCCGTCCCCCTGCACTGCTGGCAGGGAGGAGTTGGAGAGAACTGGGAGTGAAGTTGAGCTAGGAGGGAGGGGTGGAGGGAAG
>JANZLQ010000013.1:19353056-19374608 GCA_026212715.1 Elanus axillaris
AATCATATATTTAGCTAAATTAGTAAAAAAAAAAAATCAGCAATTAGACAGTCAAAAGGAATGTCTGCATGCATCCAGCATTATTAGTAGGAATTATTAGTAGGAATTATTAGTAGGAATTATTAGTAGAAAACCACATACTAAAATATTTAGATTAGCTTGAACTGCATGCAGTAAGGACCCTGAGAGAAAAGCACCCTGCAATCCCTGCTCTACCAAGGAGAGAGAGGATGAATACTGAAGGGAATTGCTGATTGACAGGTTAATTGTTTGGGTAATTTTGGTACTTGTTCCCCAGTTTTCACACATGTTCTATTAAATAAATCCCTGCCTCACAGAAAGACTCTACGCTGGCTTCTCTTGAAGCTGAAAGGGTCATATGAAAGGGGAAAAAAGAGGGAAGATAGAGGGTAGGTTATTAGCACTGTGTCTGATTGATATAAATAGAAAAAGACAATTCACCAAGAAGAGTATTTATACTTCACTCCTCTCCTGGTACAGGTTAGAAATAACAAATATTCCTGTTATGAATGAGAACTGAGACAATAGTGGAAATTATGAAACCTGTCCATCCTGCAACTTGTGTGTATCCAAACTTTTGGTATACATTTGATGTCCGAAAGGCATAGCTTTTTTGCCCATTGTAAGACTCACATGACACCAGATTTGGGCTTTCTGATTTGATTTGGGCATAGTTAAACTTCCTCTCTGTCCACCAGGCTCAAGCAGTAATTTTCACACACAGCAGAGTGATTAGAATAGTACATGATTTTCCACTTTTCCTATACCAGAGCAGCGAGAAGGTAGGTGGAGAAATTTATGTTCAAATTATGACTAAAACCCAGTGCAGGTACTTTCCTACAGGAGAAATCTAGTCCTCTAGTAAGCCATAGAAGAATACAAAGTTAGCAGAACTCTCTTAAGGATCCATGATCACATTGTATCAGCAGAGAGAAAATGTTCCCCTTTAGCCCTCCTTTTTATATCTGTTCAGAGTTCACTGATTGAGTCAGGGCTGCTGTCCTCCATTCCCCACAACATGATAATAATTAAGGAAAGAAAGATGGTCCTCACAATAGGACCTTCTCTGTGTCATTCTAATACAGTTATCTTCTAATTAAGCCACATTGTGCACTTTTGTCTCTTTCCCTGTAAGGCTAGGGCAGAGTTGATCTCAGCCTGATATCAGCTGTGGATAAAACCTCTAGTGATGAGTACAGCTTTCACACAAGTCAATAGGCCAAGCTAGAAACTGGAAGTGAGCTCCAGGGAGAAACGGCCATTGAGATTTCAGCACTGCAGGGCCCAGAAGTAGCCACCCAAACCTGAAGGATTCTACTACCCTGTAGGGAGAATATAGTCAGTACTGTATACAGCGCTCTATACAGTCAGGTGCCTTGATTTAGATTTTGCAATGACCAAGATATTGAATACTGGGAACAAGGCGTTCATCCATAACCTTGTTTCTCACTTTGTCTCAGTGTCAATATGGGAGTGAAAGGATTGACTTAGATATCAAAATCATGCTTTTGAGTACACAGAAAAAATTACTTTCTTTTACATCACTCCTATGGCTAGTAACCACCTTTTGTATAATGAACTTGCTATCACAAGTGTACTTTGTTAGCTTTTACAGCTTTCCTGGAACGAAATAAAATTGCATCCATTGCTGAGATTTACTAAAATCCCTAAACTTTGTCCCATCATGTCAAATTGCTGAAGTTGGTTTAATATTTTATTTGTTCAGAAACTTTTCTAGCCAAATTTGCACAGTTATGTTTTTATTTTTCCTCTCAGCTTTGTATTAATTTTGTTACAAATCAAAGAAAGCACACTTCACAGAGAACTAGCCTTATATTATCTTCTATAAAAAGAAGGGCTGAGGTAGATTTACTATTTCTTTGCCTCTAGGACAATGCAACATTTAAAATCAGCAAAACTTTTCAATACTGCCTCATAAAAATAAGCTTGATGAAATACTTAATATTTCTAGATTCTAAAGCCATATCTGACCTTTTTGATCTTCATGTAACTTCTACAGTACTTGAAATCTAAATAAAAAGAGACACTGGGAAACTTTACTGTGTCTTCTAAAACTTTGTTGATATATTTATTTTGGAGATACCAGAAAATCTTTTTAGCAAAGCATGAACATAAACTGTCCAAGCCTGCAAGTATTGCGAAACATAAATACATTAAAAAACCTACTGTTCCAGCTGTTGGTAGTTTATACTAAAGAAAACTATTCCACACTTAGGTTTAATTTCTGTTCAAACAAATCATGTTCAAAAGTAGTCCCATTTGGCTCTGTACACAACAGTAATGAGCTGATCCTGCCATGGGAAGGATTTGCTGTGCCTCCATGGTATCTCCCAAAGAGGCTCAGTGTCCTAAGAAAAACATAGGAAGGTGGCCAGGAGCTAGACCAAAACTGTGTAAAGAAAACAGTGGCCTGGAAACAGGTCCCAGCCACGAAATGGTGGCCAGGGCTTAACACAACCAAAAAGCTGACCCTTGTACTGTAGAGTATACCATATTGAATATGATCAGGTGTTAACATGGCTGGTTCAAATCCCCAGTGTGGTTCCTGAAGGAGCTGATGGTACCATATCAAACTGCGGGAGCAGTGCTGATGCACAGCTTGGGATCAGCAAGAGCTTGCTGCATTCAGCGCTCTGAAGCCGCACACAGCACAGGAGCTTACAGGACGGATAGCATCTGCTCCCCCAGCAAGTCTGTGGTAAAATCTAACATTTTAACTCTGCTATTTTATGTTTATGTTACACACAAACACATTTATTATAAATAGGCACTATTCTCATTTCCAACTCACTGACTTCTTTATTTTTTAAATAATGGCCTTGGCTCTCTAATAAACGTGAGTAATTCTCATAGAATACTGCAGCATATTGAACATGTGTGTATATGTAGAATACTAACAAATGTAGTGCTGTTCAGCATAAGGGGGAGCAACTCTGTGTTCACTTCTCACAACAGCTGGGCTGCCCACCAGTCCCATTGAGGTTAAGAACAGTGACAGATCTCATTTCCCCTCTTTCTCAGTACCAACTTTCTTTTACTCTGTTTTGTCTCTGTAACTTTGAGAACTTAACAGAAATATCTTTGCTACAGCTGTGCCTGAGCCCACAGAATGTTACTTTTAATTTGACTTCATTTGAGATTTAGGGCTGATCCCGATAGACACTGGAAATTAAATTCATGAAAGTTGCTTCAAAAACCCTTCAAAAGGCTTTACCTTCCACAGAATCACACCTTCCATGCCCAAACGTTGAAAAGAAATGCCTTCTTCCTAAAGGTCTCCTCCAGATCATTTTTATACTTTTTTCATTAACATTTCCTATCTAATGAAAGCTTTGAACCCTTTGCAGTACATTTGTTACAGGATCACCCGCAGTTTTCCCACCAGCTCAGAAAAGAACTGATGTGTTGTTGGGAGCCACAGGTACAGCCCACGAGACAGACTGTGAATCAGAGTTCTGCTCCAAATCATCTGTGTAATTAGTTCAAAAGCTAGGAAGGGGGAAGATTAAGCCAGGCTACTCAGACCCTGATTTAGTTCTATATTTATACAGGTTTCATGCTAGTAACTTATATGACAAAATGTTTATGCTTCAGTATTTATATGCATGATGTCACCTAAATTAAGGGGTCCAGTAGTTCCAGCTTAATATAAGTAAGCACAACACAGCATGATGAGATAAGGTCCTGTTCTAAAGTGCCTCATGTCAGCTTAATGTGGTAGCCTTCATAAATAAATTATTTAATCCTTTGCTATATGAAATTTCTGACCTGTTACTTGACTGTGCATATCTTACTTTTGTATCTTTTGAAAGACGTTATACCTTTATATCACGTAAAACAGAGACATTCAAAATGACACAGAAGACCTTAAAGAAAAACATTTTAAAAGACTAAGGTCAAAAGATAAATATGATTGTACTTCTACACGCTAAATAAAGTAATTGATATTAGCATTCTACTTTATTATAGTGGAATATTAGCATCTAAGGCATCTGCACAGGGCTGACAGAGCTGACACAGGACTTAGGGTATATCTGCCCCTTGCTAGATCAAGAACTGGTGCCTGACCATTACCTAAGAGGACAGTAGAAAGCTACATCAAAATACCTTTGCTACAGTTAAGTGAAGTGAAGCTCACTTCCTTTGCTCCAAATTTGTATTCCAGAGGCAACAGCAAGCAAGAAAAAAGTAAAATAACAATAGCTAAACAAACAAAGAAACAAACAACCACTTTTCCAGGCAGATGAAAATTTTTTTTTAAAAAACAAAACCAGAAAAGAAATAAACAAATAAACAAAAAACCACCCTCAAACAAAAAAAAACAGACACAAGTTTGAAGAATACATATCTTAATTTTAAGACTAGAATAAGAACCAGCTCATCCTGCTGCTGCTAGGGTAATATGTAAAGCACAGAAGGACTTGCTTTGCATTTCTTAAGTTTCTGGAAAGGACTGCTGTAACTGCTGAGCCATTCACAGCAGATATATTTTAGACCAATCCCACTTAAGTCCAGTTTTTGAGCACTTTTAAATCTTTAGAATAAAAGACAATGAAGTGGAACATATGATTACTAAAATGCTGTATGGAATATTTGTATGAATATTATTGTGAGCTAGAGAAAAGCAGTGGCTTGAATATAAGATTATCTGGGAATTCTTAGGTAGGTTTGTGCAAAAAGTTTTATTTACATTTCTTTAAGAAATTAAGGATCTGTTTCAATCAATTTGTTCTCTTTAAAGTAATATTAATTTATGAAACAGAAACAGAGGAAAAGTTTTTTTTCTATGGAAAAAATGTAAAAATAATTTATCCATAGAATCACAGAACCGTTGAGGTTAGAAAAGACCTCTCAAGATTGACTAGTCCAACTTCCTGCTCAAAGCAGGGTCAGCTAGAGCAGGTTGCTCAGGGCTGTGTCCAGCTGGAACTTGTATAACTCCAAGGGTGGAGACTACATGGCCTTTCAGGGCAATGTCTTCCAGTGTTAGATCACTCTCCCATCTCATTAAACTGAGATTATGAATGCTCATTATAATCACTTTCATTACTTCTAAATGGAATTTACTGTGTTTCAATTTGTGCTCTTTGCCTCTTGTCATCTCACCAGGCACCACCAAGCAAAATCTGACCCTCTTTTTCATTCCCTCCCATCAGGTATTTATACACATTACTAAGATACCCCTCAGCCTTCTCTTCTCCAGGCTGAGCAACCCCAGCCCTCTCAGCCTCTCCTTTCATGAGAGATCCTCCAATCCCTTCATTATCTTTGGGGCCCATCACTGGATTTGATCCTGTAAGCCTACGTCTTACTTGAACTGGGGAGCCCAGAACTGGACGCAGCACACCAGGCATGTCTCGCCAGGGCTGAGTAGAGCCAAAGCATCACCAACTCTGACCTGCTGACAACACTCATCCTAAAGTACCGCAGGATGGTGTTGGCAGTCAGTATTTGAATACTAGCTTTATTTTCCAGGTACTTATTTGTATCTTTGGCATATTGCCGTCTTTTAACTTTCCTGTTATATTAATAAGCTAATGGGCATAAAAAGGAAAGAAAAATGCCATAATGAAAACAGATTCTATCCATACAAGATGACCACAGAAAATGGACTACATACATTTGTGAATTAACCTATAGTAGAAATAGACACGATTTATATGGGCAAAACTAACTGTTGACAGGTATTGTGAGACAATATTATGGACAAAAAGCATTACTAGCAAAGAGTAGAAGGATCATAAATTATATCTGATCTTGATTGTATAAACTGTAGCTTAACCTCCCTATCCACTCTGTTATCTGCATAGTATAAATTTATCTTCGTCATGTAGTTTTGACATTATTATTTTTGAAGAAAGAGAGGCTTCTTGCTTCTGCATTTTGTTTTTGAGTTGTCTTTTCAGTTTAAGAAAACATGAAGAAATGCAAGTAAAGTGTCTCTTTTCCTGATTGTTTGAAAAACATTCAAGCAAATATCATATAACTCACTGTAACAGTGTACTCATACATCCACAACTCTATTTAGCTTACTACAAACTTATTCTTAAGACACGTAACATGTTTCTTCTTGATTCTAAGAGGTGAACAAATTGTAGTTATTATATCAAAGAATTAAGAACAATTATTTTAGTATAGGGATTGTGGTTTGGGTTTTTTTCCCTCTCATTTTTCTGTTGTGGTTCTTTTTTTCCTTATTGGCTCATTTTTAATTTTGCTGTGCTTATAGTTAGTTGTAACCAACTGTTTCATCAGATAAGAGAAATAAATGGAAAGTAGGTCATGAAAAGAAGGGAGGATACACAAGACAACACACAAGAAGCTCCCACATCTTAAACCTCTCTGACTTGTCAGCAGCAGGGAGATAGAAGCTGGAGGTACTGTAAGGCATCATCGTAACTGAATCTGTAATAACCTTCTCCCTTTGACAGACTAGTCTCCTTCTTCATAGTGCCAAAGGAACTGCTGCTCCCTGGAAGATACTGAGAATCACCCTGGTCACTTATTTTGTGCATTTTATTTTTTTTTTCTGTTCTGTCTAAGTACAGATACTGTGCTTTGGCACTTCCACAACCTTATAGAGATAAAATGAGGTTAAAAAAGACGTGGACCAAGACATTCAGACAAGGAACTTATAGAAATGTTTCACTGTCGCAGTTTGCAGCTGGTGTACAAGTGCAAATAAAAAGCCAACTCTTGGTCTTGAAAGATTTGAGATTTCCCCAGTGGGAGTGTCTACATACAAAAGGGAGCTATAATAACTTTACAGACCAATGTCCTTCTATAGTGCTTCTCCTCCCCTCACCTGTTTGTAAGGGTCAGACCCAAAGAGATGAATTATCAAGACTAAGCCGTATCAGAGAGCCTGAATAAAGCAGACTGAACTATACATGGTAGAACTAACATCCTACAAGGTCTGCCTTTATGTTTTAATATAATTGTGGGTAAACCATGTATGCTACCACCACCAAAAATAAGTCACACTACTTTCTGCCTTACAACACAAGATTCTGCAGTATAACGTCTTTGCCTTGGTTCTACTCCCTGGTTCTCTCCCTTTACTTCTTTTTCCAAAGGGTTCTGATTCCCAGCCAATTAGTACTGAATATAAGAATTAACATAATAGCAGGATAATTTGTAAAGTGCTTTGAAATTCAATGTAAAGCATTTAATAAGGCTAATGTTCTTTTCTCCCTTACAAAAACAACCCCCGTAAGATTCATTTCAATTACATTCCCTATGAGCAGTTCACTTCTTAAAGATTTTTTAATTATAGGTGTACAATGAAAATAAAATTAGCAGGTATTTTTAGGGAAAAGTAGTTGTAATGCATACCTTATTAGTTTAAGTGACATCAGAGATTCCCCAGTATTTGGAAACCTCTCATAGAAGATTTCTGTATTTGGCATTATATTATAACTGGGTTTACTGCTGTGAAAAGAAAATTTCTTTCTCTTTTCTTCTCTAGTCTCCTTTCAGTTGTTTTTCAGGAAATTACACTTCATAAGGATATTTACTAACCATTGGAGAAAAACAAAACAAAACAAAACAAAATAAACCCTTTTCCAAGATTGTATTAATTCTTCTTCAGAAGAAACAAATTATTCATTTAAATTTGATCAGCACACAAATGGCTTTACTTATAAAACCCATATTATGGCTTCAGCCTCTTGGCATACAGTGGCACAAGTCAGATTGTAACTGCACGTGCACATTTTTCCTGAAAAACCTGCTCTGGATTTCAGTCCACAAACTCTACAGATTTCAGTGTTCTATGTTCCTTGCAGCAGTACTAAGTTTCCACACCAGCTCTGGGCCCCACAGATATTTTTAGCTTGGGAATCTCCCAGGGATTCCTAACTAAAATATACTCTAGATTCAGAAAATTATTGAAATATTAATTTAATTATGTATTTAAAAGCTGATTTGGCTTGGCTTTAGTAATAATAAACATTAGGGGTAATAAATTTCCTGATTATCATTTCAACAAGTGATCATATATTCATCTTTTTTACTATCAATTTTTAAATAGCTTTCAGCTCCTGATTAAGCTGCAGTCTTGTCCTGGTTTCAGCTGGGATAATGTTAATTGTCTCCTCAGTAGCTGGTACAGTGCTATGGTTTTGAGTTCAGTATGAGAAGAATGTTGATAACACACTGATGTTTTCAGTGGTTGCTAAATAACGTTTAGCCTAAAGTCAAGGATTTTTCAGCTTCTCATGGCCAGCCAGTGAGTAAGCTGGAGGGGCACAAGAAGTTGGCACAGGGCACAGCCAGGGCAGCTGACCCAAATTGGCCAAGGTGGTATTCCAGACCATGGGACGTCACATCTAGTATATAAACTGGGGGGAGTAGGGGTGGGGATCACCGCTCGGGGACTAACTGGACATCGATCAGCTGGTGGTAAGCAATTGCACTGTGCATCACTTGTACATTCCAATCCTTTTATTATTACTATTGTCATTTTATTAGTGTTGTCATAATAATTATTAGTTTCTTTTTTTCTGTTCTATTAAACCGTTCTTATCTCAACCCACGAGTTTTACTTCTTTTCCTGATTTTCTCCCCCAACCCACTGGGTGGCAGGGGGGAAGTGAGTGAGAAGCTGAGAGGTGCTTAGTTAAACCACAAGGTCTCTCTGTTAGAAGTTTACACTCTCTCTCTCAGAAGGTGGAGACACACGTAGTGATCTCATCAGTCTGCAAAACTGGAGCAACAGACAACTCCAGGAGAGGAAAGAGGAGTAAATGCCTGAGGAGAGGACAGGAAAGCCTCTTGTTTCTGTTTTGCCTTCTGGCTGCATACAAGCAAGGTGCATTTTCCTGATAGAAGTGGTCCACTTGCACAGGCATATGTCTTCTCATACTCAGTTCTGCCTTGAACTTAAGTCTACCATCATCTTTTCTGACAGCAAACATTAAATCTACCCAGTGAACTTTAAATCTAATCCTCTTGCAATCTGAGGAGGGAGATGACACTATCATGTATTTTACCTAACTAACAATCTCAGTTGGAAGATTTGGTGAGCAGCTGGAAATTCTGCCAGACCATCCATGAATAATGATCACCCTTTAAGAATGAATTTTACTGGTGAGAGTGGAGAAAAAACCTGAAGGAACCTGAAGAACATAGAACTGGGAAACATGATTTATTCTACAAACTTTCTTTTTCCCAGTGTTTCCATTACCGCAGAACCTGGAGTCCTTACTCAAAGTTATAATCTGCCAGACTATGGAAAGAAGTAAAGCAAAGACAATCTGCAGGTGGAATTGTGGCAAGAAGCCAGGATGGACCTTCAAAACTCAGACCAAGTTTGTCCAGCTTCTCAGATGAAAAGATTTACTTGCCATCTCCAAAAGATTAGTAAAGCATAGCTTTTGCTTTTTCAAAGGCTAGCTACTGAGAAATTTTGGCTGGACAGTCTTAAAAAGATTGTTCAAGAAGATGAATTCAAAAGACTAGCAGAAAGTACTCAAGGATGATAACAGCCACAACACAAATGAATGCATCATTCCCAGTGGGGAAAAATCAGCTAAGCAGAAAATATATTAAGGGTATAAGAAGATGAGAGGCATACTATAAATTCGTAAGGCAGTGCTGTTGTAAAGACAGATCTTACTTCAGGATGTATACCAGGAGGACCTAAATAGGACAAGAGAGGTAGCCATCTTTGCCCTCTTTACTGGTAGTGTTGGGTCCCTAACTGGAGGATTCAGGTTCATTTTGGATACCTTCCTCTTAAGAATGATAGTAGCAAGCTGCAGAGTCCAGAGAGGAGAACTGGAGAAAATAAGGAGATGCAAAGGGTTTTAGGAAACATGACTTAAAAGTTGAAGATGTATTTAGTCCAAAAATAATAACAGGCTGGCTAGAAGAAAATGTAACTGTCTTGCATTACTTAAAAAGCAGTTATGAAAAGGGAGATGAACATTTGTTCTTCACATACATAGGGGGAAGGACAAGAAGAAATCAGCAAAGACTTTAGGTTTAGAGCAGTAAAAATGTTCTAATGAAGAGTAATGAGGCACTTCAGCAGGCTACCCAAGGATGTGATGAACAACTCTTCACTGTTTTTAAGAACAGATTAGACAAGCATATGGTAGTTTTACATGATCCAGCTTCAGTGCAATGGGTGGAATCAAATGCCTTGAACTCTGGAGATTCTTTCTGACAATGTATGTCTATGATATTTTTCCTCTTTTCATGTTACCCTGAAATGTACTTTCAAAAAATCACAGATTACACTTCTTTGAAAAAGTATAGTAGGAGTCAGTATACAATGCCAAGTTAATTTTGCAAATAACACAAGCTATACTGTTCTCTTACACTTCTTCTGTAATACACTAAATGATTCTTTCATTTGCAGTATAATGAAAATGCCACAGGTTCACCTAAGGCATATCTCCATTACAATGCCCTTTTTCTCCTCTCAAATGCAACAAGAATTTTAATCAAATATCCTTAAAAAGATATCTGATGAATGAAATGAATATATTTAAACATAGCAGAAGCAGGTATGATTAAGTGCATAAAGAATTGAGGTTTAAAGTGGCTACAATAAAAGGTTGAGTAAAAATTAATTTTAGCATACATTTTGTATAACACTGTATAAGCTATTCTTTTGTTTCATTGCCTCTTTTGGGGGGCCTTAATTTTCAGTTAGTCACTGGCTTACATCTTATCTCACACCATAATGGCATAAATTAATGAGATAAAAGTACTCCATTCAAAGACAAATTATCATTTCACTGATCTACTTCACTGAGTGCAAATTCACTGAGTGCAAATTCCCTCTGCTCCCATTAAAAGCTTTAGAGCAGTAGAAAAATGCTAGTTAACTAAAATTGTGTTTCTTTTCTTAGATCATAAAATTTTCATTTATACTGTCTGTAATACCCTTGTGTAAATACAGCAATTTTGAAGTCTTTCCGTATAGTGTGATACATATTTTGGCATTGTTGCATGTCTGGATTTCTTCCATGGTACTTTAATTTTGTGGTTCAGTGAGCAAAAGTAAGAGTTCTCCTGAAGGGCCTATGCTTAAAACAGTCAGGGGTGTATTGCCTGCTGAAACAGTCAATCTTTCCCCTTGACAAGAGTGTCCATCCACAGTTTGTGTGAACTTCATCTTTGTTTAAACTTGCATTAGTTCTCAGCAGCAACTTCTTTCAGGCAAATAACAAGCTGTAGTAGGCAGCTAGACAAGGAAAAACATTTTCAGGATATGATACAAAAATGTGGTGTCTGTTAGAATACAAGGGTTTTCAACCCTTGGAGAGGAAGTTAGAATTCACAGAAACACTGAGAGATGTCTTCAGCTGTTTGAGGTTGAAGCTCCTTTAAAATGAGAATAGTTATAATCTTTGTGTTTTGTTTAAGCCTGAATGTATTTTGAAGGAACAGAATATAGGTTAACTGTAATTTCCCAATTCCAGGAATTACAATTCCTTCTACTGCTAGGAGAAAAAAAATAACGTTCCCCATTGTGATTATAAGAACTGAGTTCTTTCACAGTGTTAATTCTTCAGATCAATCCATGAAATAAATTGTTACTTAATAAAAGTTTTAGCAGTACACTATATTAGCCTTGCTCTAGAGAAAGCTTAAGGCTATGCACACTCCTCATACATGCATCGCACATGCAGTAAGAACCCACACACATACAAATGGCCATTCACGTGTTTGTGTATTCAATACTTGAAACGCTATTCATTAAAAGTAGACTATGACAGTCAGTGTAACACAGAACTTTGAATCACAGAACAGAATTTTTCTGTGTTTCATTAACAATCCCAGAATATTCACTAACAAGGCCTACTATATGCAACTGCCATTTTGAAGTATTATAATGTATATCAGTAATTATAGCCTTCAGGGCAAAGCAAAATAAATTAGTCAAAACACCAAAACTAGTAAAAACACCAACAGTTCTTCCTCAAAAATCAAACCAGGATATTTGCTAGGAGCATAATGAACTAAATAATTTTAAATTTTAAGAAATCCATATATACAATCATTCTACTAATTTTTGCAAATTAATAAACAACTGATTTTCACCTATGAAGCTTTCTGCTAATTTTAAAAAGATTTATTTTTCTTTAAACAACCCACCAAAATAATTATATTTGAAGTCCTGGAATTTCAGTCCTAAGTGGAAGAAACATTTAATGTGAATTTTACAAATGAAACCCAGAACTGCTCTGACTGCTAGAAGTTTAACTGGCTTCAGTGAACCTTTGCCTGAGTAAGTCTGATATGACAATGAAGATAAGGCTTTAAGAATTTCTTTCTTGTGTAGCTAGAGCAATGGAGCATGTAGCACTGAGCAAGGCTGGGAGAGCAAAACCAGGCACAGAGCCTTTACCTTTTCTATGCAACTCATCTCAGCAAAGGTGTCTTGGGAAGTCAACAAGTGAAATGCTAGGTCTGTAAAGACAAAGACAGTTTTAACACAGCGAAAAATTAAGATATTATTCAGTCATACTTGTTGGCCCTGGAAATGTAACTGCTTATCATAAACAAGAGCTTCAGGTTAGGGGATTCTGTGGGAACAAAGAAAAACCAAAGATCTTGACACAGAGGGTACCTTATCTGCTGCAGGCCCAGCAGCAAAACAAAAAACCCATTGGACTAAGTCCATTTGCAATGAAGTTCTCTCATTCCACTCCTAAAAGTGGAATGAAATCAGGTCTACAGTTAATTAATTTTTGGTTTAACTAATACAGCACCCCTAAAACTGTAAACATAATCACATTATTTTTCAACAGCCAGAGAGAGAAAGTAGAAACTTTTGCTGAGTCTTTGAGGAACTTTTAAGGACACAGAACAGTTAATGTGGGGCTGGGTAATAAAAGTGTATTTCTGTACATGCTAGCTGGGAGAAATCCAGTCTTCTCTGTATAATGACCTTCTACCTCCTTGGTCTAGGTGGAAGCAGATCAGAATCGATGGAACACTATATACCTGCCAAGGAATGGCCTTCAGGCTATTCTTCACTGAACAAGTATTTCCCAAAAAGTAATGCAAAAGGATAATATCAACTGCATTTCCAAAAATAACATAAATTCAGTCTTTATAAACTATTAATCAAGTCTGATTTAATAGGATCATTATGTCTGGCATTCTGCATGTGCTAATAGCATCTAATGCACAGATGCTTTTTTTGACTGTTGAATGAATGATGATCTGGGATTCAGGTTTCCTTAATGTTTCCTTAATATCAACCATTTTGCTAGAGCTGCAAATAAAAATACATGGCATCTATTTTATATTAGCAGCATGAAAAATGTGTATATTTGTAATCAAGGTAAAATTTGACAATGTAGACTTAATGACTCTTACTGAAGAGGAGATGATTATAAAGAGCACTGCTTCCAGCATATATATGGAGTGTTGTCACATTAAAAAGTGATGGGAGAGTAAGCAAAATATTGATAAGATACTATGAATTTACACAGTAAAAGTGAACTGCTTCTTTCTTCTTAGAAACTGAGCAAAAGAAGGCAGGAAAGCAAGGACAGAACCAGGATTTCATGTGTTTTCTGCCATGCAGAACACTAGGTAGAGGAAAAAAACAACACCACCACCCTCCCGCCCCAAAACCCACAAAAAACAAAAAACCAAAGCACAAATAAACTTCAGAGGACTGTACAACATATGTATAACTATCCTATTGATTGATGAAGTTAGCATGAGTAAGTCAGTTAACCCTATTGCTACGCAATTCCTATCTGTGAAATTTGTATCTGTCATCTGTATAATACATAACTTTTACAATCACTTGTTGGACTTTTTTTCTGCTAGGGAGAAAAAGATGTAAAAAAACCCCATGAGTAAAAAGAACACAGATCTATTCTGTAGTGCTATTGGAAATCTGACTTCAGCAGGCACAGGCATATAAAAGAGCTTGAATATAGCTAGGCAAGTATGAATGAGCCACCTGCAAATGAGTCAAGATTCAGTTCAGCTTGTATATGCCCAGACCTAATGCACAAGCCCCTGAAAATTTGTTCCTTTCAGAAGTAGCTAAGTTAAAGATAATACAGGTATGATTACTTGCAGTACAACCACAGTTTGTGGTGTACACAGACATTGGTATAACCTTAGCAAATATTCCTAATAATTGCACTGGTTTCATGCAGATGTGTGTATCATAATGAGATAGGGTGAACCTGTATTTGTGGGCAGACTCGTACACCTGTCAAGCTCAGACTTAATGGTGCAACTCTGGTGCTTTCACCTGGCCTACCCATGGTGGTATGTGTTAGTAATTCCCTATGAGAAAGGAAATTTAACCTCCTTTGGAGATGATTTTACAGAGGACTTAACTCTGCATACTCGCATATTCACTAGTAAGGGTGTCCACACTATGAAACAACAGAGTCACTGAGATAGTAGGTGACAAAGCCATTCAAGTTGACTTAAAAACTGCTCCATACGTGGACTGAAGTTGTCTGTACAGGGATGGGACTTGATATAGGATCTATGTTTGAGTTACAGGTTGGTTTAGGTTTGTAGTAAATACAAGACCTTGGTTACTTTGCTGCTAGAGGGATAATCAAAATAAAAAGAATCATTAAAGAAAATCCTTAGTTTTGTCACAGAAATTAGTTGTGACAGTACATACAAGGAAAAGATCAAGTATGAAGTATGATCAGTGATGGCTGTACTTTCAAAAAACAAAGCATATATACAAATGAAAACATCAAATTTAGACTGTGAAAGCAGAAATGAGTCAGATTTGGAAGGTTAAAGTTGCAGTCTAAAAATGAACTCAAAAAGTTAAGGAATGTTCTTATCTTGGAGCTTGATTTCTCACACACACACATTCATTTAGAGGAATATCTCAAGAAAATGTGTTTTAATGTTAATTAATTTTGTCAGATTGAAAGATTGTTCAATCTGGGTTCTGTTAAATTTATGGATCATTAGTCTCTTATCTTTTCATTATGGTCTCCTGAGAGGAACCATCAAAAAGTTAAATGAACACAGTAAGAAATAATGACAAGCCTCCTTTCCCTTTAACCCTGCCTCCCTCACTAGAGGAGACAGGGTATCAGTGCATTCATTCCATGCAACAAATGATAAATATCTTATATGATTTAAAGTCTCTACGGATCTGATTTATTTTGTCATTTTATAAGTGCTGTGATTAGTGAGAAAGATGTAACTTATGGGTTTTCCCAATACCAAAATTACAAAACCCACATTGAAGCTTGCCTACCAATGCTTAAATAGAAGACCAAAAAAGGCAAATAAATGAAAGGAAAAAGTTTACAATTTGTTGTCCAATAAATGAAAATTAACACCCCCACTCCAATTTCACAGCTAAAACTGAAGATTATTTCACACAGACAAAATGTGTGCCCAGAAGTATGTTCCACCCTTTAGCCCTGAGCTTATTTTTATGACTAATTGAAAGACCATTCAGTACTTCAGAGAAGTGCACAAGTATACCAGTAATAAAATAATAATGAAATTCATTTTTTGTAAATCATACCACCAGAAAATAAACTCTAAGAAAGAGTGATCATTCATAGACTAAAATAAGCCCACAGCACTTCTTGTAAATGTTGCAATATACAACTTCTATTCACCCTATGAAAAGAAGTAGCTTTTTAAAATTCAGAGCTGAGTTTCCTTTGGAATCACATTTTGACTTACTAGATTATTCAGCTGTATTCATCAGAATTATGTTTCAGGGTTCTGTTTGTTTGCTTGTTTGCTTGCTTGTTTCCATTTTTGTTTGCATATCTTGCCTGCTTTAAAATATATTAAAAGTATCTGAAAATAGAGGGACAGAAAATGAAGTGTTTTGTGCACAAGAGATTCAGTGACTTGAATCTTTCTGCCTCCTCATTTTATCTCCTGCAAACAGTTGCTTCCTTGGCATGAGGTATAATTCACTAAAATAAAAGGATACAAAGTACAGCAGCTCATAATAAGGAAAAGAAAGCAATTAAGTGTTCACAAATGTAATTTGAAAGGTCCATGCCATACAAAAGGGATTTATATTTAATATTGAACCAAACAGACATACTTGACTTCTGGATAAAATTTATGGTATTTTCTAGTCTTTATTTTTTTTCTGTTTACCAGATGGGATGGTAGAAAATTTAATTTCACTTATTGTCCTAGAGATTTCAACACTGAGATCAGCAAGAGTCATGTGGTACCTGATAAGCTGGCCAATCATTTTCATGTTCATTTGATGCAGCTTGTGGCAAGATACTGCAATCAGAAGTCATTACTAAAAGCAAAAGCCAGCAGTCATTTTAATCAGACATTGGCAAAGTCAGCAGCAAGTGTGCTTAGTGGATATATTATATCTGAAATCTGCCACTGTGATTTCAATAGTGTTCTTGAAGGGAAACAGCATGATACTATGTAGAATCAATAATGACAGAATAAAGTACTTCTTTGGATGGATGTCACACTTGATTGTACAGACACTGGGCATTGCTTATTCAACTATAGGTGTGGTTAATGACTCAAATGATGTGCAGATAGAGTGAATACCTGCTGACCTTAAGCTATACAGTTTAAAAAACAAAGTATGATTCTAATCTCTTGTTTTCATGCCTCGGAGTCTTACTAATGTCTGACTTTCTTCCTTGATACAACTGAAGACAGAAAGAGACCTCAGGCACACAAAAGTTTGCAGAAAAACATGGAATAGTGCCTTCCAGTGAAGGTATTCTTTCTAGTCTTAAGAGTTATTTAATACTTTTTTCTTTTAGTATAAGGGGAGAAGCAAAGATTTTCCAACTTCTTGAGATAAGTAACTGGCAAAATTCTCTCTTGTGCCACAACTTAAGCTGGAATTCCAGTTTATTTAGATAAGTGTTAAACGCTGATAAATGTTGCTGCAGCAGTTTTGGATGACACTGTGCTTGTGATACAGCCATTTGCTATTAGCAGATGCATCTACTTATGTACTTCAGTGCCCCAATTCCAGCCTTCTAGTTTAAACTAACTTCTACAACAGTTCACACAAAGCTGCAAGACATGACCTTGAAATGACAGCACAACAGCCACACATTCAGACTGGAATTAATGGACAAACTAAACCAACAATTAAATTAGTTGAAATACAAAGTAAGTACAATTTAAGAAATATGTTGTTCACACTGAGTTGATTTAAGCCAGAAGCTGGCTGAAATGACCTTTACAGGTAAGAGTTTTAGCCCTGCTAGTGTTCTATTGGATGTTGGTAACCCATTTCTTTAGTTTTACTTTTGCCCCTAAGGCATTAGAGCTTGGAAACCTGGTGAAAAAAAGTAACAAAATATCAAAAGGAAATGTTTCTCTGTACTTGAGTCTTTCACAAAACTACAAAGCAGCAAAGACTGTCTAATTCAGGGGAGGAGAATATCCTCAGGATCCAGGAAATCTCTGTAAATATGAAAGTGATGTGGCTGGCTCATGTTATAATCCATCTGCTGCTCCAGCTGCAGAGACATGACAGACAGGAGAAGGTAGCTTCCCTCCTCTCGTGACCTGGTAGATGGTTTCTTTAGTTCACATTCACTTCACCTAACTTAGGTGCAGGACTGATCCAAAAGCAAGGAAAAGTGTAAATGGGCATAAATCATCTACTCCAGATGTCTGTCTCTTCACTCCCTTAAGGGTCTCGTCAACTTAGGACAACCGGGCTCTTTAGATACCTCAGGAAGATGATGAAACACCCTAATATCTCCTTATTCCTCTGGCACAAAGACTGATAACATTTTTGTTTTGGGGATGTCAAGCAAGAAAATGAATTGAAGGAAGAATATTTGGGTAGATTTTAAACAGACCTCTAGCTGCTTCCCAGTTTTGTAAAGGATACACATTGGTCCAGGAGCATTTGCAATTGAAGATAAGGTCAAAACTTCCTACTCAAATGATTTCGCTGAAAGAATTAGCAAACTGGAAGGCACTCGCACATTCTCAATACACACTTCTTTCATAGAGACTGAACAAGGCTTTATTGCTCTGTATTTAACTTTTAATATAGAAATTTGAAATTTACAAAAATTATATTATTAAATGATGACCACCCAAAAGACATGAGTAATCCTAAAATCATTCTTCCTAAATTCTTCTTGCCAGCTGTGTTTTTCAACAGTATTCATCTTCAGCATCTTTTAGTATTTATTTAAGAAACTTTAATAAGTTGCAATGAAAACTACTGACAAATATTAAAATAAAAATTAAAATCTTGAGAACAGTCATCACAGGCTAGCTTTAGGGAAACCTGTGGTTAGCGGATTTAATTTCCACTTTGTTTTCAGCCATGAACCATACTTCACCTTGTGCAGGATCCCCTTTCTCTCAGTGTCTCTCTCATTCATTCTCTTTCTTTCCTCCTACATATTGAAGATATTTTAGTGTGTATGTATATGTAAAGGTATACTTACAGGATCTATTCCATATTTCAGCTAATCAACAGGGCAACACTGACTTCCAGATATTAGCATAAAATTCATTAAAAAGTTGAAGAAAATATCTCCAAAGATGCTAGACTTTCAAAAATTACTTAATAAATCAAATATGAAATATAATGAACACAAAAAGAGTAAAGGAATATAGATACATTCATGTACTATTGTGGTATGAAACACATACAAGTGATTAAAATGTGGGTACAGAATGGGAAAAAGAAATGTAAAAATTAAGAATGGCTTTTTAAGGCACAAATCTTCCCTACCTTAGTTATTTTCAATGACCAGTCTTTAAGAAGTAGTAGGATCTCTGCCTGACCACAGGTTCATGAGCAGAAAATCGTAAGTATTATTTCAGTGGTTTACTGGTTTTTTATCTTTTAACATTTTATTAAAAAATCTTAATAAAATATTTTACTTTAAAACAAACTTGACATAAATAATGTAAACACATCTCTTAAACCTAAAGAAGGTGTAAAGTATGTTTATCAGCTGATAGGCCAATCAAGTCCTCTCTGCCCCACTCATCTTGCATTTCTTGATTGATCATCAGATTACTGCTTAGCCTAACAAATGCTAAGATGACATGAACTGCCTGTAACAGGTATTGATACACACTAAGCTACTGCTCTTCCTATCCAATCCTCAACTATATCATGTTCTCTATTACTGATTTAGAATCTTGCAATTATAGAATCATTTAAGTTGGAAAAGACCTTTGAGATCATAGAGTCCAGCCATTAACCTCACACTGCCAAGACCATCACTAAATCATGTGCTTGTGTGCCAAATCTACATGTCTTTTAAATACCTCCAGGGGTGGTGACTAAGGCACTTCCCTGGGCAGCCTGCTCCAATGCTTGATAACCCTTTCAGTGAAGAAATTTTTCTTAATATCCAATCTAAGCCTTCACTGGTGCAACTTGAGGCCATTTCCTCTAGTCCTATCGCCTGTTACTTGGGAGAAGAGACCGACCCCCCACCTCACTACAACACCCTTTCAGATAGTTGTAGTGATCGATAAGGTCTCCCCTCAGCCTCCTTTTCTCCAGGCTAAACAAGCCCAGTTCCCTTAGCTGCTCCTCAGAAGACTTGTTCCCTAGACCCTTCACCAGCTTCATTTCCCTTCCTTGGACATGCTCCAGCACCTCCATGTGTTTCTTGCAGTGAAAGGCCCAAAATTGAACACACCATTTGAGGTACAGCCTCACCAGTGCCAAGTACAGGGGGACGATCCCTTCCCTGCTCCTGCTGGCCACACTATTTCTGATACAGGCCAGGATACAGTTTTTTACCCAGCAAAGACTACACCTGTCCAAGCCATGAGCAGCCAGTTTCTCCCAGAGAATGCTGTGAGAAACGGTGTCAAAGGGTTTACTGAAGCCTGGGTAAACAACACCCATAGCCTTTTCCTCATCCACTAAGCAGGTCACCTTGTCATAGAAGGAGATCAGGTTAGTCAAGCAGGACCTGCCTTTCATAAACCCATGGTGACGGGGACTGACCACCTGGTTGTTCTGTACATACTGCATGATGGCAGTCAGGATGATCTGCGCCATAACCTTCCCCAGCACTGAGGTCAGACTGACAGGCCTGTAGTTCCCCGAATCCTCCTTCCAGCCCTTCTTGTAGATGGGTGTCACGTTTGCTAACTTCCAGTCAACTGGGACCTCCCCGGTTAGCCAGGACTGCTGATAAATGGTTGAAAGTGGCTTGGTGAGCATTTCCATCAGCTCCCTCAGAACCCCTGGGTGGATCTCATCCAGCCCCCTAGACTTGTGTACATCTAACTGATGTAGCAGGTCGCTAACCATTTCCCCTTGGATTATGGGGGCTTCATTCTATTCCCTGTCCCTGTCTTCCAGCTCAAGGGTCTGGGTACCCAGAGAACAACTGGTCTTACTGTTAAAGACTGAGGCAAAGAAAGCATTAAGTACTTCCACCCTTTTCCTCATCCTGTGTCACTGTTCCCCCCCTGCATCCAATAAAGGATGGAGATTCTCCTTAGCCCTCCTTTTGTTGGTAATGTATTCATAGAAACATTTTTTATTGTCTGTTACAGCAGTAGCCAGATTAAGTTCTAGCTGGGCTTTGCCCCTTCTAATTTCCTCCCTGCATAACCTCCCAACGTCCATGTAGTACTCCTGGGTTATCTGCCCCTTTTTCCAAAGGTCATAATCTCTCATTTTTTTTCCTGAGTTCCAGCCAAAGCTCTCTGATCAGCCAGGCCGATCTTCTTCCCTGACAGCTTATCTTTTGGCACATGGAGAAGGCCTGCTCCTGCGCCTTTAAGATTTCCTTCTTGAAGAATGTCCAACCTTCCTGGACTCCTTTGCCTTTCAGGATGCCTCCCAAGGGGCTCTTGTCAACCAGGTCCCTAAACAGGCCAGTCTTACCTCTAGAATTCCAAGCCAGCAGTTCTGCTGACTTGCCTCCTTCTCCAAGACTTGAAAACTGTCATTTCATGATTGCTATGCCGAAGACAGCCTCCAACCATCACATCACCCACAAGTCCTTCTCTGTTCACAAACAACAGGCCCAGCAGGGCACTTTCCCTAGTCAGCTCACTCACCAGCTGTGTATCTTCCACACACTCCAGGAACCTCCTAGACTGTTTCTTCTTCTCTGCCGTACTGTATTTCCAACAGACATCTGGTAAGTTAAGACCCCCACAAGAACGAGGGCTAGCAATTTTGAGACTTCTCGCAGCTCTTTATAGAATAGTTCGTCTGCCTCTTCATCCTGGTTGCATGGTCTATAACAGAATAATGCCATGATATCTGCCTTGTTGGCCTTCCCCTTGATTCTCACCCATACCGTCACCATCATTAAGCTCTAGACAACCAAAACACTCCCTAACATACAGGGCTACCCCACTGCCTCTCCTTCCTTACCTATCCCTTCTGAAGGGTTTAGAGCCATCCATTGAAGCACTCCAGTTGTGCGAGTCATCCCGCAATGTTTCCATAATGGCAACTATGTCATAGTGTTCCTGCTGCACAATGGTTTCCTGCTCCTCCTGTTTGTTGCCCATGCTGTGTGCATTGGTGTAGATGCACTTCAGCTAGGCTACTGATCCTGCCAC